>LPNX010240545.1:0-11462 GCA_001517045.1 Pseudotsuga menziesii
GGGACATATAGCACATTGCTGAACTTACCATGATCAAGATCTATCCTTCCTTTTCCTTTACTTTTAGTGAGAGAGTCATCTCCCAGTACAATAGATGGTCCTTTCGACATATCCAGTGAGGAGAAAGCCTCCTTAGTTGAAACCATGTGTCTTGAAGCTCTAGAATCAATGATAAAACTGGGTGAGCTTGATGTGCCAGCAACCAATGCATGAACTCTCTCTCTGTCATCTGAACTTGATCCTCCTTCTCTCTTCTTTGAGCTTTCTGGAAGGGAGATGCCATTCTTCTCCAGGAGTTGGGTCAGCATATCAATCTGCTTTTTCATACAAGAGATTTTAGTGTGATTTCCCTTCGAACAGTATGAGCACTTGTTCATTTCACTTTTGTTTTTCTTCTTCTGGTTATTCTTCTTGGGACCTTGTTGATCCTATGGAGACTGTTTCTTGTCTCTCTTTTGCTCAGGTGGCTTTTTAGCTTTCTTTTTTCTTTTTGAATCCACCCTCAAATCTCCAGCAATCAAAGCTTGATCTTTGGATGGTTTGATGGTGCCCATCATCACCAGCTTGTCTTGTTCTTGTGTGAGAGATTCCATGAAATCTGCAAGGCTAGGCATCTTCCAGGTTCGAGCTGTGAGTTTTGTGGCATAGAAGGTCGAAACAAAGACTGAGTAGTCAGGTCCTAGCTTCGAGAGGATGACCAATACAAGCTGATTGTCTTTATTTTCGATACCACACTGCTTCAGCTGCAAAACTAGTGCTTTGAACTTGGAGAAATATAGCTGCAGGGATTCAAAGCTACTGGGACTCAGAGAAATTAGCTCATTTTCGATCTAATGTCCACTCATCTCATCTATCTTTCCAAAAATATCAGAAATATTCTCCCATACTTGATCCGGTGAAGTTAATCCATCGAGATGGAAAAGGAGGTCTCGGGAAATACTGAGACATAGGAGGCCATAGGCCTCATCTCTCCGATTGTCCCATTTGATCTTCTCTGCAACAACATTGGGCTCTTCTTCTGTAGCCATAGTCACCCTGTAGAGGCATTTCGCTCTCAAAAAGATCTCCATCTCTGCTTTCCATTCAAAATAGTTGAAGGGAGTCAAGATAGTTTTCTGTGAATCCATAGCTTTAGAAAATCTGTCCCGACTGTCAGTAGAAGGATCCCAGTCTTGATGTCGAACCTACAAAACAATTTTTGAAGGAGAGTAACAACCTACAATGGCTCTGATAACATGTAGAAATTTAGGCCAGCAATAGATTAATTTTACCCACAACAATTATCAATTGATCATGCAAAATTGCTAACAAGAGAGACTGAATATGGAGCTGTAACACAAAATTATATTAACTGAGTCTACAATAGCCAAACCTGTAATATCATAGGCTTCTGAATAAATAGAATACATGAAGAAATCGAATGCATGAGGAAGCATCCAAATCTAGCATAAAGCAGGCTTACCAAAAATAAGCAAATCCCCCATAGGTGTAAAAGCTGGATCCCAAATCTGTCTTGGAGCTCATGAATTGGAAAAAAGGCATAGGAAAGCTAAAGAGTGGTGGAATGGCAGCTCATACATGCTTTTGCATGGAGAAAATAGAAGAGGATGTGTAGGACAAAAAACAAGTTCACCTCACCTAGTCTAGCTTTCCCATGTGCCTTAAAACATTGAAAAGGCAGGAATAAAGTAGAAAAAGTAGATAGGTGCCTAGGAGGCCAGGAATAAAGTAGATTTGATTCCTAAGGATTTCCCAAGCACTACATGAGTCAGATATGGCAAGTTTTACCTCTATGGATAGGCAATTATCAACTTGCACAAGGTGGGACACATGAACTAGGCAAATAAGACAAAAATAAATGAATTAATGTCTAAGTGGGTAAACTATGGGTTGATTATTCTAACAGGGCCTTCTAAAAATAATACAAATTCCATTTCATCATGTATCAGCCAATAAAAATGCTTTAAAATTCAAAAAGGGAGCACCTCTTAAACAAATTTTTAATATAAATTTGGGGATAGGTATCATAAAAAACTACTTTTTTTGTTCGTATTTTCGAGATATCTCCCTGTGATTTTACTCAAATTTCGATCGGGAGATCTTGTTGGATAAGGAATTAAATTCTGCATCCAATGAGTACCCACTCTGTATACTTTTTATGGGCCTCACTACCTGAAAAGTAAGAAATACCTAAAAAATGTAATGATGATGTCATCATAACATTTTTTCAAGTATTTCTTGTTTTTGGGGTAGCGGGGCCCATCAAAAGTATGCAGAGTGGGTACTTGTTGGATCTGAATTTAATTTCGCAGCCAATGAGCTCTCTCGATCGAAATTTGAGTAAAAGCAAAGGGAGATATGTCAAAAATACGAACAAAAAAAATAGTTTTTTCTTTTCTTCCTCCAAAATGAATAAATATTATTTTATTATTTAAACTATTATTTTATTAATTTTCCATAGGAGGCCCATTTTGAGTTGAAATTTCCTCTAATGTGGCCCTCCTTCTAGCACCAAAACTGTTGAGGCTTGGAAAATCGTAGGTAACAATAGTAGGGATTCTCCCCAATAAACGTTCCCAATTAGCTCGTTATTGTTTGGTATGGGGAATCCGTCTGGTTTATGGTCCGTCTACCGTAGGTCAAGTAACGGTTAAATTTTTTTACCGGTTGCGGCCAGGTCCACTTCTTAGGTGTATTTTTTAGTTTTTTCTATTTATGTATGATGTGCAAGTGCTTAACTAAATGCAGACGATAGAGATAACGAGGAGTGTCACAATGTGATGCGCAGGTTCTTACCTCTCATCTCACCTCTCTCACTTCTAAATAAAAAAAAAAGAAAACTAACTAAGACTAACTATCCTATCCCTGGCGAGTAATACTGTAATTAATGGTGAGTAATGTATTGTATCACATGCATTAAGAAAATTCTAGATAGCTGTTAACATTTATTAACACATGAATATCAATATATAGATCAACAAAGAGATAGCTCATTGTTAATTATCACATTCATTACTCAACTATGATTGTGGAAATTTCACAGAAATAGATAGGAGTACATTCACAACATGAAATAATTCATAAGTTAGAACGATCTCACAGTTCATGGAAACAAGATGAACAGAAACAGTTTGCATCCAACCAGCCCATGCCAAACATTTGAAACCCCACAGTGCTTTCTACAGCTGCAAAATATAACTCTTTATTATAAGATGAATTATTTCTTCTTACAATAATCTTCCACTAAGATGGTCTGAAAAAAGGTCCCTAACTACCTAAAAATTGCCCATATTTATACAAAAAGCAAAAAACCTTTGGGCTGCCCCTCATTTCCTTTTGGGCTTCCAACCTTTCTTTTACAAAATTTGTCTTTTAGCTTGTGAAAAAAAATAAATATAATATATTAAATTATTCCAAAACATTCAACTAGGAGGGCCTAGCTTGTTCATTCATGAACTTTCTCCATGCATTTTCCTCGGCTACTATATTCTCGAAACCAGAAGGTTTGATAAATCTGATAGTAATTTTGTGTTGAGCAGTCTGGGTTTTTATACCCGCTATCCTAGTACGAATCAAGCATAGCTGGTCTTCTAGCAAGTGAATAGTCACACCTGCATGTGCTACTTTAGTCTTTAGTATCTTTTATTCCAACTCCTTGACTTGCTGGATGGCTTGTTCATCTTCGCTGCATCTATCCTGTAAATGTTTCAAAAACATTTCATGTTCTGGCAGTGCTTCCAATCTCTTTGCAGCGGAGCTCTGGCACTGATTATAGGTTAGGAGCACTCTCCTACAAAATTTAGCACAGGCACTTTGTGTTTTCTTCACTGTATTCTTTAATTCTTCTTCTACATTACTGGAAAACGCAATCAACTGGTATTGTTGTTTATTGATCTTTGACTAATATATATGCAGGAGATTCTTTGTTTACTTCTACCCAAGCCATCCTTCCCCGCAAATTTTCCAAAATATCCTGGGTTCTATCCAAAACATATGAGGTTGTATTTACAATTTCTTCTAATCTGATGTCTATTTGTTGGACTTTCAATTTTTCTTCTGCTATCTATAGTTGTATTTGATGAATCATCTTTCTAAGCATAAGAGCATGCTTCTTTAAAGGTTCAATATCAACCTTCTGCTCCATATCCAACTTCAGTGAAGCTACAAGTGAATTCTTTTGTTCTTCCAGGGCTGCTATTTGAGTCTCATATATCTTATCCTTCCCTTCTGCGGTGGTCTTCTACTCTTCTAGCTCTATCACTTTACTTTATAATATGCTCTTTTCTTTATTCAGTTCTTCATTTGATAACTAAAACTGATTTTTCTTAGCCTCCACACTCTAATATTTCAGTTGCAGTTTTCCCAACTCTGTTGAGGTAGCCTGAGAATTCCTCTCTATATTTTATGTAGATACTACCAAAGCATATTTATCTGCCTGCAAGGTTTGAGATTCTGCATTTGAAACTTTGACCTCATTGATCATGTCCTCATTTCTCTTCAGATTCTAGCTTTCACCCCTTTCCTTCTTCAAATTTTCTTTCAGTTGTGCCACCCTTTTCTGAGACTGTTCGAGGTCAGTCATGATCCTATCCACATTATCTTCAGTGGCTAGGTTTAGAGCTACCCCATCCCTCGCTAGTAATCATGGATCCTTATATGTATCGTGAACTACTATTTTGTCAGTTACCATCCTTCCTAGTTTACCCCTAGTGTCCACCTTCTTTTCAGTTCTTTTGAAAATTCTTTTTTTCTCTTTGTCGTAAAATATAGTGTTAAAATATGGGACCTCCTCTCCTTCCGTAGGCATGAAAGGAATCAAATAAATTCCCAAAGCTCACATTGAACCTTCTCCTATTGTACTGCTAGAAGGAACAACAGGCTCTAATGGGTTACTATTAGCCTGATCCTATTCTTGGTCCGTAGGGTCTTGTCCTTCTAATGTATTTGTTCTCGATCCTTCAGCTGTCATCTCTATTTGTTGTTTTTCTTTATGGACACCTTCTAATCTGAAACCTTCACTTTCTACCTTCTTTGTTCGGATTCCATCTTCTGCTTTTCTTGTCTTTTCTTCTACTACCTTCTTTGTTGGTTCTTCAGCAGCTCGTTTCTTTTCTTCATATTTTGTTCTCATCTAACTCTTTGTTTCCTGTACAATTCTGTTAGCCTCCTCCTCTCTCTTCTTAACGTCTTCTTCTTCTTTTCTTTTCAATTTATCTGTAGCTTTTCATTTACCACACACAGTTGTTATTTATTGCTTAAATATTTTTCTTAGGGCTGTCATGTTCTTAGCATTGTGGAAAGTATCCTCATCTTTGTCCCAAAATTCTGTGTATTCAAAATGAATTCCAGCTTCTTTGCAATACTCAACTACTTTGTCGTCAGAATCATTTCCATGGAATTTCATCTCACCAAAGTGAAAGTATTCCAATTCCTTGACAAATTCTACTGCAGTATTCACCATTGAAAATTTGTAACTTCCAACGAAAAAAGGCACTACAATATATACTGCCTTTTTCTGTTAAAAAAGGAAATTCCCTACTCCACTAATATAGAACTGTGTAACAACTTCTTTATGGAGTACATGTTATAGTGGATTTCAACACACTAGGTGAATCACACATTGTATGGCCTTCCCCTATCCCGTTGTAGATTCATTAGCCCCTATGGACCACTTTTTGTCTTTTCATGTATCCTTGACCATCCCTAAAAACATAAGAAAAATGATATACGCGGACTTTTCCCCGATAACCGCGTACATACGTGGATATTTCCTCTATAGTTCTTGTACATCGGGATGTATGCATAATCCAAATACTTTTGGAGTGTTCCTTGACTTGGATCCGACTCATATGACTCCTGGCCTTCCATATGCCTTGAGATCGCATGGATTTGACCTTTCAGTATCCCTTTGAAAAGCTATATAAGGAACCCATTGAGACATTGAAAGGATAAGAGAGAATTGAGAGTAACGAAACTATAGTCCATTATTTCTAGAACTTATGCTTGATTCTGCAACCCTTTGTCCCTTGGAGCACTGTTGTGTTCTTCCCAAGCTTGCCTTTTGCTAGTAAGCTTGCTATCGAAGTAATGGAGGATTGAGGTGGTGGAGGCCCAAGTGGGGGATTCAGTTTCTCCGGTTCACAGACATGCCGTTAGAGGTTGTCACTTGTAATCTCTGATTCATATTGATAGAAATATCTTTTCCTGTCCAGTAATGTGTATTTGAATGAATATTGCATCCATTGGAATATGTCAAATGCTTATACATTATTGATTATATATGCTAGAATAGATCTAACACCATGAAATATAGTATGCTTGTATTGTTTACTTGTTGTTGAGTACGTGCTATAACAATTCAAGCTGAAGATTGGAAAGCTCAACGGGGATCTACTTCAACCGTCTGAAATAAGGTAGAGGTTCGATCCTTTAGTGTTAGATGTTTTTATTTCTATTGCATATTGGGAAAGATTGATTTCTGGAGTCTAGCTGTCTGTTGTGGTACCCCAAGCCATAGTAATTTCTCTCCATAATAGAATGCAGGGAAGTTCAATCCTATGTGGCATGGTCCTTACGTGGTCAAGAGTGTGTTAGGGAAGGATGCCTATGAGTTAGTGGATTACGAAGGGACAGCCTTGGCGGAGCCTAGAAATGGGCTCTATCTCAAAAAGTACTATGCATGATCTTTAGCCAAGGCTGCTTGTTGTATATTATTGTACAACTTTTTTGCATAGTTAGGTCTTGTTTATTGTGATCGGGTTTGTGATTAGTTTCCATTCCTTGTGTCAGATGTCAATGGAATATTCCACCTACATAGGATTCGCGGATGGTGCAAGCCGTCACACTCAACACTCAGTCTCAGCTGCTTGGGTGCTTTATACTCCTATGGGTCATGTACTGTCTTCAGGAGGTGTATGTCTACGGCCATCTTCCAACAATGTTGTTGAATATAGTGCCGTTATCGAGCTTCTACGGGATGCCATTTCGCATGGTGTTCTCTCTCTTGAGGTACGTCTTGATTCAGAGTTAGTAGTGTCACAGCTCAATGGTTTGTACCATGTTAGAGATCCGACATTATTGAGGAGATTCTTACGTGTGGGATTGTTAGAATGACAATTTGAGAACATAACATATATACACATTCCAAGAAATTATAATCAAATTGCTGACTCATATGCTAACTATGTGTTAGATTGGCATTTGTTTCATTCATCATAAATTAATCATAAACACAATTTTTACACATGTAAAGAAATAAACCGATCACCATAAAACTTTTTTATATATAAAAAATGTGGTAATACATAGTGTCATAATACAAAATTGGGGCTTTGAAAGCCACCATCATATACACGGTAGTACAAAATATATACACTCCCAGGTGTCTAGTCCTGTGGAGGTGGATGAGGGTTGTGATCATGATATGTCACCACGGCTCTAGCTAGCCGCCGGAATAAATGCACCCATGCACATGGTACACCCACCACCTGTCTCTGCATAGCCTCAGGCAAGTCCTCGACTTGCACCATGGGAATCCTGTGATTCAGTCGCACAAAGTTGGTATGGATTCTTTGGAGCGTTCGCTCCGCATCCACACCGGTGATATCGTCTCCTCTTCCCCTCCGTTTATGACGTGAGAAGCCCTCTGGTCGCCGTGGTCCCACATCTGCACATGAATGGTAGATGTCATTATGTATTGTCACTGAAAACCATGTCTTTTTTATTCCATTAATCAAGAAAACACAAAAAAATTAAATAATTCAAAAATTTGAAAAAGAGTAAGGGTCGAGATTCGTTACCTATGTCTCCATATGCTGATCCTGGTGGTAATGGCATGTCCGGATCTCCCCAGAAGTCTATCCCTGCATAAGGGTAGTCCTATATGGCAAAAATCTGTCGTTGCCACCATGGAAAAAAGTCTGCTGGATAAGGGTTGGCCACGCTACCACCCCCCAGTCTGTGCATCGCGTCTGCCCAACGTCGTTGGGCTGGATCTCGAACCCCATGGAGAGGAACATCCACTCTAGGGTTCAATCCTGGAACACACTCGAAGAAAAACGTGCTCAAGATACTGCTAAACCTGAAGTTTCGTATCCTACCTGCCTTGCACTCACTAAGCTAATGTTTCATGTTTCTCAGTAGGGAAGTGCTCGAGTCATAGATGGTCGGTGTCATACACTCCACCGCATAGAACATAAGTGGCCGAGAGGCTTGATGGAGTGATGCTAATCCTGCAATCCTGCCCAGCATCAGTAGTATGGCCTTTAGGCCCAGCACCTGTATAGCATTGGTGGGAACTTGGATCCCCACCTTCTCCATCTCTGGGTAGCAGTACACAGCTATGTACTCATCAATAGTAAGCCCATGACCTGGCCCTCCTCGGGCACAAAGGTTCACCATCTCACCTCGCTGAGATAGACCTGTGATAAAGTAGATATCCTCCACCTCAATGGTGAGGGACATGTCGTCTAGCCGGAAGGACTCTGAGTCTGGATCCCAATAGTCTACCAGCATCTGTAGTAGCCCTGGTTTGTCCCTCAAGCCACCTAGGCACCAGAACTTGTAGAGTTCACATCTTCTTAGAGCTTCTTGAGCCATTCTGTGAGCCCTTACTGCTTCCTCTACATCACCATGATCGCACTCTCGCCACTCTAGGACCATCCTGCACGAGAAATTGACCAAAATGTCCATTAGATTCATGTAAATCCTTATGCGCGGCGTCATACGCGGCTGTTTTGAAAACAGCCGCGTATGTACACAGTTTCCAACTCCTTTTCTGCGTATAGCCAACCCTATACGCGGGAAAAGCCTCGATACCAGCGTGGGCCGCAGCGCTCATGTAATATTAGCCTTTAAAACCTCATTTGACCATGAAAACTTGTAAAAATTGTATTGAAATGCAAGCAGAGAACATGAGTAAATACTTGGAAGAGACGGTTGTGAATTCCGTCAGCTGGATCTCCTGGAATTTGCAGTTGAAAATTAGAGCTCCAATGGGTAAAAGTTTCAAATGATTTCTATTTTTTACTATTTATAGAAAAAATTTTAAATATTTGAAAATTTTTACCCCCTTTCCTATAGTTTTGACCGTTTCTAACCATTTTGGACCGTTTCTGACCTAATCTGTGTTGTAGAAGACCGTTTTCAGCATCATTTCAGCCTTTGGATTGACTCGTTCGTACTGATCTTAGCTATAACGTCTATACTGGCATATAGGTTAGGTTCACCACCGTTTGCATTTTGCATGACCTTATGACCATATCACTATATCCTTAGTATCAAATGCACTCTATTATGTCACGAAACCTTCTTGCTACTATAGAAGTGGCATGATATGAGTGGTAGAGCCTTACCTTACATGGGTACCCTAGTTAGCACCTTATTTGCATTTGGTTCCCATGCCGATGTTTCCCCCTTTAGGGTGTGGGATTCCGTTGTATAGTATTGCCATGACATTTAGCAAGAGCCTCATACTCCTCTTGATCTTATGCTGGCCATCACCCCCTGGACTCCCTTGTATCAAGTTGTGGATGCATTATCATGAGATTTTCCTATCTTATTGAGCTTTATGCTGGCTCCCCTGACATTGCGTTTCAGCCATATAGCCCGAGCTTGTCTCATGTCTAGCCATGCAGAGCCTTTATTTATATCTTTCGCAGCTTGATTCCCTTTTTACCGGGAGGGGATTTTCCCCCGACTGTCGATATCCTACACATGTATCCTTGCATTGAGCATAGGTATGTTCCACTACTTGGAACTAGTTTGTTTTCCCTCATGACACTCGTCTCCTCCTAGTTTGTAACTATAAAGCTAGTTTATTCTTTTTTCAAGCTTTTCAAATAACTGAAAAAGACCAAAAAAATCAAAAAACCAAAAAGCCGGACAAGAAAAGATATTATCTTTGGAAGCTGTTGAGTCATGTCGCCTTCGAACAGAGCACTATATATCACATCCATTGGTTGGGTTATAGTTGACTTTAGGAGCTGTACTCGTTTATCTGAGTTTAATATCCACCAACTAGTTAAGCTTCCAGTCCCTATGGAGCCTCTATTGATGCCTCCTACATCATAGAGATGTCCCAGTTTGTATATCGAGTCTATGCTGCCTTCATTCAGTCACCATGCGCCGTTATGCTCTTGTTCGAAGGAAGTTGAAACCTGAGTCGGCCATTCCTCAGTTATCTTGACTTTGCATGTCAGCCATTCCCGGTACAGTTACTGGTTCGTGCACCTTATGATTGAGTTCTTCCATATTATACAGCCTTGCTGAGTACCTCATATTGGATGATGGGGGATTCCCTAATGCCCTCATTCCAGCGGGTTTCATCCCATTGAATTCATATCATTTATTCTAGGATTGGAGTCTAGAGTCATTTTGAGTGCCTTGAGACTTGCAGTCATCAGTGGCAGGTTCTCTCGCCATCGACAGTTTTGGGAATACATCAATGTCCCCTGATCGATGGATTCTCTCAAGTGTTTGACCTCATCACATTTATTCACACTTGTTAGTTTGCACTCTAGTACCTTGATTCCCATTTTCATTATTAGTGGGTGATCTCGCGTCTGTTAATGGTATACATCAATGACCGGTAATCAGATGATGGACTACTATGTTCGAACTCGACACCTCTATTCGCATAGTAGGACATGTACTCGTACCAGTGTGTGTAGAATACCTTCTAGATTGGTGGCATCCACTATATGCTACTTCCTTGATCGTGCCATTGTTCATGATATTTCAGCTCTCGTGACTTGTTCCAGTATATGTTAGACATTTCCAGCCATTATGGAGATCTTGATCTGTTATATATCTTCAGCCTTTGTGGAGATCATGGTCCTTTGTATATCTTCATCATGGAGATTCTGATCTATGTATGTTGTATGTGGCGATGACCACATATGTGTTATCATGTTTCATGCCTATTCATGGCCATTGTACTCTTATGTATCTGGGACTGCTATATGTATTTGCAGTTATATGCAGAGTTGTATTATGGTATTATGCTGATTGGGTGGCTGGTCTTCCATTTGGGTACCTTCATCACTTCACTTCTGGGATGGACTTATAATGTATTTCGGCCATCGTATAACCCCTCTAATCTCATACATTATGGGGCATCTGTTATAGCGGATTTCACCACACTAGGTGAATCACACATTGTATGGCCTTCCCCTATCCTGCTGCAGACTCATTAGCCCCTATGGACCACTTTTTGTCTTTTGATGTATCCTTGACCATCCCTAAAAACATAAGAAAAATGATATACGCAGACTTTTCCCTGATAACCACGTACATACGTGGATATTCCCTCTATAGTCATGTACATCGGGATGTGTGCATAATCCAAATACTTTTGGAGCTTTCCTTGACTTGGATCTGACTCATATGACTCCTGGCCTTCCATATGCCTTGAGATCGCACGGATTCGACCTTTCAGTATCCCTTTGAAAAGCTATATAAGG
>LPNX010240545.1:11552-156089 GCA_001517045.1 Pseudotsuga menziesii
ATAATTAGTAGCATATCTCAGGAGTAGAGAAGGGGATCTCGAATTGGCATACATTCGTACATATAAGCCATCCTCTGTTAAATAATAACTTCCATATTCTTGCATGACCTTGAAAGCTTCAGACACGGGGGATTCACTTGTTGACCAATATCCTATCACGTTAGTTCATATTGTGGGTTTTAAAATTATTAAAAATTGAACCAATATATTGCAGGTATTGGGGGGATGAGGGGTTTAAGGTGGGGGTGGGTACAGTGGTGTATAAGGTTTGAGGTATAAAAAGGGGTGGGGAGGAGGTTTTAAGTATTGGGAGGGGGTTTCAACAAAAAGAGTTTGGGTCAATATCTCTGGAAATTAAGGGTATTCTTTAATATCCCACGATTGCACGTGTTATGTGAGATGTTCACTAAGTGAATTCCTCGTGGCTTCATTCGACATGCAATTGCATTCTTCTAATAAAATTAGAGTGTATAAAGGCATGATAAAATTCTCACAAATCTCTTTATAATAGCTGTAATATTTATGAGCCAAAAATAACTTGTAGGCAGCAATACTGGATCTCGGTCCTTATCCCAATGACACTTTAATGCATGGAAAGGATGATTGCTCAGAATGCAATCAATCAAAATAGAGCTCATGTAAAATTCAGACTTCTTTTGGGATACTCCTCCCAATGATGCGCTTATGCATCCTCACAAGCTGTTGGATACTATGATTTCCCAGTTAAAAATGGTCACTTGTGTAGCAACATAATAAATAACAGGTATCCAACCCATCTTAAAAAATTTCCCATTAGATCTTCCAAATATTTTTTTCAGCATTAAATCAATGAACCTATAGGGAGTATGGAGGTCTGATGTCTGATACTCTCCAGAAGGTCTTGTCCTGAAATTTCTTCCCGAGATCATCATTTTCTTCACTGTCTCTACCAATTCCAGACCTAACTCCTTTAACCAACCTTCAGTTAGATACGTTTGTGGTAATGGTAGATGATATGACATGGACATATAAGCAAGGTTGTATGCGCCATAACCTTGCTTCTCGGTATTCGCTAGGATCATCCTTTTTACATCTGCCGTGGGCAGAATCCAACCTATCACCTCTGAACATGGAAAAAGCTTAGGCCTAGTAGCCACTTTCATCAGGGTTGACCTCTCAATATTTGTGTATATTTGCATGTCTTCAAAACCAACATCAGGGACACTATGGCTTGAAATCATTCTACACACTTCTCCCCACTTGATTTTTGGTTTAACCCCAGTAGTAGCTTTAGTGTCTTCATAAATGACTTATACCTTAGTTATCACTTCTACTCCAGGTTCTTCTTCAGCCACTTGGGATTTCTTCTTCTGTTTCCTTGGCATATTGTTGTATTGGAAATAAACCTGTAATAGTCATGCAACATGGTTTCAGTGTAACTATCTCTATCAACTGGTATAATGATAAACAAGAAAACATACAATTATTACCATTTCTTCAATATGCATACTGGAATTCAAAGTCAATACCACAGCGTTCTGAATTAGAGTTTTTAAACAACTTTCCAAATATTTATACTTCCCAAACCTACCCCAAAAATATGCTTTCTCAAACGCTAAACTCTTCCAACTTCATAAAACCTATATGGGCACCTCGAATGAGGAAAAACTCACCCCGCCATTTGCTTCAACAACACTCTAAAACCCTAATCAGCTATGCAGCCCTCTTGAATCCCATGGGAAATCAATGCTATAGGGGGCACGATTTTCAAACCCCAAGCTAAAAATGTAACAACTAAGAACAGGGTGGTGCAAATAGTGAAACACCTGTCTACACTGTGCCCTAAACCCTCACAAAACTTCTACACATGCACTCATGGTGGATAGACTAAAAATTCACCAAACAAAATGAAACATTCATATCCAACTAGCTAAGCCCTCGGTAAAAGGATAAAATGTACTGCAAGAAAACCACACAATGCGAAAGAAACCTAAATTCACCGTGGAAATATAACCCTACCTCCTGGTCGTTAAATAGTAACAAAAATAAGAAAACCAAAACCAGGAATAGATCCTACCTGGCAATGATGATACATGAGACCTAGATGAGAACACCTTCCACGAGCGCAAGGGAGGATGAATGGAAGCTTGAAAGCTATGTAATCAACAGGAAGGAAAGCTTCTATGATGACAATGACAAGTAACAAACCCAAAAAAATGTTATATAGACCTCGAACGAGAACAAAGAACACTAGCGGTGGGAAAACCTTTTAACCACTATCGGGAGAGAAACTCCGAAGAAAAACCATAGTGTCAAGGTTTGTTCACCCGGTGATTACTTGGGAAACAAATATTGGAAATTGGAGGCACTAATGTCATTGGTATTGGAAGGAATAATACTAAGCTTCAGATAAACTTGCAATTAACCTTTCGCAATGTTAGATGGGAAATAGACCAAAAACTCTAGCTTGATCTAGAAAACCAACCCGGCCATGAGATTGCCCACTTAAATGGTTATCGGAAAATGATAGCTGAAGGGACATCCGATCCATTGGATCCCCTTTGTACTAAGACGTTGGAACCTCAGCAGACCGACTCTGAGAAGATAGACCAAATTAATCTTGAGGCAACGACTTAGATCTCAGAAAAGTTCTTGATAAAACCAATAAGAAAGCTAGTGGACTGTTCCTCTGTAACGTTAGAAGACTAGTCAACTAAGCATCCGATATTGGAAAGCTAGTTGACTGAGAATTCGATACAGACATGCAAAATGACTAATTTTTTTCAGAAAATTTCTGAGCCCAGAGAAAACCTTAGCAAAAGGAAAACATTCCTAGGTTGGTTTGAAGCTAAAAAAAACAAGGGGGGACCCTAAAAATAAAAAAAAATTGGGGAAAAGTTGCAGCTACAACACTTCCATATTATAAATTCAAAGTAACTTTAATACTTACCCCACGAATCTCGATTGAACTGAAAGGTGAAAGAGGATCGTGGTATATTTAATTAGAGAACTTGTGGTTTGTTTTATTTTTGTTGCTTCATTAATCACTATTAAGTTTTGCAAGCAATCAATTAAAATCAACCCCCTCCTTTATTACCTAATTGAGGTCCAATTGGACTGAAAGAGGTTCCTTAAGGGTTTTCTTTCTTATAAAAACACATCCATTAAAATTTACTAAACATTACAAATACTACAGTGTGTATGCTCTGCGTTTTGGCTATGGTTCCTCCAATCAGTCAAGCTACATCAAAAGCAACATGAGTGACTAGATTAATAAGGTTTCTTTTTCCCCAATTAATCACCATTAGGAGAAAATCCAACACCTTGAACAAACCATAAGTGGTGGAAAAATACCCAAAGGAGTGGGAACAACTGGAAAGTGACCTCAAGGCGTCGATCTCTGTTACACCCTAACGGGTGTATTATGAACACAGTCTCTGAGACTCCATCCAGCCCAAAAACAACTTGCGGGTAGCCATGAAGGTTTTATTTTTGGACATACTCCAAGTACCCCTCGGGTATATCTGGAGTCCCCACTCACCTAATTTAATCAAGTTATTTTTTGTATTAACTTAAAACGTACCAAGAGACAATTGCAAACACACTCCAAGCACATGCAAGCACACTTAATAATTTTGCAACTCCATTTTAAGTTACTGGTTATTTGTTTACTTCTTTCAATATATATACTGTGTGTCAGCATTGTGCTTACTTGTGTTTATTTTTCATCTTGTTATCCGTGGTTCTCAATTGTTAATTTCAAACTCCTAAGCAACTTATTCAATTTAATACCATCATACTAAAGTAATTAGTCTTAGTAACTTAATAGGGTCTACCCCCCTTGGCTTCGTTGGGAGTTGATCCTAAACGAAGGATTCAATAACAAGGTGACAACCTTGACTCGAAACTTGGCCCCAAGGACACATCGAGTGGCTTGAATATTTCTACCACGTCCCCCCCCAGGTGTGTGAAAGGCGGCAACATAGTGAATTATCAGATATCTTCATCCATTATGGATTTTTTTTCATTTTATATTGGACGTGGCGATGATCACACATGACATTTGTATATCATGCCTATTCATGTCCATTTTACTCTTATTTATCAGGGACTGCTACATGTATATTTGCAGTCACATTGTTGATGTAATTGTAACTTCAGAATGTATTTATCCGTATATCTTATGTATTGTGCCCCGATGTTTATTCCGAGATGTGTCTATAATGTAATTGAATCATGTCATACTCTGATTTTTATTCGGGGAAGTTTCTATAACCGAAACAAGTCACGTCAAGTCATTGTGGGTAACCCTCCTATTGGTCAAGGGTTAAAGTGCCTGCAATTGTGGGGCCCTAGGTTTATTAGAATCCTAGAGAAATCGACCTCATGTGAGTCATTTTAAGTCATGGCAATAGTCCCCACCATTGTGTTAAGGATAAACCTCCTTGTTAGTCAGAGGAGGAAAAGTCCCCACAAGTTGTGGTGCACTAGGGTTATTAAACACTCCTAGAGATGTCGGCTCTAGTAAGTAATTGTTAAGTGAGGCCGACATGTTGGAGTGGGTTTCAAGTGAACGAAATAATATAAATAGAGAGTGAGCCTCTATATTTATCACACACACACACTGACTCATTGGAGCGCATGAGTGAGAGGAGAAGTTGCTGGGACAAGAGAGAGACTACTGCTGTTGGGAGATCATCTTTATGTTTTCGGGTTTTACTTTTGGTGTTGATTCTATCTCTGAGGAAGTTGTGGGGTTTTCTCCTTTATGGTTTCCTCAAGGAAAATTCTTTGTGTCTCTTGTCTCTTGTGTTTTATTGCTATGCATTTTATTCTCTTAGTTAAATATCCTAAGATCATAATGCTAGCTTGAATGATAAAAATGTAACACACATGCTAAGATTTATGATTGTATTATAGTGACAAGTGGTTGGTTCTTCCCCCTGGATCTTCATTACTCCACTTCTGGAATGGATATAATTTATTTCAGCCATCATGTTACCCCTATGACATCACACATTAGGGGAAATTTGTCATAGCTGATTTTACTGCATTTGGTAAATCATACCTTTATAGCCTTCCATGTCCCTCTACAGAATCCTTGGGACCCCCTTCCTCAAGTTATACTTTGATGAACCAAGAAGTCCCCAGAAAATAGTTAGTCATGTGTATACATGACTTTAAACCAATACCCGCGTGTACACACAGCCTTTGAGCCAATACCCGCGTACATCAGGAAATGTGCATAAAGAAAAAAATATTTGGAGTTTTCCTCATATAATCCTAAATAACTTGACTCTTAGCCTTCCATATGCCTGGAAAATGCTTGGAATTAGTTGGAATGGGTTTTGGTAAGTGAGTTGCACATCGTTGCGGAAGATGTGCAAGCTCACACGACATCGCGGAAGGCCAGATCAACATGGTGGGTGGAGAGATAACTGTTTTTTAATATTTAATATATTATTTCACCAAGTTTTGCCATTGTTGGGTGTTTTATTGTCTAAATTAATCCACCTATTATTTAATTATCAATCGGGGTTGGTAAGCTTAGAGTTGACAGAAAATATATGCGAAGGTAGAAGGTGTCGCTGTAAATATTTTAACAAACAAAAGATCGAAAGATATTTCAAAATGAAAAACCGAGTCAATTATTAAAGTATTTAAACTGAAATAAACTAAACAATTGAAAATAGGCTTTAAACTAAAGTACAATCAACCATGAACTATTCAAATGGGAAACTAGGGTACAAGGGAAGCTTAACTTATAAGCAACTAGAAAACTTAATAAAAGAAGCAAGTAGAAAACTTAATAAAGAAAACTTTAGGTTCTATCCTGCAAGTTCTTTCAACAATAACACAACATAAGAGAGACAACCTAAAAACATACTAAGGAAAACACATATAAACTTAAATTTTGCATACAAACAAAGAAATCAATTCAAAAGGAATAAACACAAAACCATACAACAATAAACAAAATCAGAAACAAAACTTAAGAATAACTTAAACTTCGTTTAAAGTAAAAGAAGTAAGGAAAATGATAAAAATTTAATAAATAATTTAAAACAACTAAACTTTAACTTTAATGTTAAACAAAACTATCATCTAACTATTACAGTCAAAACATAATTCAGACATTCACAAAACAAAACTAAAAACAATCTTAAAACACATAAAAAACACTATAAATAGAACTAAGGGCTGAATGACAGACTGAACTGTGGGTCTAAAAGGGGTGGTTGAATAATAGACTAAACAGGTTGTCTGAATGACATTCTGCATAGTTAAAATGGTAAAAACTGACCTAAATGAACTAATCTTCAGCTGAAGCCATGCAAATCTAATTCTAATGCATCAGAACAGTAAACCTATTTAACATCAAATTAACCTTAAACTAATTCATGAACAAAAGGAATAATTGCATATTAAACTAATAAATAAACTGGGAATTATCTTGCATAAAATCAAAACAAGAAAAGAAATAACATAATTGAATCTATTCTAAATTCATAAAAACAACTTATTCTATATTCTTGAAAACAAAGATTGAAAGTAATGCTGGAAATGAAATAACCGGTGTTACAGCTGATTTTACCACACATGGTTGATCACACTTTGATGGCTTTCCCTGTCCCTCTGTAGACTCTTTGGACCCCATGGACCATTATTGTACCTTTGATGTTTCCAAGATCATCCCTGAAAACACCTATTATCTGTTGTATGCGACTTTTAATCCATTTCCCACGTATATACATGGATATTAACTTTGAACCTGCGTACATTGCGATGTATGCACAAGTCCAAATATTTTTGGAGTTTTTCTTGATGTGGATCTGAGTCACTTGTCTCTTGGCCTTCCATATGCCTTGAGATAACTTGTATTTGACCTTCCATTACCCCATTGAAGCACTATTTAAGGAACCCCTTGGATACATTGAAGGGGAGGAATTGAAGAGAAAGAAAACTATAGTACATTGTTTCTGTAGCTTGCTTGTAATTGAGTCTGCATCCCGTTGTCACTTGGAGCACTTTGTGTTTGTTGGCCACTTTTCCCCACTTGCATGAGCCAAGTTCTATGCATCCCGCTGATCCAACAACTACCCGAGATACTATCCTGATAGAGAAAGACCCATCGGAAACACCTGCGAAGCAGGCGTAGTCTCACCTGAGATATCTCATAGATGGGTAACTACCGGAACCATGTTTTTGTGATTTTCAGAGAAGTATATTCCCTTGGCTCACAGCCAAGGATCTCAATGAAGGAAACACTGTGGCTAGACAAAGGAGTCGGTTCTGCATGAATGAGCACAACTATATGTCATCACGTGCAACCTGAATTTCCTTTGCCCCTTGCAACTGGAGCAACTTGTGTAGCGCAGTTGAATCACATCAATCGGCTCTATGACTTATGTCAGAATTCATACTAGGAACCACACAGAATGATATACAATTATACAAGTTCAATTCAGCAAGGCATTATGTCCATCCATTTACCAATTGCAGGAAACTAACAGAAACTGAACCATAATTAACATTATATGGATAGAAGCTATTAACCAATCACATAAGCATTCACCACATCAATCATTCATTTGGACACAAGAAATAACGTGGAAACCCATCTAGGAAAAACCACCAAGGTTCTATTCATCTCGCATGAGAAATGATATAGCACCTTGTAGTCTGCGAGATGTAGACTGATCTTAGGATATGTCTTTAATTTTAGACTCATATTTCTCATGCTCTCTATCTTATTTCTCCTAATCTACTGCTACTACCTACAGATCCTCACATAGCTTGGATCGACCTTCCTAGCGTCTACACCGCTCTAACAAAGCTTCCTCATTGCACTATTCTCTCTACGTCATGTAGATTCCTGATTACCTTTTCCTTAGATATGTTCTCTGCAACTGTATATAGATCTCATCTATCAATCCTATTCCATAATTATGGTTAACAAAAATCAACGTTCTAACTTTTAAATATCTCCTATTTATAACATTTTACATGACCCCACTGGGTCGACTGCTTACAGGCAGTCTGTTAACTATCACCATTAGCCGCCCCCTTAGGCTATAGCTGTAGTGATCATGACTCGACATAAGGCACTAATGGCCTTACTTACAGCGTGCTTTCACTCATGTGGCATTCATCGACTTCTGCACCCACGACCACCCTGTTGCTTTCCGGTTGTTTTCCCCATGTGCGCTTCTATGCTTTCCTTTCCTTTTTCGCACACGTCTTTGTTCTGCCTTTGCGGGTCCTTTTCATCCTTCTCGATCTTCCTTTGCTTCTATCACATGCGCAATGCATTTTCCTTGGTTGCACACATGAAATTTATTTTTGTGCCCCTTTCCTGGGACAACAGGCCCCCAACACTCACTGTGGCTCATCTCGAGCCACTAAGAAAGGGACATATGAGAGGCCTAATCTACGTGGTATCTTTTTGAAAAAATATAGAGGGTTTTTTTGTTTAGCCAGCGCATCTTGTACCTTGCCTTTTTTTTTACTAGGGATTATATGAATTCCTCTTCAGCCTCTTCTGATAAGTATATTCCCACAGATTGCTTTGTGTCTAGTCTGGGCCTTTTTTATGGTGCTTCTACTATTTTGCGTCATGTTCTTATGTGCCCTTATTTGTGTTGCATTCTTCTTCTCATGCTTCTTCTCAAATCTTTTCTACGGTCTCCACTGTAGCTATATATTTACCTAGAAGCTGGGATGCATTGCCAATGTTTTGCTAGAACTGGGCCATAATAGGTGTAATTTGTTCTATCTCCTGGAAAGCTTCTTCTTCCTACTACTTGAGTTCTTGCACTATGTTGCTACTTGGTTGTTCCAACGAGGTACTCACCAGTGCATGAGTGAACTCATGGATGCGCTGCTGAACATGATGAATTAACTTTGTTATCCTTTCAGCTTCATCCTTCTATTCAGTTGTTTCCTTGTTGTGCATGCTTTCCTAGTCGCGCAAGGTTCTAGCCTTATCGAGGAGCTTCTTAAGCTCTGTGCCTCTGGGCGATTTTCTCCTTCATTGGTAACTTCTTAATCTCGACTTTTAGTGCCAAGATTTGTAATTATAATTGTTGTGATTTCTTGGCAAGTTTCTCTACCACTGCATCATTGATGAGCTACTCCCATGTTGTAGCAATTGTTTCGGCTACTTTTGCACAAACGCTCTCGGCTCCCCTCAGCCGAGAAACCACTTGAGTTGTTGATTATTGCCTTTTTTTCAGCACTTCTGGGGGTATGCTAGGCGGTGGGTTGGTTTTCATCTCGTGGATATCTTTTTGGAGGTCTGCAGCCAGCTTGGATAGATGTCTCAATTGATGCATTGGTTCAACCTCAGACTCTTTCTCCTCGTTGAAGAGTTGCACCGCTGCTTCCTTTATTTCTTGTTCTAGAAAATCCTTCCTCTGGGATTGGGCTGCTAGATCTGCACGTTGGTGGTTGATAACTTTCTTTCACTCCCTTGCTTTCCTATTTTCCTTAGCTACCTAAGAGGAAACTATATTTTAGTGAATTATAAATTCTGCTGCAGTGGCCTATTGAATAGAGTATATCTATGGAAAAGTTAACTTTGAAAAAATTAAAATCAATGTGTCCAAGTTATGGAGACTTGCCTCATTCTCTTCACCTTTCTTAGACAATGCCTCTGTAGGAATTTCTATTGTTAGAGGTGGGATCATGATTGGTGCTGCTAAGGCATCTGATTGGGAAACACCATGGGTTTTAGCCTGCATGGTGTCACGCACTTCGATGATAGTCCACGTGAGCTGGTCAACCTTTGTGGTGACGATGGCTGTCCCATTGGTTTCCTTGGTTGTGAGCTATCCCAAAGTTTTCTTTGTGACTTCAGTGACAACGTCATGCAAAAGGGTCAAGTTTGCATCTGGTATGTCTCTGACATAGGTCTGGTTAACCTTCTACCTCTTTCTATATGGGAATATCAATGTGTCTTTGTATTCCTCCTCTTGCATGGATTGCTTGCCCCTCTTTTTCTAGGCTTTCTCTGTGCTAAATTATTCACTTATACCAGGGTTGTCTAGGTTGTCATTGGGTATATCGCACTCATCATCCACTTCATCTTCTTGGGAGTCATACTAGGGCTCCTTCATACTAGTATTGGTGCCATGATGGCTTGGGTTCTCTGGTGGATTCTCCTACGGGACTTGCTATCATATAGGTACCTTTTCCTGATACGTAAGCCATTCCTCAGGACAATCTTTGATTTCTCTCTCAATATCTGCATCCGTAAGGATGAAGAATGTGGGAAGGGATTACTTATTGGGGTCCCCTTGCAGTTGTAAGATGATGTTGTGGTGCACTGCATGGAATTGAATGAATGGGTACTTTGAAACCGTTGCAGGAGTTAACCAATACTGCGTGCGCACTATTTGCTGGAGCCTTTCTCCCCATAGGAAAAATATAATTCTGGCATCATTCTTGCGCTTACTTTCCTTATGGTCCCAGAGGTTCTGGTCAGGACTACCAAGAAACTGTACAAGGATATTCATAGGTTGATAGTCTGGTGGCAGAGCCCATACTGCAAAAGAAATTAAAATCAAGAGCCAAGAGAATTGAAACTTAGCTGTGGGTTTTTCCTATTCTTCTCATGCATCATCCAGCAGTTCATTTAAAAGCAAATGGGACTAGTTAATGCACATGCCCTGTGTACATTTTTTAGCAAGTTATACTGTTGCGGTCGTACACTCACATGGTCTCATATTACGCAAGACCTTTCTACACAAGATATTTGTTGCTTCTTGTACCACACTATCGTTAATGGAGCTGATGAGAAAATCATTTCCACCGTAGACGAGCTGATACTTAGTCTTCCTATAAATTTTGTCTATCTTTTCCCCCTCATTATTCAAGTATATGGTCGAGTCGATTCCCTTCCGCATCAAACCTGTAATGTCCAAAATCAAGTCTACTGTCACCTCATATGGTTTGTTTAGCCAAAGGTAGCCACCATGGAAGCACATAAGCAACTACTTAACATATATTCTAACTGGTCCAGAGTGACCAAAGTGGGGCATAAGGAGCAGGTTTAAGATACCAAACTGCTCCAATTCACCCACATACTCTAGTGCAAAGACAACGTCTGCCTCTGGTGGCAGGCCATATTTTAATTCCATGAATTGATCTCTGGAGATGTCTAGCTTTCGAGTATCATAGTCTTCAAAATTTAATACCTGAAGCTTGGGAAAGATGGGATCCTGGGATTTTGGGACATCCTGGGGTTTTGTGATGCCCTCTGGGATAGTGGGGTCTTCTAGCAGCTCTGGAATGCTCACTGTTACTAATATGGTACCAGGCCTCCTTGGTGATACATAGGGAGGCAATAAGTTCTTCTCTTCTTTAGTGAGCTCTGTCTCTAGTGATGATGGTCGAACTCGGTTAGCTCTATGAACTTTAGGTATTTTTTCCCTAGGGCCGGAGGAACTTGGGCGGTCGGTATTCAAGGATTGCATAGTGGTAAAAAGATGGGCTCCAGGTGGTTTCTGTAATGGTTGGGAGGCAGTTAGATGTGTGAGCTGACTTCCTACTTACAATGGATGTGGCAGACTCTGTAGTGGTTTTTTGACGATTCTCGGCTTTGGTACTAGTTTCAACTTTTCCCAAGTCTTCTTCATCTACATGGGCGGCCAAATCAATTCAAGGTGTCCTTACTGGAGTGCTAATTTTGTCTTTGAAGGATGGCTCAATCTGTGGAGAGGGATTGGATCTTTGTATTGCTAGTTCACTAAAGGAATGTAGAGGTTTACAGCGGAAGACAAGGACAAATTATAGGTGACAAGTCTTTAAGCTAGTTGGATGGAGTGAAGGACCCTCTGGTGGATCACATGGGCTCGTCCTTTGCACGCTGAAGCTCCATTATGCATTTGTTAGTGAAGTTAAGGCACTCTACCAGATGGGACAAAAACGTCTACCACCTTGTTCCTCAAGACTGCTTCTTTAATGCTAATGAACGTGTAGTGGTGCTGGATCTTTTTTGAATTTCCCATGCTGTTATCGACTGTCAGTTTTTGCTAGTTGTTTGTCACTTGTGGCCATCTGTATTTTTTTTTTTTGCGCATCGCAACTTTACGAGACCATCTTGTAGTCATCGCGATAGGGTTTTAATCGACTATGATCGATCATGCCCACTATTGGTGTTCCATCTAGCTTATCTAGTTTTGTGGCACATACCTCAGTAATATGTGCAGCTATGTATGGTCCTAACCATTGTGTTTTGAGCTTACCCGGATGCTTGAGAAAATTACTATCATACATCAGAACAAGTCCATCAACCTTGAACTGCTTTGTTGTGATGTGGCGGTCATGCCAGGATTTATGTCACTGCTTCTGCAGATTTTGATGGAAGCCTACAGTAAAACGGTCTTCCTCCATTTGAACTAGTTGCGCCAGCCTTTCTTCTACAACATCGATATCTATCATCTCCATTATTGTAGAAATTCATAGGCTCGGGACAATATACTCCATGGGCACAACTGCTTCTTGTTTATAGACTAAACAGAAAGGGGTGTATCCAGTTGGTCATTTGCATGTTGTTCTATAGGCCCATAATATTGCTGAGACTTTTTGGTCCCATTCATCTCTTTGCACATTGCATACTTTGGTCAACGCATTTTTGAGTACCTTGTTAAATGCTTCAATAGTTCCATTTGGTTGAGGATGGTAGGGTGTGGTTTTCTTGTGTTGGATTTGGAATTCTGCAGTTAGTTCAACAATTAACTTATTTACAAAATGCGTACCTTGGTCGTTGATTAGGATTTTGGGACAACCAAATCTTATGATGATGTTCTGAAAGAGGAAGTGGGCCGCAATTGTAGCAGTACAATCTTTTACATGTGCATCCTTTACCCATATTGTCAAGTGATATGTAGCAGTGATGATATAACATGCACCGGTTCATTTTCCTGGTGGACTGATAGGGCCAACAAAATCCATTGGCCATTTATCAAAGGCCTACAGTGTAATTTGTGGCACAAGTGGCATTTCTTCAAGTCGCAATGCTTTCCCCATTCTTTGAAACTTATCACATTTGCGATAGTATTTTCTTGTATCCATATGTACCATTTGCCACCAGAGTATGGCTTGCAAAATCTTGTGCATTGTTTCTTTCCCACCATAGTGTCCTCCTGAGACACCTACATGTGCTTCCACCATTACCCATTCTCTTTCATGATCAAAGAAACATCTTCATAGTATTTCATCTGGTCCCAAATTATATAGTTGTACCAGTATCAGTGTGTAGTTATAGGCCTTGAAAACCAGCTGTTTCTTTTCCTGTATACCCTGTATTAAGTAAGTGTATAATCACATCGAATTCTTTATCAACAACATCGAATTATTCCTACTTCAACAAAAATATGCACCCTAGAGAGGAGAGTCATCCCAACCTTCTTTTTTTTGAAAATATGTGGAGAGAGATCCAAAAAGTAGGAAGCCCTAGTTTCCATAGCTACACAGTGTCTTCTTCTCAGGTTAGCTCTGATACCATGTTATATTTTTATCATTCAATCTAGCATTATCTTAAGATATTTAACTGACTTCAGGCCCAACATTTAGTCAGCCTGGCTTCACAATGACTTCAAAGTTAAATTCTTGAAATAGGAGAAGCCACCGGTAGATCCCCCCCGCCCCCCCCAACACTGGCTTATTAACCAGGTATTTTAGTGCAGAATGACTATTGAACATTTTGAAGTGTCAACCCAATAGATAATGTCTAAATTTTTGTAGTGCATAGACCATTGCAATCCCTTCTCTTTCAGTTGTGGTATAATTTTTCTCTGTTGTTGATAGTTTCCTACTGGAAAATGCGATCAGGTGGTCAATTGCATCATCTCCTGGTTGGGTTAACACTATGCCAAGCACATGATGAGGCATTAACATGTACATGGAATTATTTTTTCCAATCTGGAAATATTAATATTGGTGTAGTGGCCATTTTACCCTTAGTTTATCGAGACTCTCTTGGAAGATTTCATTCCATTCGAACTTGGCATCTTTTTTTAACAGTTTCTCCATTGGGGAAATTATCTCTGCATACCCTCTTATGAATTTTCTATAATACCCAGTGTGTCCCAACGTAGACCTAAGTTGAGTGAATTATGTGGGCAGAGGCAAGTCCAGGATAAATGCTACCTTTGTAGGGTTGACCAGGATTCCATCACAGCATACTACATGGCCCAGTAGTACACCGAAAGGTGCACAGAGGATACATTTTCTCAAGTTTAGTGCAATTTGATACTAGCGACACCTCTCCAGCATCATGCACAAATTTTCAATATGGTCTCTTACCAGACCAAAGATCGTCCACTCATCAAATTATACTTCAAGAAACTTATGAATGAAATATTTGAAAGCACATACTATGATTCTAGAAAACATTGCACGGTAATTTTTAAGGCCAAAGGGCATTACCGTGTATTGGTAGCATCCCCATTGTGTTACAAACTATTAGTTTTTCATCATTAAGCTAGCATTATATTAGGATCTTTAACTGAGAGAATAACAAGCACAACAATCAAACACAAGAGACAATGAACACAAAGTTTATCCTCGAGGAAACCATAAATGGTGAAAACCCCACAACTTCCTTGGAGATAGAATCAGCACCAAAAGTAAAACCTGAAAACATAAAGATGATCTCCACAGCTTTTGTCTCTCTCTCTCACTTGAGAGAACTTCTCCTCTCTCACTCATGTGCCCCAATGAGTGAGTGTGAATGTATTAAATAGAGAGGCTCACTCTCTATTTATATTCTTTCGCTCACTTGAAACCCACTGCAACATGTCAGCCTCACTTAACAATTACTTACTAGAGTCGACATCTCTAGGAGTGTCTAATAACCTTAGTGCCCCAGAAATGTGTGGGGACTTTTCCTCCTCTGACCAAAGGAGGTTTATCCTTAACAAAATGGTGGGGACTATTATCCCAACTTACAATGAATCACATAGGGTCGACTTCTCTAGGATAGTCTAATAACCCAAGGGCCCCACAACTGTGGGGACTTCAACCCTTGACCAATACGAGGGTTACCCACAATGACTTGACATGACTTATTACATTATAGAAACTTTCTAAAATAAACATCGGGGTATGACATGAATCAAATACATTACAGACACATCCTGGAATAAACATTGGAGTACAATACATAAGATATATGGATGAATACATTCCGAAGTTACAAATACATCAACACTCCCTCTTAACTATGAAGGTATTCTCTCGACACAATATATCAGCACAAGTCTTCTTCTCTGTATCATCTGGATCATCATCAAGTCATCTTTGTCTTCAAGTCATCTTCATCTTCAAGTCATCTTTATCATTGAATCTAGATCATCAATCGATATAGATCATCATCACTGGATCTGGATCATCATCACTCAATCTGGATCATCATCATTGGATCTGGATCATAACCACTTGATTTGGATCATCATCACTAAATCTGGATCATAACCACTTGATCTGGATCATCACTAGGTCATCATCACAAGTGTTATCTCTTGATTCTTCTCATCATAGGAATCTCTACAGAGCCAACCCTTTTTCATGCTGGATGTACATCTACAGAGCCAGTCCTTTTTCATACTGGATGTATCATCACATAGAGCTAGTCCTTTTTCATGCTAGATGTCGCATCCACTTAGAGCTAGTCCTTTTTCATACAAGATGAGTCTTCATAGAGCCAGTCATTTTTCATACTAGGTGTGGGATCCACTCAGAGTTAGTCCTTTTTCATACTAGATGAATATTCACAAAGCCAGTCCTTTTTCATACTGGGTGTGGCATCCACATAGAGCTAGTCCTTTTTCATACTAGATGTGTCTTCACATAGCCAGCCCTTTTTCATGTTGGATGTGGGATCCATAAAAAGCTAGTCCTTTTTCATACTAGATGTGTCTTCATAGAGCCAACCCTTTTTCATGCTGGGTGTGGAATCCACACAGAGCTAGTTTGTTTTCATACTAGATATGTCTTCACAGAGCCATCCCTTTTTCATGCTGGGTGTGGAATCCATACATACATATGACAGTGGAAGGAACCAATCTTCTCACCATGTTGAAAGGGCACAACACTTACATCTGACCATGGAAGGAACCAATCCTGTCACCATGTCAGAAGGGCACAACACTTATATCTGACCATGGAAGGAACCAATCCTCTCACCATGTCACAGCTCTTACATCCGACCATGGAAGGAACCAATCCTCTCACCATGTCGAAAGGGCACAACACTTACATCTGACCATGGAAGGAACCAATCCTCTCACCATGTCAGAAGGGCACACGAAATCATCACTTCCCTTTGGAGGGAACCTCGATCTAGAGAACACCAAGATTCTTCCTGAAGTACTCAAACTTCACTATGGCCATTTCTAGCATAGAATCACATCAGGGATTATTACGTCCAAGGATAACCTGTGAGCTTCGCCAGGACCAATTACATCCGAGGACAACCTACAGGACTATTTACATCTGAGAAACCTACGAGCTTTGCCAAGATTTATGCTCAGAAAACTTGTCTCACTAGCTATCCTAGAACTCCCTCTTTTGAGATATCTCAATCTGTATCACAAACTAGAGATTCACTGCTCCTCTCTACATCATACCAAAAATGCAAGTCAGATCAATCAAATCAAATAGTAGTTTTCAAAAGAAACATACTACCTCCAAAATAGAAAGTGGCAACATCTTTTTCCTCAGCTGTACTCAGCGCCATGCAGGACTCCCTCCTGCCAACCAAGAGATCACACATGATCTCATACTGAAGAAGCACCCCAAAGTGCTCTTCCTATCAATGGCACTACCCAATCTAAATCCATATAACCTTCCAAGTTAATCTTCTGATTCGTATCATACTTGCAGCCATCAAGTGAACATGTCTCAATGTGTTCATAACAAAGCAAGTATATGGTCTCGTATCCATTAGGTACATCAAGGAACAAATCATCTGACGATACATCGTGGCATCAACCAACTCTGATGAAGAAACACTCAATAGCTTCAGGTTCGATGCCATAGGTGTGGTCATGTATTCTATCATCCTGAACGTCTTCGGGATCTCTACTGCGTACTTCCCTTGTCCACACCTCCATGCCTAGAATGCCATGCATCAACAAATAACAGGAGCATCACTGGTCTTCTACCTTCAACCTTGAAGCAAAGGTTGGAGTCCACTTTACTCTTAGTAAAGCCTAGAGTCATCAGTAATATATCCATCCTATCGTACCATGTCGAACCTCATGATCTTTTGTAGTCATTCCCTCTATCTTCTGTACTCTATGCACTGAAACATTCTATACCAAAGTGACAAGTAGCTTCCTATTCTACTAATCTTCTATGTATCCATCTAGGATCACTGGATACCAAGATCCTCTATCTTGAACCTTTTCAAAATTTCTTCTTGCACCCATCTGTAAGCTTTTCATCCTTTATCAACCTTGTAGCAAAGGTTCAGATATTCATCAAGCTCCTCATGTATGTTTTATCCCATGGGTGTCTTCTGAGTTCATACAAGGCCTTCTTTCATTTGCACACATGATTCTTCCTATCATGTGTCTTCACTTGCAGTGGCTGCAGATGTCTCTTCGTAGTCTATGCCTTCTTTTTGTGAAAAGCCTCGTGCTACAAATATTGCCTTGTATCCCATGATGTTTCCATCTACTACATGATGGAACTACAAACTTTCCTTCACGTATCGATACTACGTCCTAGACATCATTCTTCTTGAACTAATCTTCCCTTTTTTCTTGTAAGGTTCTACATCAATGATGTCACTGCATTTGTCATATTATTTTTTATTTTGAAATGTCGTCACTTGTTCTTCGAAACAAGTCTCATCCTTATTTGCTTGTAGTCGATTATGTATGCGATCTTTCCTAAAATTCAAGTGCATTTGTATGGTTAGAAACATTTCATAAGGAATATTCATACTGGAAAATTCTTATGCATAAATATATGATCATGCAACTACTTTAGCCAATACAACATTCATCCATTTCTCACGGAAACGTTTCTAGATGCCTTCCATCTCTACCAGGACAACATTGAGATTGTGCACTAATCCAATATGTCAGCAAAGAGGTTTCATTATAGATAAGTAGCAATGGAGAGTTGTATAGCACCATGAGCCACTTACCCATCACATGCATATTAGTAGTATACTATCATTAATGCAAACATTCTATCATGCATAATACATTAACTGAATATAAACAAATGCATAACAAAACAATATCATGAAATGACAATTGAGTACTTATCTTTATTTTCTTCGTGGGTAAACTCCTTCTTGAGCCTTCAACTTCATCATCTTCTTCATTCATAATAGAATCATCTCTTATCCAAATGCTAAGGTGGATAAGAGGTTCTTCAAGAGTTGAGTTCTTCATATTCCTCATCGCTTGAGGGATCTTCTTTGGATGGTGAGAGCTTGATCTTCAATTGCTCCCATATTCTCTTCTCTTCTTATGAGTTGATCTCCTTCTTCTTCCTAGAGTCTACTAAAAGTAATCACTTCCTTTTGGCACACATTCCTTGAATGAATGAATCCCATGATCCTGGGAGGCCATTCAAGGTGGCCATCACCACTTTTGCATTCTTCACTTCTTTTTTTACCGCTTCAAGTTGTTCTTTGATTTGAGAGACCCTTATGACTGCATGGTCTCTGCATTCTGGATCTTCACATTCTTCAACTGGTTTCTTAAGGTCATCTTCTGATGTATGTTCTTCCCTTAAAATAGCTTGGTTAAAGAATCAAACATCTTCGGTGTCTTTAGGGAAGACACTTGTGGTACAAGTTTATCCATGATTGAATCAACAATGATCTTCCTGGCCTTGACCAAGTTATTCTTAACCTCATCTCCCTCTAGAACTAGAACCTCTCTACTCATGTAGGTGTCCAATTCATTTTCTTCAGAGAGATCATATACTTCCATACTTGGAAGTTTTCAAATTCACAAATCTTATCATCAAGCTGATGTGATAGATCACTTTGAAATGAGAACCTTAAATGAAAATAACAAAGGATTAGATCTTACCGATTTGAGGTGTCCGTCCTGGTTCCAGAGCTAGCTGATCTAGGGTTTTTCACAGAAACCCTAATTTTAAAAACTTGGAATATTTCAGATCTGATTGGATATTCAGAGATATCTCTTCAAATGGAGCTTTCCAATGTACTCCTTTTCTAAAAATAGTGGAGGGAAGCTCCCAGAACAGGAAGCCCCCAGAACAGGAAGCCCTAGTTTTCCATTTTCTTCTGCAGAAATTCCTATCACTGTTTCTATGATATATCCAAAATTACTAATCCTCTATGTCTGAAATGTTTAACTATGGTAACCTTTCGTTTCCCTGATCCAACGCCATAGGTTTCAGTAGAATTGGTTTCACCAATTTGGAGTTATCATCCTTTTCCCAAGGTGACTTGTTACAAGACTGTTCAGAACAGAGAAGTTGTATAGACTTCCATGTGTCATTGTTTCATCTTCTGGGTATGAAATTTGGACCAAAGAAATTACTATCCCTTCCCTTTCTGTAATAGCTTTAGGAATTCCATTTGGACCTCTGTAGCCCAAGCTATGGAAATTCTCCCCAGGTGTCCTGTTTAGGGATGAATTCTAGAAGAGGATGGAACCCTAACGTGGAGGGATCATATCTCCTAGAATATAGCGAATCGGAGGCTGAATGTTGGACACAATTTTCATCAGGAGTTTAGATTCATCCCTTGCAATTTTCCACTCCTGAGCCTTCGCCAATATCAGGATATAGAGAACGTACCAAAACTTAGCAGTTTTAGTATTTAGGGTTTTTCTAGCTCGGGGTCAAACTAGGGTTTGACTTTCCTGGAGTTTCACCCAACCAAATTTCTTGATCCAGGTCTCTAAACTTCGATTTGGATGAGGATAAAAATCCTATGCTAGTCTCACTCAAAACTTTATCTTTTGTAGAATGCCCTAATTTCCGCATCTAAAACTCAAAATGCTCGGAATCAAATTTCGCTTCGATAGAAATATGTGCCCTTCAATGGAGAGTCAGCCTAGCATACTTTTGCTGATGGATTGTGGAGAGAGACCAAAAAATTAATAATACCTAGCTTCTACAGATGCACAATTTCTTCTTCTTAGGTTAGCTTTGATACCATGTTAGTTTTTCATCATTAAGCTACCATTATATTAGGATATTTAACTGAGAGAATAGCAAGCACAACAATCAAACACAAGAGACAATGAACACAAAGTTTATCCTCAGAGAAACCATAAATGGTGAAAACCTCACAACTTCCTCGGAGATAGAATTAGCACCAAAAGTAAAACCTGAAAACATAAATATGATATCCACAGCTTCTGTCTCTCTCTCTCTCACTTAAGAGAACTTCTCCTCTCTCACTCATGTGCCCCAATGAGTGAGTGTGAGTGTATTAAATAGAGAGACTCACTCTCTATTTATATTCTTTCGTTCACTTGAATCCCACTCCAACATGTCGGCCTCATGTAACAATTACTTACTAGAGCTGAAATCTCTAGGAGTGTCTAATAACCCTAGTGCCCCACAACTTGTGGGGACTTTGCCTCCTCTAACCAATAAGGAGGTTTATCCTTAACACAATGGTGGGGACTATTGCCCTGACTTACAATGACTCACCTAGGGTCGACTTCTATAGGATAGTCTAATAACCCAAGGGCCCCACAACTGTGGGGACTTCAACCCTTGACCAATAGGACGGTTACCCACAATGACTTGACATGACTTATTACATTATAGAAACTTCCTGGAATAAACATTGGGGTATGACATGACTCAAATACATTACAGACACATCCCAACATAAACATTGGGGTACAATACATAAGATATATGGATGAATACATTCCAAAGTTACAAATACATCAACACAAACGTTGTCTTGTGTTGATCTTCTAGCGCGATTCGGACCTGATGGTATCTTGAGAACCCGTCTGTGAATGAGTATATTTCTTGTCCACCAACACTTTCCAAAAAATCATCTGTGAAGGGTGTAGGAAATGGTTCATGTAAGCAGGCATCATTTAGTTTTGTCAGGTCAATAGATATTCTGACTTCACCTGTCACCTTTTTGTCCTGGATGACAACGGGGCTTATCCATTTTGATTCTTCAACTAGTTCAATAATTCCTGCCTCTAACATGCGATCCAGTTCTGATTTTACTTTCTCCTTATAATGTGGGTTTAATTTGTATGGATGATATTTCACTGGGCTTACATCAGGTTTGAGTGGAATTTTCATTTCACCCAGATCTCCTACTATTCCCTTCATCTCCCTAAAATTTGTCGGGAATAGGTCTTGAAATTCATGTAATAGATCAGTGATTTTGGCTACTGTTTCTTCATCCCAGTAGTTTCCAATGTTGGAAAAATTTGGTTTGTCCTCCGATCCAATGTTAAGATTTTTAATCTTTAGTGGCTTAATGAACGGTTCATTGGAAATGTCGCTTCCTTCTACCTCACGTGATCCTTCCGATTCTGGAATATTGATGTTGGTCAAATCATTATCTGGGTCCCCAGAGAGATTATAACATGTCATCCAATGTTGGAATGTTGATGTAATTTTAATTTCAGAATGTATTCACTTGTATATATTATGTATTGTACCTCGATGTTTATTCTGGGAAGTGGTTGAGTCATGTCATGCCCCGATGTTCCTATCATGAGATTCAATAATGTAAACAAGTCATGTAAAGTCATTGTGGGTAACCCTCTGTTGACAGGCCTAGATTGGCATGATTGTCAACCAAGAGACAACCCGATCCGAGAGTTTTTGAGATGCTCTCAGTCATTAGGTAGCTGTCCCTGATGGGATTAAGGCCCCGTTGCCTTCCTTATGTTATTCCTAGCTACAGGAGAGAAGAAAAGTAAAGCTACTGTTTATCGATTAGATCTATACTATCCCTATGAATATACAAATAAGACTTAGGAAAGTTAATTAGTATATTACAAAATTGATCAGTTAAAATTTGATCTACTCAATCAATTAATTTATAATACAAGAATAAAATTTAACCAAATATTAACAAACTCAAAGAATTACAGAAATATCATATAAACATATATACATTATTCACAAGATCAGAAAATGACCTAGTAGTGGTAGTAAAGATCCAAATCAATAGGTTTTTCAATAAAATAACTACAGGAAAAATATCATTAATCTATTCAGTATATTCTATCCTGATCAGGAGCGTAGAAAACATTAACCTAGAATCAAATTGCCAATAATTCAACTGTGCTAACAATCCTAAAAATATTCAGAAGAAATTCAGAATTTAAACAAGATCACACAGTAAACAAGTATATCATATACATTGGTTGATGAAAATATCAAGATAACTATATGACATATATTAGAAAATCAAAACCATCATAAGTTGACAGATTAAATATGATGTATCTGCAAAATTCATCAAAGAAATAATGACAAAACATAAATGCTCTAGAGAAAGTGACAAGCTCAAATGATATCAAAAATACATTTGCATAGCATAAATACTGTAAATATATATAGATATCACTAGTGAAAAGTACTATAGCTAATGACAAAAAATTGTCTCAAGTCACATGAAATAATTACAGTGATCTTGTCATGTCCTTTTCCCCAACTATCGACCCTATATCCAATAATACATGTCTTCTTGAAATACAAAATATTTCATATGAGGAAAGTTCTATAAAACTAGAAAATATAAGCTCGAAATCTTAACCAATTTCATTAAAAATGACAAATGCCTCATGTCATTTTTCTATATGCGTTATAATGTCTTTGAAATTGGTAAGATTCGATTTATAGCACAAAATCATAAATGACGAAGACACTAATGATGTAGTGACACCTGGGAAACAACGTAGCCAATCGATCTGTCCATGAAAATCCAGGGATCATCCTGAACATAAGCGATTGCCAAAATCCAAAAAGAAACGCATCAATAATATCACCTGCAATGCTACATAGTAAAGAAAAACTATTAAAACACACACAAAAGCAAAATAAAATGAAGTAAACTATATAATCCATGAATAAATTCAAACCAATACCTATAACAAAAAATAACCTGAAATCAATAGTAAGTATGCCCGAAACATTATAATTTTACAGGAGCATTAAACACCTGAATATTTACACCATTTGTCGGGTTTTGCGAATGACCCTTGAATTGCATCAGAGTGATCTGAGCATTTAACTCACGGACCTTTTCCTCATTCTTATGGTTCTCGTTTTGGAGTTTCAGGACTCTACGAATCAACCTATTCTTATGCTTCTTTAAACGCAGAAGACACTTATCATCTAAATCGACCTTCTCTTTCAGCCTCAAATTCTCAGCTTTGATAACATCATCACTTGTCACTATCTATGTCAGTTCTAATTCCATTATGTGGATTTTATCTAAAATACAATTAACAAAGAGTGGGTGAATGGTTTCACCAATTCGATCAGACCAGGGTAAATTAACTTCAACAGACCTGCCCTTCATTGGAGAATTGATCATAGGGTCAACTTGAAGATTCTTATCAGACACATGATGACTGCTATCTGGAGGGTTTACGAAAGGCTGATGATCAATATCGAGACCATTATCAGGTAAAACATTTTTCTCTTCTTCATCGTCAAGCACAACTGTTTCTATGTCAACATGATTTCTCACTGTAGACCTAACAGCACGACCCTTGGATAACATACTCCTTGTAAACCTACTAGTGAACTTACCATTCAGCCTTTTGCCCTTCAGTTCACAGATATTATCAACATTATGCTTTGGTGTAACCTGCGATAGATTTGAAGACTTCCTCATGCACTTAGAAGGCAGAGGAGTACTGAGACTACTCACAAGAGTGGGAACAAAGTCATTACAAACGCTGGGGTTCATACGACCATTAGGGTTTGACACAGGCTCGCGCACAGGAGAGACCGAAACTCGACTAGGCTCTTGATTCCTAACACATTCTTCAGGGCAATCAAATTGACAGTGACAGAAGGCCAAGAAACCATTTTGTTCGATAAAATCGTCCCATGACCGATTATGTTTAGAGAATTCTCTTTCTAACAGCATCCTAACCAAACCATGATGAAACAAGCTGTGACTAATGTTCTTCGGCCCCCTTTTAATGGCCGAAGACATCTTGTTTAAACTTTGAACTAGATAATAAGGAAAATTAACAGGAAAACCGAGGAAAACAACCAGTAATCGAAGGTGATATACATAAGCAGAGGATAAACGACCCTCACAAGTCACATACCGGTGGATAACATTGAGGATCGGTCACTATTCTTTCTTGAAGTATTTCCTTGGTACCCCGGTTCTAAAAGAAACATCTTGGCACGGATTCTTCATCATCTGCCTCCATTCCGTGATCTCCATCCTCTTATATTTAAACCAATGTTTGCCTATCAACGACAAACCAGTACCAAGAGCAACTAAACGCTCATCAACCCTAAATTGGAGATCAGCTATCTTAACGCGAGAATCGTCCAACGACAAAGCAAACAACCTCGTCACCTCCGGGTTCGAATCCATGAACTTGTGAATGAATGGAAACCATCTGACTGCTTCCACCCTAGCTAAAAGTTTGGGGTTTGAATCAAGAATTTTCATGTCACTGGGTTCCACCCTGACCACAGGAGCCATAGCTGCATGCGCACATACACAAAGCCACACACAGAAGAGGTACCACAAATCAAAACACGACAGTGAGCTGGAGAGTGAGCACTCAGGATTGAAGCCGAGCAGGAAACACAAGCAATGAAACCCAACTCTATGATAAACAAATTGCGACATGAGCAAACACATCCAATAATACTGAAAACTTGGCATGGAGGGGAATGATCATGCAGCGAGGAAATTAAAAGAGAAAGTGACGGAAAAGGCTCCAGATTAACTCATGTTACCATTATTTATTCGGAGTACTTGACATACAATCATACCGTAAATGAATCACAGGTGTCCAACGCACAGGGAGCCATGATTCTGATCTCATACTGGCAAGTGAATGTGATTGACAGAGTTAAGTACAAGTGCAATAATACCATATCAACCTTGCAGCAGGTGGATTGGATTTAGAGGCGATGACATAGATCGAAACGACCGTGAGGATTAAACCTTAGATGTTAACGCATACACCTTACCGTATGACTATATAATCCTTCGAAGGTGGTGAGCATACGATGCGACATAACCATGAAACCCAACATCAAACCTTCATAACATGGATCATATTATCAAAATCGACATTAAACATTTATAGTATGAGCAAATATGATTCGGGGTTTGTAAAAATGAACTTGCGAAAGGGCATGTTTGCATAAATTATTAAGCCTTCGATGTTCTAAGACCTTGTCAAACTTACAATAAACCAATGACACATATGCATTAGTTAATATTCAAGTGAAGACTTATAACAAGCAAAGCTTATCCCTTAAGTTGTAAAGACAAATTCACCCAAAGTAATGATTTTAATGTAGTGATTTATGTCTATTAACCATAGTTCACAAAGGTTGTAAAAACATAGAATTTCATCGATTCAGTAGCTCTCGAAATGTCACCATTTCAGTAGCTGTCAATTCTTTAGATTTGAAATGAGAAATTTCAACATTTCGTCAAAACAAAATAAGATTTTGTTTGATGAAATATGTTTTTAACGGCTGTTGAGTAAGGGCACAACAGATGGTGACTGACTGGGAAGAACAGTTATTTCTGAATCTTAACCTGAAACCATGCAATCGAAAAAAATTAGATCCTTCATGTATTCCATTATGCAGACATCAGTGTTTTAAAATCTTAAACAGATTCATGAATTTCACATCTCTATAAATATACCAGAAATTTACAGTTTTAATTATTTATTTGATGGAGATCAAGTTTCTAACAAAAATTAGTCCAAAATAAGTAAAACAGTAAATGGATTGGTTTTAAAGAATAAAATATCAATACCACAAGCATGGACCTGCTGCCAGCAGGCATCTATAGCCTCGACAGGGTTGCTTGAAAGCCCAAAGAATGCCGGTATCCCATCTGCCAGTTATAGATATACAATTCTGGTTAGGCTGAACTGTTACCATAAATTTTCCTCTTTTTTTTTTTAATACTTCTGAAGGCCATGATTCTGGCTTGGTAACCAGATAGTAACCATGTCAGTCACCAGTCTGCATCGCAATAAATAAACCGGCTCGTAATGAGACCTTTTATCCCTCAAAGTTTTCAGTCCAAGGGCCATTGTCCAGGCTTGGTGACCAGAAATGACAATGTTACTGAATGCAAACCTATGATCCTGAATATACCGGCTCATTATGAGACCCTCTGTCCTTCAGATTATTTTGAAAATACTCAAATCCACCCATGGCCAGAATGTAATTATATTTAATCTGCAGTGAGATTATCTTAGCAGATGGGGAGGCAAATCTAATTCTATTTATGAGAAGGGATGGCGTAAAAGACTTGAATATATAACCTTGACAAATACTTCCCTAATTTCATTGGAAAAATATCTGCAGAGACTCATATTACTGATTTATATTAACATGATTTAAGAATTTCTGGTAACATCTAAAAAACTGAAAACCTGTTCACTGTTCAAAATGTAAAACAGTACGACCATTTTCAGGATAGTAAGATCTTCATGCATGATTTGTAGATCAATCACAGAACTCGATGAAAAGACATCAGCTTGAAGTTTGATAAATTGATCAGACTCGACAATACGCAAATAAAACAGCAAATGAGTATGAGAAAATATTCAAAGCAAACAAGTAAAATAAACACACTAATAAATTCCACAAACCAAGAACACCACACAAGGTATGTATAGGATAATCCCTCAAGGGGGATCAATAGAAATATTTCTTGATCAGATGACCATTTACCGGAAGGTTCTCGATGTCCCCCTCCAGCGTCTGTAACCTGAATGTGCTAGGACCAAGTTTTTCTGTAATAATAAATGGTCCCAACCACAAGCATTGGAATTCAGTATGTTTGCCTTTGTCTTCGTGCTCCTTGTCCCATTTTAAAAATAGGTCACCTACTTCCAACTCCCTACTGGATGATTTTCTATGATCAAACCAGCGTTTCACAGTCTTTTGGTGTTGGTCAAACTTTTTTCTAGCCAACTCTCTATCTTCTTCCAGTTTAAACAAGGTATTGATTCGATGTTCCATGGCAGAACATGGTGTCTCCTGTACTGACTAGGAGAGCTGTAGAGAGGGTAAGAATAGATGAGGAGGAAAAATAGCTTCTTTTCCATATACTAGAAAAAAGGGAGAATTACCTATGGCATCTTTGGGAGTCACTCTGTCAGCCCACAAGGCATTCGATAAGGCGTTGTGCCAATTCCTATGATGATTAATTACTGTGCGTTTCATAATTTTGATTAAATTTTTATTGGAAGATTCAGCTAATCCGTTACCCTGAGGGTAGTAATTAGCTGAATACTTTAACTTTATACCCTTTTCCAATGCATATTCTGTTAACATTACAGAAGAAAAATATGTTGCATTGTCAAAAATTAAAGATTTTGGAACACCAAATCTGGTGACAATAAAAGAGTCAAGGAAATATATCACCTGTTCTGAGTTAACCACTCGTAATGGGATGGCTTCAACCCATCTAGTGAAGTAATCGGTGGCTGTCAGAATATATTTGTGCTGCTATGAGGAAGCTGGTGTAATTGGACCAACAATGTCCAAGCCCCATTGTTGAAATGGAACTTCAATAATAACAGGTTGGAGAGGTAACGCTGCTTTCTTAAGTCTGTCGCCTGCTCTCTGACACTCTTGACATTTTCTAGCAAAGGCATATGCATCTTTGAACAATGTAGGCCAGTAGTAGCTAGCTTTGAGTACTTTATGAGCAGTGGTTTCCCCGCCAAAGTGTCCCTCGGCTGGTCCTGCATGTAATTGAGACAACACATTATCAGCTTCATTCTTTTCTAAACAACGAAGGAGAACCCCTTCAAAATTATTTTTGAACAGAATATTATCAATCAGCTGATAAGGTGCAGATCTTAATCTCAAATCCATTTTGCTACATGAATCTAAATGTTCAGGAGCATTCCCATGCAATAGAAAAAACTTAATATCATGGTAGCAAGAATCAGAGGGGGCTGAGATTGGAAAAACTTCCCTTTCGAATAGAGACTGTTCACCAAAGAAGTGCAGATCAGATTTAGAGATGTCTGAAGATCCAGCTACCAACTTACAAAGTCCCTGTCCTTTGACAATATTCAAAGGCTTGATTTCCAAGTCATACTCCTGAAGTGTTGTGACCCAATGGGCTCGTTTTTCACCCAGGTCCTTCTACACCAAAAGATTTCTGACTGCGGAATATGGCACAATGACCTTGGTATGAGACTTCAACAAATAAGGCCAGAAATGTTTCACTGACTTAAAAACAACAAATGTTTGTTTGTCTACTTCTGGATAGTTCAGATCTGCACAATTCAAACCAGAACTCGTAAAAACAATTGGATCTTCATTATTTTCCTGATTTTTCTGTGTTAGAACAGTGGCATATGAAGAGTCAGAAGCAAAAGTGTACAAAATAAATGGCTTAGAAAAATCTGGGCTTATTAAGGTAGGAGCTTCAGCAATCACTTTTAATATATCATGAAAAGATTGCTTTTCTTCAGCAGACCATTTAAAATCAGCATCTTTCTTAATCATTTTCTGAAGTGGTCTAACAATTTCAGTGAAACCAGGGATAAACCTGGAAACAAAATTTATCTTCCCTAGAAAAGATTGCATAGTTTTCTTTGAATGAGGCATAGAAATCTGTGCTATATCCTGGGTACGTTCTAGGTCAATATTGATACCTTGTTTTGAAACTACAAAACCCAATAACTTACCTTCAGTAACTGCAAAGATGGATTTCTTGGGATTCAGAGAGATCCCATATTTCCTGCAACACTCAAAGACCCTTCTAAGATGTGTTAGGTGGTCAGCTCTATTTTTTGAAAAGACAGTTATATCATCAAGGTAAATGACGACAAAATGGCCGATCGGGCCTTTGAACACAATATCCATCGCCCTTTGAAATGTTGCTCTGGCATTAATTAAGCCAAATAGCATTTTCCTGTAGGCATAAGTTCCCCAAGGGGTTCTAAAGGTTGTTTTCAGCTGATCAGCTTTGGATACTAATACTTGATTGTATCCCGAAAAGCCATCTAAAAGTGAAAACATTTCAGATCCGGAGACTTGTTGTAAGATTTTTTCCGTTGGAGGAACATGATGATTATCTTTTTTTGAAACCTTATTCAGATTTAAGAAATCGATGCATAACCTGATATCACCATTTTTTTTCTGACGGGGACGAGATTTGCCACCCACTGGGCATGCCGCACTGGGAAAATTATTATGGCAGCAAGGAGTTTATTAAGCTCCTTCTTAACAGCCGGTTCTAGGCTAGGATGCATTTTCCTCAACTTCTGTTGGAAAGGTTTAGCATGTTCTTTCATGGGAATGACATGTTGCATTATGTTGGGATCAAATGTCTTGAGATCGTCATATGTCCAGGAAAAAATGTCCTTAAACTCATTAAAGAGCCGTATGAAGGCTGTTTTTTCTTGGGGAGTACATGTATTGCCCATATTTACACATTGAGGGTTGTGTTCAGTGCCTAGATTTATAACTTCAGATTGCATAATGGAGCTGTTGGTCTTGCAGTTCCTTGTACCTTTAAATTTATACTTTAGATCATAAAATTTCTCAAGTTTAATTACAAATTTAGGAAGGGTGCTGACCTGATTAAGAGATTCCTCAATTGTACAAGGCTTATGAATTACCGCAAAATTATACAGGTCTTCATCATGAGTCATTTCATCGATGACTGCATATTTGAAAGTATCCTTCATGATCAGGAACTCAATTATCTGCGCGTCATGGTCGAAGACTCTCCAATTGACAATGTTATCAGGTATGGAAGGTCTGAAAAGCAATTTAATAGAGAAAGAATTAGCAAGCATGCCTTCAGACAGAATTAACCTTGACGCAACATTAGCTAACAAATCTGCTTCTTGGTTCAAATAACGAGGGATAGAATTTATGTTAAAAGCTTCAAATGATAATAATAAATTCCATACCTCTGTCTGGTAATTTCTCAGGTGCCCAACAATGCAATGTATAGTGTTACGTACCTATCTAATGATAATTTTAGAATCTCCTAATACTACCAAATATTTAGCTCCTAGGTCAATTGCCTTCTTTAGGCCTTGAATAAGGGCTTCATATTCAGCAATATTGTTGGTGCATTCGAATTCCAACCTGCAAGCAACAAAGTACCTTTTCTCGAGGGGATCTATCAACAAGCACTCGACCCTAGCTCCTTCCTTTGACTTAGACCCGTCAAAGTATAGAGACCAAAGCCCATCATTCAGGTCCAAATGTGTAGTGTTTGGAACAAGAATTTTGTTCAGAACTTGTGTAAAATGGAAAACTTTGGACTGTTGTACTGAGTTTTGGACTGGTGAATTTTCTGCCTCAAAGTTCCCAAAGAAGGAATCAGCCATGTAATTTCCCATTATGGTATCAGTAAATAGCATTGGTTTGTTTGAGTCATCCAATTCGGTGACTATGTGCTTCATATAACGTTCTCAATCAATTCTGATCTTGTTTGGACGACCATTATGGGATATCCATAAATGTGACCAGTCTGTTGCAAAGTATCCTTTCAATTTTTCAGACCAATCTCTGCTAAGGAACAAGCCATATGCCTCAGGGATATCTGCAACAATTATGTCGATGATGAAATGGACCTGAGGGTTTGAAGCTAATCTTATCAGTACTTCATTCAACCTTCCTATTACTTTTATGTTAGACCAGTCAAGTTGCACAATACTTGTATCGCATGGTACTGGGACTGCATTAAGTTTTTTGCATACTGAATATGGCATAACATTTTTAGAAGCCCCTGAGTCTATCATACAATTGTGTACTTTACGGTTGCAGATTTCAAATGTAAGCAAAAAAGGAGGAGTTGAGGAATCCGATTTCTTGCCTATGGACGATGCATTGACTGAAGATTTTGTTGGGTTGTCTTTTGTATTAGCAGAACTGTTTTGAGTAGAGGCATTTTTACCATTTTTACTTAGAGAAACCCCTTGCATCATCTTATCTCAAATCACAGGCAGTTTGAGGAGTTCATAGATAGAAATGTTGGCTTTGATTTTCTTCAAAACCTCAACCAAGTCGTACTCTAAATCAGAAGATGGTGCTGACTTAGTATTTGAAGGTTGGGTTTTCGTTTTGACAGTTGGACTATTATCCGTAGCAGTTGTTGAAGGTTCCTCTAAGGGCTGATCTTTCTTGCTCCTAGTGTTATATTGATGCTGATTGACATTCACAACAGCCACATCCTCATCATCAGTCAATTTCGTGGTATCCCAGAAGTGACTAATAATTTGAGGAGGCTGTTCTTCAGTGTTACTATCTTTACTTGGGCATCGTCAGAATTCGGTCCTGAAGATTGAGTTTCACTTTCAGCTGATGTTTCTAGGCCTGAGACTAATAGTTTTAGGAAAATATTAAGTTCATCAACATTATTAGCTTCAGATGGTGGAATATGCTTAGCAACTGTATTTTGAAATGGTCTTCTGAAAGGCTGTCTAGGTGGTTCTTTATTCGGAGTACTTTCAGAAGTAACTTTCTTCAAATCTATGATTTCATTGGATAGTTTCTTTATAACTCTTTGAAGACTGTCCAGGTCTAGTGCATCTTGACCCTTCTTCTTAGGATTTGCAGTTTTAGAAGGACTCTCAGTCTTTTTGCGAGAAGAAGATGCAGAATCAGTGTCTACCCCAGGGTTTGTCTTAATAGCAAACATGTCTTTCTCAACCTTAATGGCTTCATCGAAAGTTTCAGTGAGAGTAGGTTTGGCAGCTCTCCTGACAAACATGGCCATAGACACGGGTAGGGATGAAGTATAAAATTTGATAGTGACATCCTCATCCGGTCTTGAGATGGCAGGGATTCTGTTTCTAAGAGTCAAGAACCTTTGGTTAAAATATTTAACCTTCTCCTTGGTTTCCATACAGATCCTAGACAATTCTAACACCAACACAGCTGGAGTCTTATCGTCTCCAAACTTGTTCATGAAAGCCAACTTGAATTCATTCCAGTTGGTAATAGAACCAACCGTAAGTGAAAAATACCAAGTTGAGGCTTTTCCCTCAAATGTGTAAGGGAAAAGTCGACAGACAACATCTTCGTGTTCAACATCCAAAAGCCGAACTGCTAGCATAAATTTTTTAACATGATCTTCTGCAGGCTCTTTCAGCTCGGGATGAACTTGGGCAATAATTTCTCAGGATGCTTTGGCAAAGGATGTTGATTTCCTGGCATAGCAACCACATCCTGAGCTAACCATGGCATATTGGCATTAGGGTTCTGATTTAAACCTGCCATGTTTCTTGGTGATTGAGGTGGTGAAGGTGGTGTTTGAAAGATGTGAGGAGGTGAGTGAGGCGGTGATGGTGGTCGACCAGACCCTCCTATAACAGGTAGCCCTGAAGAAGATGAAGGTTTACTGGTGCTTATCAGAGACTGTTCTAATTGATGGTTAGGGAGGACACCTAAAGGTTGAGCCTATTCTTCAGGAGGAGACTCAGTATGGTGAGTGCACAGACGTCTGATATGTGGAAGAGGAATTTCGATGGGTTGGATTCCAGTAAGATTCGAATAGGCTCTTCTTAAAATCCTGCAGGATTCATTTATGGCCTGTTCAAACTGATCAAGTTCTTCAGGTGGATGAGCACCACTAGCATTGAACTAATGAATGAGATTTCGAACAGTATCGTTCAACGGAGTCTCATCTAATGATTGGAATTTTTGCGGTTGAGAGGATGACTGTATTTGAGGGGTAATGGGCTGATTAATTTTATGAACATGATTGTTTTCATTAGCCATTTGCTTAAGTTGGCCCTCCTTCTAGCGCCATTGTTGACGGACCTAGATTGGCACGATTGTCAACCAAGAGACAACCCGATCCGAGAGTTTTCAAGATGCTCTCAGTCGTTAGGTAGCTGTCCCTGATGAGATTAAGGCCTCGTTGCCTTCCTTATGTTATTCCTAGCTATAGGAGAGAAGAAAGCTAAAGCTACTGTTTATCGATTAGATCTATACTGTCCCTATGAATATACAAATAAGACTTAGGCAAGTTAATTAGTATATTACAAAATTGATCAGTTAAAATTTGATCTACTCAATCAATTAATTTATAATACAAGAATAAAAGTTAACCAAATATTAACAAACTCAAAGAATTATAGAAATATCATATAAACATATATACATTATTCAGAAGATGAGAAAATGACCTAGTAGTGGTAGTAAAGATCTGAATCAATAGGTTTTTCAATAAAATAACTAAAGGAAAAATATCATTAATCTATTCAGCATATTCTATCCTGATCAGGAGCGTAGAAAACATTAACCTGGAATCAAATTGCCAATAATTCAACTGTGCTAACAATCCCAAAAATATTCAGAAGAAATTCAGAATTTAAACAAGATCACACAGTAAACAAGTATATCATATATATTGGTTGATGACAATACCAAGATAACTATATGACATATATTAGCAAATCAAAACCAGCATAAGTCGACAGATTAAATATGATGTATATGCAAAATTCATCAAAGAAATAATGACAAAACATAAATGCTGCAGAGAAAGTGACAAGATCCAATGATATCAAAAATACATTTGCATAGCGTAAATACTGTAAATATATATAGATATCACCAGTGAAAAGTACTGTAGCTGCTGACAAAAAATTGTCTAAATTCACAGGAAATAATTACAGTGATCTTGTCATGTCCTTTTCCCCAACTATCGACCCTATATCTAGTAATACATGTCTTCTTTAAATACAAACTATCTCATATGAGGACAGTTCTATAAAACTGGAAAATATAAGATCGAAATCTTAACCAATTTCATTAAAAATGACAAATGCCTCATGTCATTTTTCTATATGCGTTATAATGTCTTTGAAATTGGGAAGATTCGATTTATAGCACAAAATCATAAATGACGAAGACACTAATGATGTAGTGACACCTAGGAAATAGCGTAGCCAATCGATCTGTCCATGAAAATCCAGGGATCGTCCTGAACATAAGCGATTGCCAAAATCCAAAAAGAAACGCATCAACAATATCACCTGCAATGCTACATAGTAAAGAAAAACTATTAAAACACACACAAAAGCAAAATAAAATGAAGTAAACTATATAATCCCTGAATAAATTCAAACCAATACCTGTAACAAAAAATAACTTGATTATCACTTGATTATAACTTCAAACCTGAAATCAATAGTAAGTATGCCCGAAACATTATAATTTTACAGGAGCATTAAACACTTGAATATTTACACTATTTGCCGGGTTTTACAAATGACCCTTGAATTGCATCAAAGTGATCTGAGCATTTAACTGACGGACCTTTTCCTCATTCTTATGGCTCGCGTTTTGGAGTTTTAGGACTCTACGAATCAACCTATTCTTATGCTTCTTTAAACGCAGAAGACACTTATCATCTGAATCGACCTTCTCTTTCAGCCTCAAATTCTCAGCTTTGATAACATCATCACGTGTCACCATCTCTGTCAGTTCTAATTCCATTATGTGTATTTTATCTAGCAGACAACTAACAAAGAGTGGGTGAATGGTTTCACCAATTCGATTACACCAGGGTAAATTAACTTCAACAGACCTGTCCTTCATTGGAGAATCGATCATAGTGTCAACTTGAAGATTCTTATCAGACACATGAGGACTGCTATTTGGAGGGTTTATGAAAGGCTGATGATCAATATCGAGACCATTATCAGGTAAAACAGTTTTCTCTTCTTCATCGTCAAGCACGACTGTTTCGATGTCAACATGATTTATCACTGCAGACCTAACAGCATGACCCTTGGATAACATACTCCTTGTAAACCTACCAGTGAACTGACCATTTAGCCTTTTGCCCTTCGGTTCGCAGGTATTATCAACATTACACTTTGGTGTAACCACCGATAGATTTGAAGACTTCCTCATGTGCTTAGAAGGTAGAGGAGTACTGGGACTACTCACGGGAGTGGGAACAGAGTCATTACAAATGATGGGGTTCATACGGCCATTAGGGTTTGACACAGGCTCGTGCACAGGCGAAACCGAAACTCGAGTAGGCTCTTGATGCCTAACACATTCTTCAGGGAAATCAAATTGACAGTGACAGAAGGCCAAGAAACTGTTTTGTTCAATAAAATCATCACCGATTGTGTTTAGACAATTCTCTTTCTAACAGCATCCTAACCAAACCATGATGAAACAAGCTATGACTAATGTCCTTCGCCCCCCTTTTAATGGCCGAAGACATCTTGTTTAAACTTTGAACTAGATAATAAGGCAAATTAATAGCAAAATAGAGGAAAGCAGCTAGTAATCGAAGGTGATATACATAAGCAGAGGATAAAAGACCCTCATAGGTCATGTACCGGTGGATAACATCGAGGACCGGTCACCATTCTTTCTTGAAGTATTTCCTTGGTACCCTAGTTCTAAAAGAAACATCTTGGCATGGATTCTTCATCATTTGCCTCCATTCCGTGATCTCCATCCTCTTATATTTGAACCAATGTTCACCTATCAAGGGCAAACCAGTAGCAAGAGCAACTGAATGCTCATCAACCCTAAACTGGAGATCAGCTATCTTAACCCGAGAATCGTCCAATGACAAAGCAAACAACCTTGTCACCTCCGGGTTCGAATATGCGAACTTGCGAATGAATGGCAACCATCCGACTGCTTCCACCCTAGCTAAGAGTTTGGGGTTTGAATCAAGAATTTTCATGTCACTGGGTTCCACCTTGACCACAGGAGCCATAGTTGCATGTGCACATACACGAATCCGCACACAGAAAAGGTACCACAAATCAAAACACGATAGTGAGCTGGAGAGTGAGCACTCAGGATGGAAGCCGAGTAGGAAACACAAGCAATGAAACCCAACTCTGTGATAAACAAACTGCGACATGAGCAAACACAACCAATAACCCTAAAAACTCGGCATGGATGGGAATGATCACGCAGCGAGGCAATCAAAAGATAAAGTGATGGCGAAGACTCCAGATGAAATCATGTTACCATAATTTATTCGGAGTACTCAACATACAATCATACCGTAAATGAATCACATGTGTCCAACGCACAGGAAGCCACGATGTTGAGCTCGTACTGGCAAGTGAATGTGATTGATAGAGTTAAGTACAAGTGCAATAATACCATATCAACCTTGCAGCAGGTGGATTGGATTCGGAGGCGATGACATAGATCGAAACGACCGTGAGTATTAAACCTTAGACGTTAATGCATAAACCTTACCGTATGACTATATAATCCTTCGAAGGTGGCGAGCATATGACGCGACATAACCATGAAACCCAACATCAAACCTTCATAACATGGATCATATTATCAAAATTGACATTAAACATTTATAGTATGTGCAAATATGATTTGGGGTTTGTAAAAATGAAGTTAGGAAAGGGCATGTTTGCATAAATTATTAAGCCTTCGTTGTTCTAAGACCTTGTCAAACTTACAATAAACCAATGACACATATGCATTAGTTAATATTCAAGTGAAGACTTATAACAAGCAAAGCTTATCCCTTAAGTTGTAAAGACAAATTCACCCAAAGTAATGATTTTAATGCAGTGATTTATGTCTATTAACCATAGTTCACAAAGGTTGTAAAAAACATAAAATTTCATCAATTTAGTAGCTCGCGAAATGTCACCATTTCAGTAGCTATCAATTCTTTAGATTTGAAATGAGAAATTTCAACATTTCATCAAAACAAAATAAGATTTTGTTTGATGAAATATGTTTTTTACGGCTGTTGAGTAAGGGCACAACACCCTCCTATTGATTAAGGGTTAAAGTCCTCCCAGTTGTGGGGACCTAGGGTTATTAGAATCTCCTAGAGAAGTAGGCCCTAGTGAGTTATTGTCCCATTAGGAATTAGTATAAATAGAGAGTGCGCCTCTCTATTTATCAACATTCACTCACACTCAGTTGTAGTGCATAACTAATAGAGAAGAAGTTGTTGGGACAAGAGAGAGAGAGACTACTACTATCAAGAGATCATCTTACTATTTTTGGGGTCTTTCTTTTGCTGCTGATTCTATCTCTGAGGAATTTGTGGGGTTTTCTCCTTTATGGTTTCCCCCAGGAAAAACTTTGTGTTCATTGTCTCTTATGTTTGATTGATGTGCTTGTTATTCTATCAGTTAAAGATCTTAAGATAATGCTAGATTGAATGATAAAAATCTAACATGGTATTAGAGCTAACGTGAGAAGAAGACACTGTGTAGCTATGGAAACTAGGGCTTCCTACTTTTTCGATCTCTCTCCACATATTTTCAAAAAAAATAAGGTTGGGCTGACTCTCCTCTCTAGGGTGCATCTTTTTGTCGAAGTAGAATATGATTCTAAGCATTTTCATTTTTTGACCGAACACTACTGCCATAAATTAGGGATTTTCACAGAAGTGGAATTTTTTAGTGAGTCGAGGTCTGGATTGATCTCCTACCCAAAATCGAAGTTTAGAGATCAAGATCAAATTTTTTTTTTGGGCGGAACTCCGGGAAAGTCAAACCCTAATCTAGTTCTGGAACAACTCTGCAAAAATTCAGTTCCAGATCCAGTTCCAACATCTTGACCTTGTAACATATAAATATTTTGTATTTCCATTTGAGTTTCTCAGTTAATATGTATCATCATACCAATCTTGATGAAAATATTGAGGGAGTTGATAACTTCCAAGCCTGAAAGTATAAAATATCCCTGGTCCTGGAATAAAATGAGTTGGACTCTTACATTAATGAAGAGGTTCTAGTTTTAGAGGGAGATGAGGCTAAGGCCTTACACAAGAATAAATTGGTCATGGATAAGAGGATTATTGTTGATTCAATAAAGGATCACCTCATATCATAGGTGTCCTCCCTAAAGACACCTAAAGATATGTTTTATGCCCTGACCAAACTATTTGAAGGCAAGGACATAAACCAAAAGATGACTTTGAGGAACCAGTTGAAGAATGTGAAGATACAAAATGCGAAGACCATACAGTCATACTTCATCAGGGTCTCCCAGATCAAATAACAACTTGAAGCAATGGATGAAGAAGTAGAGAATGAAGAGATTGTAATGACCACCTTGAATGGTCTCCCTAGGACATGGGAATCTTTCAATCAAGGGATCTGTGCCAGAAAGAAGCTAGTCAACTTCAGTAGGCTGTGGGAAGAATGCTCACAAGAAGAAGCTTGGATAGTAGCTCAAGAAGAAAATATGGGAAGTGAAGATCAATCTCTCACAGTACACTACAAGAAAAGTAGGATAGACTATCACAAAGGTAAGCATTCTCATGCTAATAAACTTAACAAGAATTGAACTAGATTCAGATGTTTCATATGTGGTGAAAAAGGACACCATGCTAGAGAATGTCCTAAGAACAAAAATGTCTCTCACAAGAAGAAGGGAAACAAGAGAAGACATCATGTTCATGATACAGAGGATGATGAACCTTCCACAAAGAGAATCAGACAAGAAAGTGATGATTTTTGAAGTGATGAAGAATATGTTTTGATTTCCCCACTCACGAGAAACATCGCACATGGAAGCAATGATTGGATTATATATAGTGGGTCTTCCAAACATATGACAGGATTCAAATAATCATTTGTGAAACTATCAAAACATGAATCACACCACAAGGTGAAACTTGGAGATGACTACCAGTATCCAATAAAAGGTAGTGGGGAATCCTCCTATAAGATATATTCTGGAAAGTCTATAAATATGAAGGATGTATTATTTGTACCAGGCCTAAAGAAGAACCTCCTCTCCATATATGCATTAGATGCAAAATGCATGAGGTTTGCATTTGCATATGGCCAAGTTCTCATGTGGCCAAAGGGAAATACTATTGATGATGCAGTAGTGATTGTGGAACAAGAAGGAGGTCTATACAAATTGAAGGGCCAACCAAAACAAGATTTGTTCCATGAGTCAGTAGAGCCAAATGAACTTTGGCATAGAAGGCTTGCACATGTGCACTATAGAGCACTACCACTTGCAAGAAAATTTGTTGAAGGAATTCAAAAAATTCAGGCAAAACATGATGGTGTCTGCAGAGGATGTGTGAAAGGAAAGAACACAAAGAAGACATTTCCAAGTAGCGAGAGAAAGGAAAAAGGAATCTTGGAAATCATCCAGTCCGATGTATGCGGTCCGATGTCATCCAGTTCATTAAGTGGGTATGTATACTATGTTTCTTTTATAAATGATTTTTCTAGGAATACATGGATATACTTCTTAAAGAACAAAGATGAAGTATTCAACAAGTTCAAGGAATTCAAAGCCTTGATCGAGAACCACACAAAAAATAATATTAAGACCTTTCGATCAGATAATGGTGGAGAATTCATATCAAATGAATTCAAAGAATTATGAAAATATTCATGGATTAAGAGGGAGTTAACTACTCCATATAATCCACAAGAGAATAGGGTTGCTGAAAGGAATAATAGAACAATCATGGAAGCTGCAAGGGCCATGCTTCATGATCGAGATCTTCCCATGCATCTATGGGAAGAAGATTCTAGAATTGCAGTGTATGTATAGAACCATAATCCACACAGAGTAATTGACAACAAGACACCTAAAGAAGTCTTTTCCAGGAAGAAACTAGAAATAAACCATCTTAGAATATTCAGTTGTATAGTGTGCATACATATTCCAAAAGAAAAGAGGAAAAAGTTAGATCCTTCAAAAAGAAAGGGTATATTTGTGGGATACTCTGAAAGCTCAAAGGCTTACAGAATATAATTCCTAGGATTTAAGAAGATCAACATAAGTAGGGATGCAACATTTGATGAAGACTTGGCTTACAACAAATCTAGAAAGAGACCTACTGAAGAAACAGAAGTACCCAAAATTCATGACACAACCATGAACGAAGAAATTCAAGAAGAAGATAGAGAATTAGAAGAACTTCAAGAACCTATAGATCCACCTCAGGATAAGAATCCTCATAAGAGAAAACCTGCTTGGGTACGAGAAGCTATCCAAGATGTAGAAATATATGGGGCTCTAGAAGAAAACCATAGAGAAAGGAAAAGAACCAAGTCCTACTCTGGTTACGTATCCTTATTATGTGACTTAATCGATAAAGAACCTTCCAACTATGAAGAAGCGGAATAAATGAAAGAATGGAAGGATGCTATGATCAAAGAGTATCAATCAAACATGAAGAATCATGGCTAGGACATTGTCCCAAGACCAAAAGAGAAGTCTGTTGTAACTTCCAAATGGATCTATAAGATCAAACATGCTGCAGATGGCAGCATAGAGAAATGTAAAGCAAGATTTGTGGCTTGTGGCTTCTTCGAAAAAGAAGAAATATATTATGAAGAAAATTTTGCACCTGTATCTAGATACACTTCCATCAGATCAATACATTCTCTGGCTGTAGTGATGAAATGGAAAATACACCAGATGGATGTCAAGTCTGCTTTCTTGAATGGTGTAGTGGAAGAGGAAGTGTATGTGGAGCAGCCACTCAGTTTTGTGACACATGATAGGGAGTCTCATGTGTATAGATTGAAGAAAGCCCTATACAGTTTAAAATAGGCACCCATGACATGGTATGACAAAATTGATAGCTTTCTATCTAGTTTGGACTTTACTAAGAGTAAAGCAGATTCCAACCTTTATGACAAGGTTGAAGATGGTAACCTAGTTATACTCCTACTGTATGTAGATGAGCTATTTGTAATAGGTATGGATGGGTTGATTGTTGATACAAAGAGGAAGCTTCCTGCCGAGTTTAAAATGAAGGAATTGGGCATGATGCAATATTTTCTAGGCATGGAGGTGTGGCAGAATGCAGATGGAATTTCCCTGGGACAAGGGAAGTATGCGGTAGAGATCCTGAAGAGATTCAGGATGATGGATTGCAAGGACATGACCACACCTATGGCATCGAAACTAAAGCTATTAAGTGATGATTCATCAGAATTAGTTGATGCTACAATGTATTGTCAGATGATTGGGTCCTTGATGTACTTGACAAATATGAGACCATATATTTGCTTTGCTATGAACACCTTAATCCAGTTCTCGACGGATTAGAGACATGTTCACTTTATTGATGCAAAGCATATTCTGAGGTATCTGATGGGTACAGTTGATTATGGGCTCAAGTATGAGGTCAAATAGAAGATTAAACTAGACGGTTATGTTGATTAAGATTGGGAAGGAAGTGCCATCGATAGGAAGAGTATTTCAGGGTGCTGCTTCAGTATGGGATCAGGTGTGATCTCTTGGTTTAGCAGGAAACAGTCTTGTGTGGCACTAAGTACAACTGAAGTAGAGTATGTCGTAGTTCAACTAGTTGTGAAGAAGTATGGCTGAAGAAGCTACTGTTTGATTTATTTGATCTCCAGTTGGATTCTACTTGTATATATTGCGACAACTAGAGTTGTGTGAAGTTGTCTGAGAACCCGGTGTTCCATGACAAGTCGAAGCATATCGAGATCAAATATCACTATATCNTAGTATATTGCGACGAACAGATATATAGCTAATTTTTTGACTAAGCCATTGGCCAGAGTGAAGTTTGAATACTTTAGGGAGAATCTTGATGTTCTCCAAATCGAGGTTCCCTCCAAGGGGAAGTGATGAGTCCGTCAGCCATTCTGACATGGTGAGAGGATCGGTTCCTTCCATGGTTAGATGTAAGGGAAGAGCCATTCTGACATGGTGAGAGGATTGGTTCCTTCCATGGTCAGATGTAAGGGTTGATCCATTCTATCATAGTGAGAGGATTGGATCCATCCATGGTCAGATGTGAGTGCTGAGCAATTCTGAGCTGACTATGAGATGTGTTCTCACATGATCAGATATAAGCACTGAATTCCATTCTCTGAATGGAGGCACCTGGTCAGTTACTAGGAATTTCAGTCTGGGACTAAATCTCAACTTAAGTGTTGAGATGCAATTCTCTAGGAGAATGGAGGCACCCGATCAGTTACTAGGAATTTCAATCTGGGACTGAAGCTCGGCTTAAGTGCTGAGATGCCATTCTCTGGGGGAATGGAGGCACCTGGTCAGTTAATAGGAATTTAAATCTGGGACTGAAGCTTAGCTTAAGTGCTGAGAGGACATTCTCTGGGAGAATGGAGACACTTGGTCAATTACCAGGAATTTCAGTGTGGGACTGAGAGCCATTATGACATGATGTGTGATGAGTTTCCTATCATGGTTATATGTAAGTGCAAAGCCTTACTGACATGGTGTGTGATGAGTTTCATATCATGGTTAGATATAAGTGTTGAGCCTTTTGACATGGTTTGTGATGAGTTTCTGACCATGGTTAGATGTAAGTGTTGGGCAGGCCTTTCTGAATCGGTCAGATATAAGTGTTGAAGAATATGAAGACATACTTGGAGGCTAGGCCTACAACCAGCATGAAAAAGGGTTGGCTCTGTAGAACTTCCTATGATGAGAAGAATCAAGAGATAACACCCGTGATGCTAACCAGTGATGATCCAACAATGATGATCCAGATCGAATGATGATACAGATCTAGTGATGATGATCCAGATCGAGTGATGATCTAGATCCCTATGAAGATGACTTGAAGATGAAGATGATGAGAAATCGATGATGATATTGATAATATGAGAAGAATACTTGTGCTGATAATTTGTGTCGAGAGAATACCTTCCTAGTTAAGAGCGAGTGTTGATGTAATTGTAACTTCAGAATGTATTCACTTGTATATCTTATGTATTGTACCCTGATGTTTATTTCATGAAGTGGTTGATTCATCTCATACCCCAATGTTCTTATCAGGAGATTCAACAATGTAAAAAAGTCATGTAAAGTCATTGTGGGTAACCCTCCTATTGATCAAGGGTTAAAGTCCCCGCAATTGTGGGGCCCTAGGGTTATTAAACTCTCCTAGAGAAGTCATCCCTAGTGAGTTATTGTCGAGTCAGGAATTAGTATAAATAGAGAGTGATCCTCTCTATTTATCACACATTCACTCACACTGAGAGAGAAGAAGTTGCTAGTACAAGAGAGAGAGAGACTACTGCTTTCGGGAGATCATCTTACTATTTTTGGGGTCTTTCTTTTGGTGCTAATTCTATCTTTGAGGAAGTTGCGGGGTTTTCTCCTTTATGGTTTCCCCAAGGAAATTTTTTTTGTTCATTGTCTCTTATGTTTGAATGTTGTGCTTGTATTCTCTCAATTAAATATCTTAAGATAATGCTATCTTGAATGATAAAAAGCTAACATGGACTATCTCACAGCATTGGTGGGAATGTGCAGCACAAGGTTGAGAATACACAATCTCCAGTGGGATCTCGGTTAATATTTTTTTTTAATAGTTTTCATCGCAATATCAACTATAGGTTGTTCATCCCCAAACTGGAATGTGTAAGTGAATTTCTCCGCAACTTCTTCCCATTACCTTGTCTCTTGAAGCATCTCCATAGATGCATACCAGCCTCGTGGTGTCGTCTCAAGAGTATGGATGAAATGATGGACCCATTATTGGAGAGGGTAGTTCGAGAATACTATGGAACATTGTTCCAAGTGTTCAACAGGATTGGATAACCCTGTATATATTTGGGTTACAGCTGTAATTTCTTCTCCAAACCTTACTTCTAGTAGCCTTCTGCACAGTGGCCATTCGGTTATGGTACTCTTATGCGTACCCCACCATTGTGCGGGCGTAGATTTTAATAAAAATTCTAGTGCAGACAATCACTGTGGCTCTGTTACAAGTTCTTTGAATTCAATCAAGAACGCTGCCAATTTAGGCAGTCCTTCATATATGGGTAGTGGTCACGACTGAGTTCCTACTCACCTGACAGACTTAGTTATCTTGGTACATTTTCTTGATAAGACTTCATGTAATCGGTTCTGCCACTTCTCTAGTGCCTCTCCTGAGTCTGATGTACATGAACTCTCACATTTCCAACTTAGGTTACCATTTGCAGTAGGATTAATATAGTCTTCCCAAAGGGAAGTTACATTGTAGACAGTGTCCAAGTGGTCATCCTACCCTTCATTGAATACCAACTCAACATACCTCAGTCCTTCTAGCGGGTCAAGGGGTGCAATGACCTGCATCTCATCATCTTCAAATGATAGAATCCCTGTTTTGAAATTTATGATTGTTTGGTTTTCCATTTCCCAATTAATCCCAAGCAGTGCAGGGTACGGGGTTGTATCATCTACTATTTATATGACTTCAAAGTCCGCCAAAGTGTGTAATCCTTCAATATCTACTTGAAATTGACCCATGTTGCCAACAGAGATGACCTTTACTTGATTGGCAAGCCTTAATTGAATGGGGGACCATTCCAAGGGTGGCTTTCCCATTATTTCCCACATTTGGAGCATTAAAATGTTGACATCAGATCCCAAGTTGAGGATGATATAGTCTATATCATAATCACCAATTGGCATGGTCATCTTGAGTTCACGTCCTATCTTGAGCTTGATCTTGATACCGTTAACCTTATTTGGTAGAGGGTCTCCCTCTAAAAGTGTTTCAATGAGTGTTTCCAGTTCTAAAAGTGCTTCCTTATCCTTGATTAGCACTAAACAAATTGACAAGAAAGGTTTAAGTTTACTAACCTTATTTGCAGTTTTGTCCACACTTCCTTGTTCAAATATGTTCTGGAATATTTCAGGAATACCTTTCACTTCGCCTAGGGTAGATGGTTGTTTTGCGCTGATGAAATCTAGAAACACATCCATGAGTATGCGCTTCTCTTCTTGAATGTCAATTGGTGCTTTCTTCTTTACCGCAGGTTGCACCTGGGGTTGCACGTGTGTCGCAGGGTCTATCTGCATGGCTTGGTCTGTAGCTGTCGTGGAACCTCCCCTCATGACCAATACCACATTTGGTTCTCATGATTTGGTGAATATCATCTGTATATTGATATTGGTATCAAAATTGGGAGCATTCAGCACAAGATTTGGTGTAGGGTTTGGTGCAGTGTTTGGTACCGAGTTGGCTGGTCCAAGCATCTGGGCTTGCCATCAAGTAATGAGTTGTGGGCATTACGCCAAATTGTGATCCTGTCTGCAGTATGAGAAATTTTTTGTAGGCTCTTGACAGTTTCTGGAGTAATTCCTCAGTACTCCACAATTATAGCATACAACTGACCCTCTTCCCCGGCCAAATCCTCCTCTTCCCTAGCCCCTGAAATTGCCAGCCCCCTTTGAGGTTGTTGTAACAGGTATTGTAATTGTTAGTACTTCTTTTGGTACTAGTTATATGGGGCCATATTCTAAAACTAGGGTGCCATCTAAAACTGCTACGGAGATGGGAATTGCGATGCACCCTGAAACTGGGGAGGAGCTTGGAACTGAGGTGGAGTCTATTCAATCTGTTATCTCCCAAAATAAAATAAATTTATTTTTGATAGTATGAAGAATTTAAATGATACAATGAAGGATATGAATATCACTAACAGTTTTGAAGACCTCTATTTTTTATGCAAATTTCACAAAGTTGTGGCTTCGGTGGCATGGGCGAGGATCAGAACATCTCATTAGCCATCAAAAGATGGAGGATAAATAATAGGTGGAAGAACCCTTTGGTAGTTAGTCATATTTCTAAAATTTTTACTACCATCAGAACACCTTTTAATAGTGATCGAATCTTGAAAATATAAAGGATCAGCGAGTTAGTCCACTATGGCATCGAAACGGCGGAAGACTTACAAACTACGGCTTCTGTGAGAAGAGGAAATCATCGACGATCGATAGGACTAAAGACAAATTGTCAGAGAGTTTAGAAGCAAGCAGCTCCATGGCAATCAGATGTTTTAAAGACTACAGATTTGCAAGATAAAGCTAAAGGTTTCTGCAGTGTTGGCGTCAGAACTTTAAAAGACTAACAATCGGCGAGCTAGTTTCCTAGGGAGCTGCAATGGTGGGAAACAAACTAACTACGGCTTCTGATCGATGACAATAGATGAACACATCATTAATCAGAGGGTCTAAATACTAACCGTTGGTGAATTATTCCTCTAAGAAGCTGAAATGGTGGGAAACCAAATGGCTACGGGTTCCGCCACAAGAAAAAACATCAACGATCGGAGGGAATGGAAATTTTGGTGTCAAAGTTGTTGAATAATAACTGGTGGAAAAATATTTCACTATGGAGATGCAACTATAGAAGGATGAAAGACTACAGCTTCTGGTCGATGACAAGAACATTCTGATAAGCGTGACAATAGATCAACTCTTTGGCGATCAGAAGAACTGAAGACTACGTAGCAGAGGGACAAGGCCAAAAGGTTTTGAAACATCGATGATGTGAAGAACTAAATACTGCCGAAGTCAAGAAGCAGAAATCAGAACTTGAAAACACTAACCAGCAACGAATTAGTCTTCTAAGTAGCTGAAATGGCAAAATAAAAATAAACTACGGGGTCCGCAAGAAGATGAAACTTCGGCGTCGAAACTCGAAATCACTATCCCTCGGCAAGATAATGAAATGGGGAGCCACAATGGTGAAAGAAAAATAGACTAAGGCTCCTGATAAATGAACAAGTTTACAACACTCCAATAAGCGCGACAATAAAGGATCATTGGTGATCGAAAGGCATATAGACTATGGATCGACAAGTTTTCAACGAAACATCTCCACAGTTTCGGTGACATAGAGGACTAATGCCCCGATTCTCTCACAAATCAACTTTCGGCAGCAATACAATGAAATTTAGTTCATTTCACCTTCGCAACTACGGAAACAATGAGAATTGGGGCACCAATGGAACAGAGGAAAAATCCTCCGATAAGCGACAATGGTGGTAAACTGGAGAGAAAAAGATACTTGGAGCACCGAAACTACAGAAAAATAGAAACTTGGAGTGCCGAATCTGTGGTCACAAGATAAAGAAAAATCCAGCGGATTAAATGAGGAAAATCACTTCAATTAAACACCGATACACTAACTGTTGGCGACAATTCCACAACGAATCAGCAGTGGTGGTTATTAGCTACTACTTCGGTCATTAAAAGACTGCTCAGTGAACTAGATATTCACAGTAAATAAAAAAACAGTCAGCAAGGGTTTGAAGCCCTAATCTGGAAAACCTATTACTTCCAATTATTTTTGTGTAAAATAGATCAAATTTTCAGGATCTGTAAATTTTGTAAAAGGATATAAATCCCATGATTATTTTATTATTAAAGGTTCGACTCTAGGGATTTATGATCCTGTTCCATTATCAAGCGTCTCATCTGGTTTACTCCAAGTATAAGCTCTTTTGTTGTGATTTTTTCAGCCATCTCTTTCTTTACTGTGTTTATTGCCTGAATGTACATTTAGGTAATTTTCAGATTTATTAAAGGGCCGATAGTTGTCATCCTATTGGTTATTTAGTGATATTTGATTTATAAACACCATCCTCAGCAGGATTTAGCCATTTATANCCGCCATCCTGGTGGGTTCTCCATCCCTGCAGCTTTTTGTCAAACTACTAAACAAGTTGTAACTAAAATTCCTGTGATTGAGTGAGCTTCATGCATGTCTTGAGAGTGAGAGGTTATATAGGTTATATGGCTTGATCCAATTGAGAAAAACCCTAAAAATAGTTTTAAGTTACTAGGCATCCTCGAGCTACAACCTAGAGGATTTTCCTGGAGTGATAACAAAGTGGCATCGTTGCTAGGGAGAGGAGATTGAAGCTCAGCTTCCCTGGGAGATGACATATATCCATGCTTTGATGATAGACATGACTTGGAAATTATTACGGTTGTAATCATCTATCCGGTGACTCCATTGATAAAAGGTGGCTTCAAGAAGAACAAGTACCAAAAAAAACCCAAAGGGGCCACCAACAACACCCGTTTCAGATCCAGAAGAAATCTCAAGGAAAGCTAGAGCTTTACTAAGACAGACCAGCAGTGCTACACAAAACGCTGCATCAAGTATTTTAGGAAATATTTCTACTGATTTTTCATTTGCTGAAACTGTTAATTCCTAGGAATTTTTAGATATATCAGAAAAATCTAGGGCTTGGGCATCTTCAAGCACTGCTGCTTATGAATATCCAATCCCTGGTGACTCCACTGGGATAAGTATACCACCACCTTCTTAGCAAATATCCCCATTAGTGTTGCCTTCCACATCCTTGTCCATACCCATTTCCAATATGGCTGCCCCTCCATTGTCTAATATGGAAAGAATCCTAGTAGCTAGGTATGCAGCCCTAGTTTTTCCAAATTCTCTCGCAGCCATGCATATTGGGAATTATCAAAAGTATATACCTAATTTTACAGGGGAAGAGGACATCACTGCTAAAGAACATCTAGAGCCATTTTACAGCTATGCCAAAAATATTAACATAGAACAAGCAGATGTATGGACTAGAGTTTTTGTGCAAAGCCTAGATGGCCAGTCTAGGAAGTGGTTTAAGGAACTACCTGCTGGGTCAGTAGTAGGCATAGAAGCCCTAGACAATGTTTTTCTAAAGAATTAGGGAGAGAGGAGAGACCACCTCTACTATATCACATAATTCAGCAACCAAAGAAGAGAAAATGGTGAGTCTATCTCCAAATTTACTAAGAGATTCAATGACACATACAGCAACATCCCCACTGAGATTAATCCCACCGGTGTCTCAACTATGTGTTAGCACCCAAAAAGTGTTCACTACCTCATCTACCCCACTGCATGGCTCATTTGTCCATTTTCCTACCATATTTCCCTGAAAATCCCACTAAAAAGCCTCCAAAAGGCCATAAAACCATCGAAAAAGCCTCCAAAAGGTCTAAAATGCCTCCAAAAGGCCAAAAAACCCCTTTTTTCCTCCAAAAATATCCAAAATTCCTCTAAAATAGCAAAAATCCCCAAAATGGAAGAAAAAATATAAAATAATGAGGAAAAGGAGGAAAAAACCCTAAACAAGCTGCCCTAAACCACATGGTTTCCAAAACCATGGGCCAGCACTCCACCACTAAAAAACTATAAATAGGTGATGGAGACCCCTCATTTATCATCCACAATCATAAGCATCCTTACTCTACCAAAACAACTCTGGAAACCCTAGCTCACCCTTGAGCTACTTTCACCATTGAGAGCCCCTTTTGGCCCATTTTCACCATCGGAGAAGGAGAAGGAGCAGGCTGGAGCTTGGAGCAACCGTCTTGGATCACTGCAAAGAGCTTCACCAACCTTTACATCAGAGGTAATATCAATATAAAAAACCATTCTTTACTTTTTGTTGTTTTGTTTCATGCATATATTTAGAGTAGCTCATTTTTCTGTTTAGCATTTTTATTTACATTTTACTAAACTGCTACTAAGGAGTCACTTCTCCTTAGTAGGTGCTCATTTGCACAAGCTAGGGGTAAAACCCTAGCTACAATTTTGGCGACTCCGCTATTTTTCTTTTGAATCTCTGTTTTCAGTTTGGCTGTCCCTTTCGGCCGCCGTAAACCGCATTTTTTCCCTCTACAGTCGCGTCCCGACCGCGTCTTTCAGGCCTTTACCCGTGACCCGACCGCGGCTATCAGACCGTCTCCGGTGCCCTGCAGCAGATTCAAGTCTGTTACCTGCGATCCGACCGTGGCTATTTAGCCCCTTCCCTGCGATCAGACTGCATCTGTCGGCCAGAAAGCCGCAACCTGTCCGCGCCTGTTTCTTTCAAACCCGCGGTCCGACCGCTCGATTTTGCCTCAAACCCGCGGTCTGCTTTCTACATATTTTACTGTTTTTGAACCCAGCCCCTTTGCTACAATATTTTCTGCATCTGCACAGCCATCTGTTCCACCTGCAGCCCTATTTCCTTACAACCTCTTTTGCAATATCATTTCTGTTCCATTTTATAGAATCTGTTTGAAATTTCAACATTTTAATTCAGAAAATTTTGCATGTTAAAGTTCTGGATTCAATATTATTGATTAGAAGGTTTCCCCTTTGTGTGGCACTTCTATTTCGGGTTCATCACCTCACGAGCACACACTCTGTCACCTAATTCAAGTGAGACTTAAAAAACTACTTAACTCAACCAACATTCTAACCCCACTTGGGGAACACAAAAGAATCTTTGTAGTTAGGTAGGATTAGGGGGATAGGCTTCCAATAACACCCCTCGGTTACTTACACTTGAGACATAGCTATTGTCCAATTAGGGAACCAAAATCCCCTAGTAATTTTTGGCACGGTCACAACCAGTTTACCAGAGGGCCTCTCCCTTAGGAGGATTGAAGTCACGAGATTGGTTCCGGAGGCCTGAGTGGAATACCGCACTCCATTCAGTAACTGAAGGGCTAGCTTTCGCAGTTCTCGGGATATCCCTGAATAGGGGTATTGCGGTAAAAGGACCAAAAAGTAGATTCACCTTTCTGGACGTGTCATGAACGGGGTATCTTAGTTTCCATTATTCTAGGATTGACTTCCCGGTGTCCCTCCTGGTAGGGGGATATCTTAGCCACTTGGCTTTCCTATTCATATTGTCTGACTTGGATTTTATCACCTTGCAGAGGATATGTCTAGTTGAGTCAGAATACTTTTAGTTAGGTGTTTGCATGCTCCCTTACCTCCTTTTGGTCTAGTGAGTCCACCATTTTCTATTTTTAGGAAACCTACTGCTTGTTGGTATTATGACCATTTCTATTGACACTCCACCTATTGTAGCACAGCTGTTACAGTGGGTGTTTTGAGTTGGTTGTTGGCCTGAGTGCCCTATTTTTCAAGATCTCCTTCTGCACACTCGGTTGCATTAGGATTTTTGAGCTGTTTTTCACCCACCTCAACCCACAGAGATTTCACACCATTTGTCACCATTGAGTCTCCGAGAAATTCTCGGTACCTCAGGGGTGAACCCCCACATCACGGTTCACTTGACACCACCCGTCATCGACACAGATCATCTTCACTTGATACCACTTATCATAGATCTCGAGCCTTGTCACTTGACTCCACTCGTCAGTGGCATCGGACTCCGTTACCAGATAGTGATGCCCCTTATTTTACCTTCGATTCTGAGCCAGAGTCTGAGAACCCCATTTACACTACCTCTACCAGCCCCATGGCTGGAATGACTTCCACTCCCGTCTTGGTAGAGATCACTGGTGGCACATCCACCACTACACCAGCTACCACACCTGCTTTAGGTATGCCCTCCATGGGGCTCCCATCTACCGTTCCCCTCATAGCACCTATTCCCACTCCATCAGTGGCTCACACTACCCATGGTGGTGTAGGACCATCCTTTCACGGGCTACCTCACAGGTGGGAGCAACCAGCTCATATGCTCCCATGGCACATTACCACCATTCCCATGGACCCTCATGCCCACCTCAGTGTTTCAGTCATACGACTCCTACTTATGCCCCCCCTGGCCGCACCGCAGCCCTACTACCACCAGCAGGGTGCACCAGCTCCTGCACCTTCACAAGCCCAACCCGCTTATTACCCGCCACAGACCGCCCCTGCAGCAAACCCACAACATGTTCCGTAGCCCTATCAGCAACCCCCTCAAGTTGCTGCCCCTGCACAGCCTCCACCTACATATCATCCACCGCAACCTGCTCCAGCACCTGCGCAACCTCAAAATCCACCTGTTGCCCAAGGGAAAGTGTACGCCCAACAAAACTCGTAGCAAAACCAGACCAACCAACGCAACCAGGACCAACAAAACCGTGGCAGGGGCCGGAATCGTGGGAACAACCAACCTACAAACCAAGCTGGTCAACCCCCTAATCCCCCTAATAATAATAATGCGGCTCCTGCTAACCAAAACCCTGATCGCCCGCCCAAGCTGGCTAAAAACCCCAATTTGTGAACAAACCATCCTTGTTCTATTTGCGGGGTCTGTGGCCACTACACACATTTTTTCCCACACATGGAGCGAGTTCGGCAACTTTGGGCTGAAGATACCCACCGCCAAGGGCAGGCGGCTCCTCAAGCACCACCCAACCCCCCACAACCTCAACAGCCACCTTTGGTGCTGCAAAACCCCTTACCAACCCAAGGCGTAGTGAACACCCAACCATTGGATCCCCCTCAAGCCAACACACCAACCCAACAACAAATCACTTACGCTGCTCCTGATCAACCCATGCTTGACTCAGGTACCCACCACTTGTTGATGATGTCCTCCAATGAGGTCAACCTCCAGACCCGGCGGAACCAATATGGCTCCACCTCTGAAGCCCCTCCCACCGAGAAACCCACTAACGCTCATCTCACTGATCAGGAGTTACGTATACCTCCACCGCCACTAGATGGCGCTCCCAAAGCACCTCGTTTCCCGCTTCGTCGTATCAACAATAACCCCAATGCGTGCGCTGCGTGAAACTACAACATTGTTGATGACTTAGCCCAATCTCCCGCAGCCATGTCTGCGTTAGAAGTCTTAAAAAACTACCCTTCACAGAGCAAGACTTTACTCTCAGCCATTGGGGCTATCGATCCAAATGATTCGAATGTAATGGCGTTTGATTTGGACCAATCCGAACCCCGCATGCCTTCCACTTTAGCATTCCAAGTTTTCGTTTCCATTCAGAATTTTTTCGTCCATCGATGCATTATTGATGAAGGTGCCTCTACATGTGTCATGTCCACCTCCATCTGGCAGAAAATGGGATCCCCCACTCTCCATCAGTCCTCTACTACGTTGCAAGCCTACGACGGTCGTTCGGCTCAACCACAAGGCCTCTTAACTAACGTCCCCGTCCAGCTGGCTAGCAAAACTGTCCTCATCAACATCGAGGTTATTAATGCATAGCTTGATTATAACCTTTTACTTGGCCGTAGCTACATGTATGCCATGCGGGCGGTTGCTTCTTTCATTTTTCATACCATGATGTTCCCTCATGAGGGACGCGTGGTCAAGGTTGACCAACTCACCTACCATGATCCCAGTGCCCCTGCGGCGCCCGAAAATGTTCTCCCCATGGTTGAACAACCTGTTTCAAGTGCCACCACTTCAGTTGTTTCCTCTATGGGTCCCGTATTTTACTCAGATGCGCCCATGACCTCGACCTTCCAATCTATTCCACCCCCGTCACCCGCCACTGACGTGTCTGACCTGTGTACCCTATCCCATAAGACGCGAACTCCTACTAATCAACCGCCCTTGTTTCCTAAACCCCCTTTGGTACCTAGCCACATTGGTGCTACCCCCATCCATACCATTCCTTTCCTCTTCCCTCCATCAGGAGTAGTTAGCGCCCCGGTCATGGCTGCCCTCAGCCTCCCTGGTTTAACCTTAGGATTACCTGTTTGGTATCTTTCGCCTCCCGTTCCCCCACCGACACCAGATGTCGTCCTGCAACCGGTGCAACCCATTGTCACTACTAGTCAACCACCTCCCGGTGTTTCTACTCCGTCGTCCTCCATGAACCCCCCCCCCTCCTCTTACCAAACCCACTGGGGGAAGAGGCCCCCAACCTTACTCTGTTGTCCCACCTCCCAAGACAGTCAAAAAACCCCCTGTGTTTCATGCTCCTCCCAAATGCTCGCTATGTGATGAGTTGGGCCATGCGACTCACCAATGTCCTCAGTTACCAGCATTACAGGAACACATGCAAATGCTTGATGACGACCCCAGTATCCTGGTTGTCCAACTAGAGTCAACCCCTAAGCCTCGCGATAAATACCTGCGCACTAACCACCCTTGTGCCATATGCGGTGTTTACGGGCATTACACAAATCACTGTCCCAATCTCCCCGATTACAGAGTAGCTCTCTATGAGATGAACAATCCAGATCTTGAGACGGCACCACCCACCAGTGAAGAGATCCTCCGCCCGGTCTCTCCCCCTTTCGAAGAGATTAATACCATTTATATGATCTCTTCCGCCCCTATTCCCTCTTCAACCGATTTGACGATACAAACTTTCCATACTGACGAAGAGATTCTCGAGGCTCTCACTGCCCCGAAGTATCCTTGGGATGACATGCACCATCGTTCATACTTCCTCCCAGATGAATCCTCCTCTAACACTGCCACCTAGTTTGCAGTTGAATCCAAAGACTTCCTTCCCCCCAAGGTCGACTGGTTCAAGGACCCTATTCCTGCTCCGGACGCCTTCAAAGAGGGTAACATGGCCAACATCTCCCCTATCATCCAAATTGATATCGCTACCCCAGGAAGCACCCCCGAACTCATCACTTTAGGAGCCTCCTGCAGTGAACAAGAGCTTGAGGAATACAAAAAAACTCTTCAAAGAATTCTGTGACGTCTTTGCCTAGTCCTATACTGAAATGCCCGGTCTTGACCCTGCCATTATAGAGCACCACATTGACACATGGCCTGATGTACCCCCCATTCATCAGAAACAGCGTCCCATTCATCCCTCAAAACTCCCAGCTGTCAAAGCAGAGATTGAAAAACTCCGCATGGCAGGATTCATTTATCCCATTGCCTATACCACCTGGGTTTCAAACCGGGTTCCCGTTAACAAAAAACAAGGCACCCTTAGAGTATGCACTGACTTCCGAGATTTAAACCGCGCCTGTCCCAAAGACAATTTCCCCATGCCATTTATTGACCAGCTCATCGATGCGTGTGCGGGGCATGAAGTCCTCTCATTCATGGACAGTTTTTCTGGATACAATCAGATCCAAATCCGAAAGGAAGACTAGTACAAAACTGCCTTTACTACCCCATGGGGCACCTTTGCCTACCGCGTCATGCCTTTTGGCCTAAAAAATGTTGGTTCCACTTTCTAGCGGGCCATGACCTATTGCTTTCATGATTTGGTTCACATCCTGCTCGTCTACCTTGATGACCTTACAGCTCGTTCCCGAAAACGATCAGACCACCTTAACGACCTTCGGCAAGTTTTTCTGCGTTGTCGCAAATATCAGATCCACTTGAACCCACACAAGTGTGTCTTTTGCATTTCGGCAGGACGATTGTTGGGTTTCATTATTTCCTAGAAAAAAATTACTATTGATCCCCTGAAAGTCCAAGCCATCTTAGACCTTCCCTCTCCTCGAACACTCCGGCAACTCCAAATTCTGCAAGGGCAATCCAATTTCCTTCGACGCTTCATTCCCGATTACACCACAACCGTTCATGGTTTCTTGCGCCTGCTCCGTACCCATGTACCCTTTGTCTGGGACGAGCAAGTAGAAGCTACATTCAAAGCCCTCAAGAAAGCTCTCACACAAGCTCCCTTGATCTCCCCCCCGAATTTCTCTCAGGACTTCATCCTTTACGTCTCGGCATCTGAGCATGCTGTGTCCAGAGTCTTGTTTCAAGAAGACACCTCACACCAAGAGCATGTCATTTACTATGTCAGCCAGACCTTGTCCGGCCCTCCCCTATGTTACCCATATGAGGAGAGACTAGCCCTAGCAGTGGTCTTTTCCGTTCAAAAATTGTGACACTACCTTTTACTTAGTCATACCACAGTCGTCGCCGACTCTAACCCCATGGTATATCTCCTAAACTGGTGGTTCCTGCAAGGTCGTGTGGCTAAATGGGTCATTATCCTCCAAGAATATGACCTCACGTTCCGAACACCTAAGAGCACTAAAGCCCTTGCGCTTGCCTAGCTCATCACCGATCTGCCTTCTTTTCTCCCGGCCCCACCCATCTCCAATGAGTTACCCGACAATCACTTATTCACTATCTCGTCTGATGACTCGTGGTACGGTGATATCTCGTTATACCTACGCACGCAGAATTTCCGACCCAAAGTCACTCGTAATGAACGTCGTCGTATCCGTCACCAGGCTTCTCGCTACCTCCTCCTAGAAGATGTCCTTTACCGGCAAGGGGTCGACACAATTCTTTGTCGTTGCCTTACACACGAGGAAGCTGAACACATCCTTAATGATTTTCATAGCGGTGCCTACAGTGGCCATTTCTCAGGGATGGCCACTGCCCAAAAGGTCGTCCATGTCGGATACTTCTGGCCCACTTACTATTTATAGTCCGTTGACTTTTTTCTTGTTTTGGCCATTCTGAACCCATACGGAGTCCATTTTCTGAACCGTTTCTACCATTGGAATGAGCACGACGAAACCTTCAAGATAGTCACCTCATTACATTATTTTTCTACGTCAATTATTTTTTAGACACCACTAGTCACCTCAGTTTGCGTGCCCCATTGGCCATTATCCGTTTTTCCCACTTTTTATATCGATGGATTCATTTTTCCGAGCTCGTGATGATGCTTGAGATCATTTCTCGCTCTCACTTGATAGAATTTCAACATTGTGTCCTGACACCTTGCTATCTTGATTTGCTCGCCACATCGACCGCCATCAGATTGTTCCACACTCTTTACATGAGCCATCCACTCCTGTCATACTACAAATGTTTCGTTATTTTGCCACCATTCAAACACCCCACAAGGAGGGCCACCAGTGTTCCCCCCCACCCTCGTTCCTGGTCATCATAAATGTTCCTTGATTGAACACTTCCTCCTTGCCTGGCCATTCCACGACTTCCGAGTCTTCTTATTGCTTTCAGACTCCTTAAAATTGAAAGCAACCATGAACATGAACTGTCCTGGGCTCGTAAAATCCACACGATAGTACCATTCCATTACTTCAGAGTCTTCTTATTGCTTTCAGACTCCCTAAAATTGAAAGCACCCACGAGCATGAACTGTCCTGGGCTCGTAAAATCCGCACGACAGTACCATTCTATCACTTCAGAGTCTTCTTATTGCTTTCAGACTCCTTAAAATTGAAAGCAACCACGAGCATGAATTGTCCTGGGCTCGAAAAACCCACACGATAGTACCATTTCATCACTTTTGAGTCTTGTTATTGCTTTCAGACTTCTTAAAATTGAAAGCAACCACGAGCATGAACTGTCCTGGGCTCGTATAAATCCACATGACAGTACCATTTTATATACACACTTCTTCTAGTTCCCTAACCCATGAAGAAGTCCACCCGTGCCTCTTGGCACTATGATCGATCCTCTCGGCAGCACCCACAATCAGGTCGCCTTTGTTCAAAGTATTCTGTAGTCTCCTGCCATTTTACCATAGCTTGAGTCTCCCTTAGCCCAGTCACCCTCCCAGATCCAATACAGCTATGATCCCTTTACCACCAGTCAGTTTTATATGCTGCCCGATCTTCCCCGCCATCATACTCTGAACAAAGGAAGTTTGAGTCCACCCACTCTATTTGCCCAGTTATTCCCCCCAGTTTATCAATCCTAGCATCAGCACTATCACATTTCGGTTTTCCACCTCGCGCTCTTGTCAAGGAAACATCATTGCCTTGATAGTTGCAGGTCTCCCTCTGTCGACAACAACCCCTCTATTCCAGAGGATAGACCCAGAGGCCCCTGCACCTTGGACCCCTCACCATCTGTGGTGAGTGCCTATGGACCATTTTGGGAGGATTCATCATTGCCTCTCCGAATGGTTGTTTCTCACATGCTCGACATCAGCACCTTGATCGCATCATTGAGAATTGCACATGATTTAGATCCCTTCCATTATTTGTCGAAGACCCCGGATTTCCCCCGACTCTATCACATTGGTGAGTCACTTCGGAACGCCCAGTTCTATGTTCCCATGGATGTCTGGGCTGCGTTGGCGATTGTATTCAGAAGCCATCCAGTTTCATGCTTGCTTGAGTACCCAGTTCAGTTCCAGTTCAGTGTACCATTGCGAGTATGACCCTTGTCATTGCAGCTCATCAGTTCCTTTGGTACCATATTCAGTAGCACTACTGTCATTCCAGTGCATCAGCTTTTCAGCTGAGATAAGGTCATACCAGCAGTATGTCCCAGATTTGTGTCCCTTCTGGACCCTTATGATATACACAGTTGTTTTTTATGTATCCTACAGGTCCCCCTTTTCGGGCCTCACAGTTATTTTTATATATCTTGATACGAGCATGGGTATGCCCGCCTCGTCCATATATTGAGATTCTTCCTCATTCATTATTTGAGGCCATGTATATGTCAGGTCCACATATTTTGGACCCCATTGTTATTATTATGGTATATCCTGATACGAGCATGGGAATGCCCACCTCGTCCATATGATTAGATGATTCCTCATCCATTATTGAGGTTATGTACTTTTAGTTCTTCCAGTTAGTTTGGGATCGTTGTTCTGGGCTTCAGTTTGTTTCTTCTCTTCTCCACACCCCAAGAAAACCATATATGACTTATGATGTCCATCGGCCATACGATGAGCTCCTCCCTCGCACATCAGGGGGCAATCTGTTAACACCCAAAAAGTGTTCACTACCTCATCTACCCCACTACATGGCTCATTTGTCCATTTTCCTACCATATTTCCCTGAAAATCCCACTAAAAAGCCTCCAAAAGGCCATAAAACCATCTAAAAATCCTCCAAAAGGTCTAAAATGCCTCCAAAAGGCCAAAAAAACCCCTTTTTCCTCCAAAAATATCCAAAATTCCTCTAAAATAGCAAAAATCCCCAAAATGGAAGAAAAAATATAAAATAATGAGGAAAAGGAGGGAAAAACCCTAAACAAGCTGCCCTAAACCACATGGTTTCCAAAACCATGGGCCAGCACTCGACCACTAAAAAACTATAAATAGGTGATGGAGACCCCTCATTTATCATCCACAATCATAAGCATCCTTACTCTGCCAAAATAGCTCTGGAAACCCTAGCTCACCCTTGAGCTACTTTCACCATTGAGATCCCCTTTTGGCCCATTTCCACCATCAGAGAAGGAGAAGGAGCAGGCTGGAGCTTGGAGCAACCGTCTTGGATCATTGCAAAGAGCTTCACCAACCTTCACATCAGAGGTAATATCAATATAAAAAACCATTCTTTACTTTTTGTTGTTTTGTTTCATGCATATATTTAGAGTAGCTCGTTTTTCTGTTTAGAATTTTTATTTACATTTTACTAAACTGCTACTAAGGAGTCACTTCTCCTTAGTAGGTGCTCATTCGCACAAGCTAGGGGTAAAACCCTAGCTACACTATGATAACCTATGTGAATGCCTTTGGCTCTAACTTCTTCCTACTTCTCAGAGAAAGGAGGTATGCCTCCTTATCACTCATGCAGGATGCTACCCTATAGGTAGAGTCAAACATTCTAGCATCTCAAAAGGTCAAAGGGAAGGTAGACAGGAGAAGGTAGCCATCAGACTATAATGGGGCTTCTACATCAGAGAACAAGATTGAAAAGATGGCCAAACTTTTAGATAACTTGACTTCTGAAATGTCTAAATTGAGGGGCCAATGACATTTTCCGATGAGGGGTACAGGGCCAAGTGATTTTGTCCCTCAAAACCCGAATTTGATTCCTTATAGAAGAGGAAACCCCCCTATTCATATTCTCATAAGGGAGAAAAATCAAGGGGAAGACCAGAGGATAAGAGCTCCATTTCAAAATGTTGTATTAGAAGAAGAGCCAAAATTCATTGAAGATGAAGGAGAAGATGAAGACAATATCCACTGCATGGAGGATGAGGTGGACTGTTCTTTTTTGACATAGACAGAATATGAGGAAGCCCTGATTACTGAGCAGATCACCAAAGAGGTTGTCTATCAGGCTAATGATCAGGGAGGTTGCCAACTGAGGTTTAGGTTGGTTTCTCCCCTCAAGAAGAATGTTGTACCTATCAAGAAGTCTGTTGCACCTACTAGAAATGTTGTTGTTTTACAAAAGAAACTAGCTATCCCATCCAAAGCATTGCACAAACCAACACCTTCATCCACACCTGATCAAGTCCAACTCAAACCTACAGCTCAGAAGGTAATATTTCCAGATAAAGTTGCATTATTCTTTCAACCTTGAGTTTGAAATTCAAAAATTGAAAATCCCATTCCCTCTAATCGAGTTGATGAAGAACAATGCATTAAAAACCTCCATTTTAAATTCCCTTTAGCCCAAGGTGCACATTGACACTGACTTCGTACACCTGCAAGCTGACAAGCTTTTTGTAACCCTGGGCCCCGTGATTGGATACCTAAAGGACTCTTGCATACCATTATATATATCCTTGAAAATACATGATAAAATCCTCCATAATTGTCTGCTGGATTCAAGAGCCTCTCACAACCTAATGCCAAAAGCTATGATGGATGAGATCGGCCTCAGCATTACCAATCTCTACCATGATTTATTATCTTTTGACTCCAGGAAGGTAAAATTCTTGGGCCTCATCAAATATCTTACTATAAACTTAATTCACCTGCCTTTCAAAAGCGTAATGATAGACATCATAGTGTCCAATATTCCCCCAAAATTTGGCCTCTTGCTGTCCCGGTCATGGAGCAAAAGATTAGGCGTCACCCTCCAGATGGATCTCACATATGCTACCATTCCCATGTTTGGAGGGGAAACTAAGTGGTTTTACAAAGAAAATCAGCTAGCAGACATCATAAGCAAAGAGAGTCGCTCAGTGAATCACCCAATTTACGACATGGACACCAATTTCGGATCTTGTATTTTGCAAATTGATGATAATTAGTAGATGTCGGTTCATCTCACTGAGCCCACCTATCCGCGGCTAGAAGAAATCACAACAACGATCTGGACCATGTATTTCGATGGGGCAAGTGCTCAGAACTCATCAGGCATGGGTATAGTCTTGATCTCCCCAGCTAACGAGAACATTCACTTATCTTATAAGCTCGATTTCAAGACCATGAACAACGTAGCATAATATGAATCTTTTCTACTGGGAGTTAAAGCAGCCAAGGATATGGGAATCATGTGCGTAAATATTTTTGGGGATGTAGACCTCATCATACAGTAGGTCAACAACACTTTTCAGACAAAAAATATCATATTGAAGGCCTACAGGGACGAGGTATGGAAACTCAGAGACTCCTGTATGTTTTTTGAACTGTCATATATTCCTAGGGATTTGAATCACCTGGATGATTCCCTAGCTATCTTTGCAAGTCTGTTTGTTCCCCCTTTACCCCCTAGACTCAGCTATGATGTTCAGGTCAAGTACAGACGCTCTCTGCCAGAAAATGTAAAATTTTGGAGGGTGTTTGAAAATGATGGGGAGCTTAGTAAATTCCTTCAATTAGTGGATGAATTCTCTGACATACACATAGACCAGGAAAACCTTAACCTAGAGGAATCCAAGTAGCTCAAGCTAAAAGATAAAGTGACTGAGCACAATATTGTCCAATTTCCTAGCAACCACATACCTCGAGGTCTAGTACCATTGGAAGAATTGTTTGACCACAATGACATCCCTTTCAATCCTTCCAAAGGGAGCTAGATCTTGCTGTCCAACAGCTGAACATAGGCAGCCAAAGCCATCCAAAACTGATAAATCTATCCACTAGGATGATTGCTGAAGAGAAGTCTAAATATTGCAGCTTGATAAAAGATTTTTCTGATGTCTTTGCATGGGAGTATAGTGACCTAAACACATATGACACCAAGATCATCCAGCACATGATTCCTTTGGAGAAGGACACCATTCCTTTTAAACAAAAGTTGAGACCCATCAGCCCCCTTCTATTACTAGTGATTTAGAAAGAGATCCACAAGCTCCTCAAAGGCAAGATCATAATCCCCATCAGATATTCCAAGTGGATTGCAAATATAGTAGTGGTGAGAAAGAAAAATGGAGAAATTAGGTTGTGTGTGGATTTTAGAAACCTGAAGAAGTGTTCCAAAAAATACAACTATCCACTACCCAAGATGGAACATCTGCTGCAGAGAGTCTTGGGGACCAGGGTCATGTCCTTCCTTGATGGTTTCTCTAGATACAACCAAGTTGCTGTGCACCCAGATGACCAAGAGAATATTGCCTTTACTACCCCTTGGGGCACCTTCATGTATGCTAAAATGCCATTTGGGATAATGAATGCTAGGGCTACTTTTCAAAGAGCTATGGACCTAGCTTTTGTAGGGATAAAAGATAAATTTGTGCTGATATATTTGGATGACTTAATAGTTTACTCTCATAGCCATCATGACCACTTCCAACATTTAAGGAAGGTATTTCTAAAGTGAAAAAGGTATGGAATATCACTGAACCCCAAGAAGTCCCAGTTTGCACTCAATGAAGGAAAGCTCCTAGGACACATAGTCTCAGTTGAAGGTGTAAATATCGATCTGGTAAGAGTGGAGGCAATTCAGCAACTGTCAATACCAAGGTCAAAAAGAGACATTCAGTCCTTTTTAGGCAAGATAAACTTTGTCAAGAGATTCGTTCCAAATTTCTCTGAGTTAGTAAAGCACTTAACAACCATTCTAAAAAACGATGTAGAAATCAAGTGGACTGAACAGGAAAGAAATTCTTTTGAAGATATTAAGAAAGCCATCATGGAGGCCCCAACCCTAATTAGTCCTGACTACACCAAGGGTTTTTACATTTTCTCTTTTGCATCTTATGACACAGTGGCAGCTGTACTATTACAAAAGAATGATGAAGGTCTTGATCATCCAATTGCTTTCTTTAGCAGAACCCTGAGAGATGCTGAGCTGAAATATGACCCAATTTAGAAGCAAACTTATGCTATCATAAAATCTCTGAAGAACTTCAGAATCTACATTCTCCATGCAAAGGTCATTGCATATGTCCCTTTAGCTGCAGCGAAGGATGTTTTGACTCAGCCTGACATTGATGGGAAGAGAGCTAAGTGGATTTCCAAACTCATTGAGTTTGATGTAGATGTGAAACCCACCAAGTTGGTAAAGGGATTAGGCCTAGACAAACTCATGGCCAAATAAAATTGTGAGCTGATGGGAATAAATTTCACATGTGTCGGATCAGCAAAGGTGCAGACTATTCTAGCAGCTGAAACCAAAGTAAACCAAGATCAGAATGACAATCCACCAGTAGTTGAGAACATATCTTCCTGTGAGTGGTACTTAGGTGTCATTAAATTTTTCCTTAAATTAGAAGTTTCTCCTAATCTCACTTCTAACCAAGCACGAGCTCTTAAGTTGAAATTTGTTAAGTTTTGCATAATTGACAAACTGTTGTACTGGAGGGATCAGTCTGGGATTTTGTTAAGGTGTTTAGATAAAGAGGAAGCAGAGCAGGTCAAGCATCACTTTCATTCCAGTACATGTGGAGGCCACCACTACTAGAAAACCATAGCCCACAATATTTTAAAAGAAGGATACTATCAGCCTGCCATCTTTGCTGATGTATGCACTTTTGTAAGGGCTTGTGAACAATGTCAAAGATTTGTAGGAAAGCAGCAGCTCAAATCCTTTCCCCTTAGGCCTGTTACAGTGAATGGACCTTTCCAGCAATGGGGTCTGGATTTCAAAGGTGAAATAAATCCATCTTCCAGTGGATAGCATAAATGGATCTTAGTAGCCATTGACTACTTTACCAAATGGATGGAAGCAATACCCACCAGAAATGCCACTCATCAAGTCATCATGAGATTCTTATATGAGAGTATCTTCAGCAGGTTTGGTTTCCTGGTAACGTTAGTAACTGATAATGCACAAGCCTTTAAAGCTGGGGCATTGGTTAAATTTTGTGAATCAATGGGTATTCAACTAGTGCACTCCACATCCTATTACCCATAAGGAAATGGCCTAGCTGAGTCATCCAACAAAATCTTAGTCTAGATCATTAGGAAATTGCTAGAGACAAATCATAAAATCTAGGATTCAAAGCTTAAGTTTTTCTTATGGGCTGATAGGGTGACAGATAAAAGATCCATAGGGACTTCTCCATTCAAACTAGTTGATGGCACTGAGGCCATCTTTCCTATCCAGCTCATCCTTCTAGTAGCAAAGTTCTTTCAGGAGGAGGAAGATGAACCAAATGATATGATGAGAAGGATGATGGATTTAGTGGAGTTACACTAGATCAGGGAGCAAGTGGTAGGAAAATCAGAGGCTCATCAACAGAGGATAAAGGGCATGTTTGACAAAAGAACAAAGGCAGGCAACTTCTAGGTTGGATATTGGGTCCTCAAGTGGGATACTGTCAGAAAGGACAAAGGGAAACATGGAAAATTTGACTCTTTATGGATTGGCCCTTTTGTTATAGACTAGGTATATGAAAATAACATCTTCAAATTGTAGAATCTGAAAGGTGAAGAGGTATTCGACGGCCCAATAAATGGGTGGTTCCTAAAAAGTCTATTTCATTTGAGGCTCTGAGGCCTTATGATTGTAAATTAGTAGATAGTACCTTGTTTTTCTTTCAGAATAAGACTCCATGCCCAATGGAACAATAAAGAATAGTGTTAATTTACTTAGTTGCTTTTAGGGAAAGGCATTTTGGTTTTGGGTTCTTGGGACCTCATAGGGAGGTTCCCATCCCCAAGTAGGAGCCAGATGTTATCTCCGAAAATAAAATAAATTTATTTTTAATAGTATGAAGAATTTAAATGATGTAATGAAGGATATGAAGATCACTTACAGTTTTGAAGACCTTTATTTTTTATGCAAATTTCACAAAGTTGTGGCTTTTGTGGCTTGAGTGAGGATCAAAACATCTCATTAGCCACTGAAAGATGGAAGATAAATAATAGGTGGAAGACCCCTTTGGAAATTAGGCGTATTGCTAAAAATTTTACTTCCATCGAAACACTTTTTAATAGTGATCAGAGCTTGAAAATATAAAGGATCAGCGAGTTAGTCCACTACGGTGCCAAAACAGCGGAAGACTTATAGACTATGGCTTCGGTGAGAAGAGGAAATAGTCGGTGATCAAAAGGACTAAACACAAAACGTCAGAGAGTTTAGAACTAAGCAGCTCTATGGAAATCAAAAGTTTTAAAGACTACATATTGACGAGATAAATCTAAAGGTTTCTGCAGTGTCGATGTTGGAACTTTAAAAGACTAACGATTGGTGAGCTAGTTCCCTAGGGAGCCGCAACGACAAGAAACAAACTGACTACGGCTTCTGATCGATGAAAATTGATGAACACATCAGTGATCGGAGGGTCTAAAGACTAATAGTTGGCAAATTAGTCCTCTAAGGAGCTGAAACGGTGGGAAACCAAATGGCTACGGGTTCCTCCACAACATAAAATATCGATGATCGGAGGGAATGAAAATTTCAGAGTCGAAAGTGTTAAAGACTAACCGACGGCAAAATATTTGACTGTGGAGCCGCAACTGCGGAAGGATGAAAGACTATGGTTTTCGATCGATGACAAGGAACATTCTGATAAGCACGACAATAGATGAACTCTTCGGTGATCGGAAGAACTAAAGACTATGTAGTGGAGGGACAAGGCCAAAAGGTTTCGAAACATCAGTGATGTGAAGAACTAAATACTGTTGAAGTAAAGAAGCAAAAATAGGAACTTGAAAACACTAATCGGTGGCAAATTAGTCCACTAAGTATCCACAATGGTGGAAGAAAAATAAACTAGAGGGTCCGCGAGCAAATGAAACTTCGTCATCGTAACTCAAAATCACTAGTCGTTTACAAGATAATGAAATGGGGAGCTGCAATGGCAAAAGAAAAATAGACTAAGGCTCCCGATAAATGAAAAAGTTTACAACACTCTGATAAGCACGACAATAAAGGATCATCGAAAATTGGAAGGAATACATACTACAGATCGATGAGTTTTCAATGAAACATCTCCGCAGTGTTAGAGGCATAGTGGACTAATTCCCCGATTCCATCACAAACCAACTTATGGCAGCAATACAATGAAATTTAGTTCATTTCACCTCCGAAACTTACAGCAACAATGAGACTTGGGGCACCAATGGAACAGAGGAAAAAGCCTTCGATCAATGACCACATTGGTAAACTACAGAAAAATAGATACTTGGAGCACCGAAACTATGGAAAAATAGAGACATGGAGCGTCGAATCTGTGGTGACAAGATGAAGAAAAATCCAGTAGATTAAATGAGGAAAATCACTTCAGTTAAACGTCGATACACTGGCTGTTGGAAAAAATTCCATAGTGAACCAGCAGTGGTGGTTATCAACTACTACTTCAATCATTAAAATACTGCTCATTGAACTAGATCTTCATAGTAAATAAACAAACAATGAGCAAGGGTTTGAAGCCCTAATCTGGAAAAAATATTACTTCTAATTATTTTTGTGTAAAACAGATCGGATTTTTCAGGATCTGTAAATTTTGTAAAAGGATATAAAGACCATTATTATTTGATTAATAAAGGTTCGACTCTGGGGATTTATGAGCCTATTCCGTTATCAAGCGTCTCATCTGGTTTACTCTAAGTATAAGCTCTTTTGTTGTGGTTTGTTCAGCCATCTCTTTCTTTACTATGTTTATTGCCTGAATGTACATTTAGGTAATTTTCAGATTTATTAAAGGGTCGATAGCTATCATCCTATTGGTTATTTAGTGATATTTTATTTATAAACACCATCCTCTGCAGGATTTAGCCATTTATATGCATGTGTTATGTGTGTAAGTCTACCATCCTAGTGGGTTATCCATCCCTGCACCTTTTTGTCAAACTACTGAACAATTTGTAACTAAAAGCCTTGTGATTGAGTGAGCTTCATGCATGTCTTGAGAGTGAGAGGTTATATAGATTATCTGGCTTGATCCAATTCAAAAAAACCCTAAAAACAATTTAAATTACCAGGCATCCTCGAGCTACAACCTAGAGGAGTTTCCTGGAGTGATAACACAATCTTTACGTTCTCTTCCGTCTTCATCAAATATGAATGTACCGTTTTCTCCCTCATGAGTTGGTAGGCCCTACAATCTTATTAATCATGGTGTACAGATTTACAAAATTTACAATATATACTGGTTGGTGTACATACCATCTTGTGCATAAATAGGAAATCAGTGTCCTGGTGTCCTCTTAGTTGGCATATATTCCACCAAGGTAATCCTTGAATATTCAATGGCCTTGGCCCCGCGGACGAAACGTAGTTCATATATGTCAGGAATTCATCTTATGTATGTTTGTTGGTCCAGCATTGGGTACACTAGAGGTCTCCATGTGCTTCTTTTCCCCTTTTCATATCTTGGAGTTGGATAGTCATATTACCCAACTAAGATTGAATCTATATCATCCCTATGGTACCGTCCCGTATGGGTGAAGCCTCTAGCTTCATTTCTAACTCTAATGCCTCCGTCTGTGTTGCGATATTCCGTTACATGAGCAACCCTCTTATATGTGGTAGTAGCGCAGCAATAAACCATTGGAAACTGACTTTAGCCATTAGTGTCTTAAACTACTGGTTGAAGTCCCATACCATTTCTACTGGAGCCTTCTTAATTTCCTTGATTTCGATAATACATTGGGACTCTAATTGGGGCTTTCAAAACTCAGAAATCATTTCCTGCCGAATCTCCTCAAGAGTCTTCTATGGGGTTCCTACTGGTGCAGAACAAAATTTCATGAACCAATCTAGGGAATGACCCCTTAGAGTCATGATCATTTGTCTCTTCTTTATATCTGCATTATGTACTAAGCGTACCATCCAAACAACTCCACAAAGAAACCAATGCTATTCTAGTTCTTTTGTTCCATTCCCATTAAAGTTGGGTAATATAACATCTGTCCCCTCCATTATGGTGGCATTGGGATTGTTCACTAGACCTACCGAGTTTATAGGATTTATGAGGATTGCTGATGGGATTTCTTTCACACCAATCTCGACACTAGGACTACTAGTGTCCACACGGGGTTCAGGTGATGGACTTCTAGGTCTTTCTCTGGGTGATCTCTCTAGAATACTGTAGTCATGTCCTATTCTTGGTGATTCTATAGACCCTCCCGATTCTTCTTTCTTAGAAACCGGGATATACTCCTCCTCTTCATCGCAGGATCCTTCATCTAGGTATGACTCATATCCATGTTCACCCTCCCTCGGCAAGCTATAGGCCCTCCTTCCTCCTATTACCTTTCTCCTTATTGTAATCTCACAAATCACATAAGGTTACCAATAATACATACTAAAACATACATACATAATAGAGACAAGAGACAAGAACTAATAGATTGAATAACAGATTATATTAGCATGAGAGGGTCCATACAATACAGAGAACTGAACTGAGTTCTCATCTGGCTCAACAGCCTAATATATATGATTACAAAACAGTTACAAAATAACTACCTGTCGGTTCGATGAACCGACGTGACCTTAGGTGGCTGACCTAATCTCTAGTTTCATCAGCCGACTGACTTAGTCGGCTGATCGACTAAGTCAGCTATCGTTCAAGTCGACTTATCGACTTGCTCCTCCAACATCTCCCCCACAAACAAAACATTTCTTTGTCTTGAAGAAACAGGGAGGTACAAAATTCTTTCTATCTGTCTTAGTAGTCATTATGATGTGCCTTGTCTTCATGGGCTATGAAGTCTAATGGTTGGTATTTTCTGTACATAGACTTCAACAATTGTTAGGGCTGTCACTGCTAGGTGATATTGGAAATCTGTCCAACTTTGCAATATTTTCTGGATGTCGATGGTGAGTGTAGTCATACTTGATAAGATAGACATCTTTTTTTGAAATGGAGACTTCAGCTATTCTCTCCATGTCGGGACCCATAAACTGGTCCTTCTCCTCTGCAGTCTTAACAAGTCGTTGCATCTGCGGGCAGATGATGTCGACTTTTTCCAAGTTGGGGATAGCTTGGTGCACCCACTGATGTGCTTCCCTCTCAAGTTTCTCCAGCTTGGCTGTCTCAAGCACTATTTGTTCTTCTATTGTGGTTCTGAGTGCTTCATCAGTGGTTTTCCTCTTTTCAAGTGCTTGGATCCCTTGTCAGGTCTGCCGATTTTGCTAATAGAATTGCCCATAGTAAGCAGGCTAGTCTCGTAGTATTTCTTCAGTGATGATAGAATCCTCCATGTGATCTTGTAGTACTTTATAAGCTTCAAAAAAGGCTATGTGCCATGCCATTAGAAGGCAGACAGTTTCTTCTTTTTGCTCCCTTTTTGTTTCTTGAATCTGTGCTTGGAGTGTCGACACCATGCTTTCAAATAGGTGATACGCTCTTTTGAGCGGTTTGTCGGTGTTGACCTCTACAAGTCTTGGCATTACTGATTGTGCAAGGTTTCTACATTTGTTGAGGAACTCGACCTGTTCTTCGACCTTGTTGTCGAGTTCATTATGTCTCTACTGGCTCCTTGTCTTTGCTTTGACTGCTAGGGTTTTCAGGAGTTGTCCTAGCTCTTCATAGGTCAATGAAGTTACATCTTTCAATTTGATATGGACCTTTGATGGCTGTCCATGATGCTCCTTATTCTGTTTCTCCTTCCTCTTCTTATGACTTTTTGTCTCTATTTGTGTCGGCAGTTGTGTACCTGCAAAAGTTGAGTCATGATTTTCAATTTGTGGTATAGTGGTTGATGGTTTCTCTGTTTGGGGAGGTGGGATGATTGCTGCCTCTGGTTGGTTAGATGCAGGGGGTGCAGAAGTGGATGTAGTTGGTGCTGATGGTTGTAGTGGGGCTTGTTCTGATTCAGGGGGTGGTGGTGGTGGCGGGGGAGGTGGTGGTGGTGGTGATTGGATTTGTAAATGGCTGGGGGTGATTGGGTTGGTGGAAGTGAGGTCAAGAGGTGGGTTGTTGGGATGGGGAGGTGAGTCCAAGTCGGAGAACATTTGGTTAATTTGTCAATTTATGTCCTCGACATTTTATTCTCCTCCGATCGGTACAGCGGCTAGAAGGTTGGTTTGGGGTACAGTCGGAGTGATAGTCGCAAAGGTTCGTGACTGGAATTCATGACCTGGTTGGTATCCACCAACCTCAAAGAGAGGTGATTTTGTGGATAGATTCTATACCGACATGAATATCTCAGGAATATTCTCAATGAATGCCTGCAAATATCTGTCCTTGTCGAACTTTTCTTTGACAGCTTCCAACATATCATTTTTGCACAAGTCGAGTGGGCTTATCGAATGATGTTCTGGTACTTGCTCCTCTGTTACTTTTGTTGGGGATGGAGGTGGAGGCGTAGAAACAAGATCTACAACATTTTCAGGTGTCGTCATGTGGGTGATATTGGATTTCTTTGGTCATCCCGATAGTGCTCCTGCCTCGACAAATCTTTGGAACTGTGTTTCCACCGGCACTTTATTTGCTGTGGCATATTCTATAATGTCGATGGCCGTAGCTCCCAGTTTCTCCTCGTCGTCTGATGATTCTGTAATGATAAGCTTGCGCTTACCTTTTCCCTGTTGTTGTTGTTGTGTTCTTATCTTTCTTCTTACAGCTACTATCTCTTTCAAAAATTTTCTTATAATGCCTTTTGTGATAGCATACTCTGGGTTTTCTGGTTCTGTCTCTCCCCTTGGATCCTGGGTTGGGATGAGACTTTCTACAGCTGGAGTGATTACCTGATGCTCTACTTGTTTTTCTTCTGTCTATGGTTCTTCCCTCTGTGCTATCAGAGATTTGACGATGATTTGAATTCGTCCAGTGTGTTCGACCAGTGTCTCCTCCTACACAAAGGTACTGATGTAGAGGTTCAACTCATAGTCTTCTTTTTTCTCTTCGTCAGTTAACGGCTCCTCGATCGAGAAGTCGATATTCTTTGTTGTCTCTAGTACTAGTATTTTTTTTTTAACTTATCGAGATAGATTCCGAAATATCTGGTCAACCGATGGATAATAGTTGAGGGATTTTTCATTTAAGTCAGTGCCCTACATGTACCACACCGAAGTATGGTCGAGCTCTAGCTGGATGTGGGACTTTGTCGGTAGACTTCATTGGATATTTTGAGGCACCCTCCATCTAGTCGTGTAGACTTTTAGCTGTTGGAGCTAGTTCTCCAACAATACTTTTCCATCTTCAAGTTCCTTCAAGGTTCCTTTCTAGGAGAATGGTTTGAATCTCCACATGTGGAACCTTTTCAGTTCTTGAAAACTTGGGTTTGCTTCGAGACAAATATGGTACATGACTATCCATAGTATGAGGGAGGAGAACCTGATGATTCCTTCCATCTCTTGGAATCTTTCACAGATGGTCTTGACCATGTCGGTGACATATTCAACCCATATGTATATATTTCCATTTGTCGCAATGGTTTCGACAACTTCTAACATGTCTAATTTGAGGTCACTGCCTTGACCTTCCAGGGTGAGTGTTATGGCTATTATTTTGGCCACAATCTATGGCATTCAGGATGTGATTTGAATACTCATCAACCCTTCAATTTTTTTCCCGAAGCTGACCCAGTTAATTCTTTAACCAGTCCCTCTTTAATACCGACTGGTAATGGGTCTCTTTTGTTTGAGAGACTTGTCAACTTGGAGATGACTTCCCCAGATATGTCGACTAGTTAGTCGGAGTAGAATCGGCTGTTGTGGTACCGAATTATGATAAATTTTAGGGCTATTTTCTTGTTGCCACCGAAGCTGGGCATGAGCGGTGCATTGACATAGTTGAAGATGGTACTATATTTTATTTTCTCTGCAGCTTGAGTAGGATTGTTGTTGACATAAGCCCATTCTTGCATCTCGGTCCATAGTTTTTGCCATGAACCTTCATACACCTTAGTATTCTTAATGTTCTTTAGCCTTCGGGCTAAAGGTGTTTCTGCAGTCTGTAATTCCTTGGCTTTGGCTAAGGCTCTATTTTATTTGGGTGCCATCTTGTTGATTTGGTGGTCGATTTCGCTAAGGTATTCTCGGATTTTAGTCATCTGGATGCTCTGATTCTCTCTTGTTATGAATTGCGGTGAATGATCCTTCGGCGGTCCAGTATTTATAGGGGATGCTTTGGATGTTTTTGTTGAGAAGTGTATTAATGGCAGATGTGATGTTCCAGCTGGAACACTTGAGTGTGCATTAACGGCGAATTACTTTCAGTGCTCGAGGTCATGAATGCGCGATGGGACTATCGAGGTCGTTGGTCGATGTCAGTTATGAAAATGGTCAATGGCATTATGTTGATGGGCATGATGTCAATTGTCGAAGTGGTAATTTCTTTTCATAGTTTTCTGCATGTATGGTATTATTTTGCTTTTTGGATTTTTAGATTTTTATAGCTTTTGGTTTAGCCATTATGGTCGTTATAGTTTTTTTTTCACTATGTTTATTTCTAGTTTCTATAGCATTTTAGTCATGCTCCATTAATGAGTTTCTAAAATACTATGCCTTGTAACATCCTTAGTTGGACTGATCCATTGATATGTATCTCTTCAACAACATATGGTCCCATCCATTTTGTATGGAGATTTTTAGGTTTACCTTTTACCCGACTATTGTATAGTAAAGCAATATCTCCTACTGATAAGTTTTTGTTTTTGATGTTTCTGTCGTGCCATGCTTTCTGTTGCTATTTCTGTATTTCTTGATGTTGTATTTCCATTAGTTAGTGTTCTTCAAGTTTGCTTAGTTGCAATAGTCGGTCCTTTCTTCCTTGTTTGACATCGACATGTAGGATCTCTGTGATAATAGGTGTCAATTGTCGGAAGTGTAGTGGAACTACTGCTTCTTGTCCATAGACTAGTCGAAAAGGAGTTTGGTCGATCGATCATTTATATGTTGTTCTGTATACCCGCAATACTGCAGGTATTTTCTTGTCCCAGTCGTCCTTATCAGCATTACATATTTTGATCAGTCATCTTGTTAATGCTTTATTAAATGCTTCAATTTCTCCATTCGACTGAGGATGGTATGATGTACTTCGACGGTGGTCGATTTGGAACTAGTCGGTTAGGGTTTTGATAGTTCTATTGATGAAGTGTGTTCCCTGGTTGCTAATTAGGGTTAGTGGACATCCAAATCTGGTGATGATATTCTCATAGATAAACTTAGCAACTATCTCACTAGAACATGTGTCGACTGGTTCGACCTCTACCCATTTAGTTACATATTCGACTGCAGTTATGATGTTTCTTGCCCCTGTTCTTTTTGTTGGTATAGGGAATGGTCCTATGAAGTCGATGGCCCAAATTTTGAATGTCAAACTTGGGTTTACTGATATCAAAGGCATTTCCATGCTAGGGAGAGGTCGACCTAGTTGTTGACATCTGTCAAATTGACTAAATTTTTTTTTGCAATCTCAGTGAAGTGTCAACCGCCATAACCCTGACTGTTGGATTTTCTTTGTAGTCGTGTCTACTTGGAAATGTCCTCCTACAGGTCCATAATGTGCTTCATGCATAATGTTGTCTCATTCGTGTTCTAGTACACACCATCTGAGAATGTCATCTAATCCCATTTTGTATAAGAAACCATTTATAAGACTATATGGTGCAGCCTTCATAGATAAGATATGCTTCTTCTTTGTACTCATTCGTTCTAGTGCTTGTCCATCTTCTAAGAACTGGGATATTTATTCTAATTCTGCTGGGACTGCTTCTATCTGAAATAGATGTGCATTAGGTAATTCATCTTCGACTCTTGTCAGCTCTTCTCCTGTGTCAATTCGGGATAAATGGTCGGGACCAACATTTAAGTTGCCTGGTCTGACAACAACTTCGAATTTGAATTATTGGAATAATAGTAGCCAATGACAAATCCTTCCATGATGTAGTATTTTATTGACGAGATATTTAAGTGCCTAATGGTCTGTATAGAATATAAATGGGTTAGCTAGAAGATAATGTCGATATTTTTGTAATGCGAAGACCATTCCTAATGCCTCTCTTTCTGTTGTCGAATAGTTTCTCTCAACTTTGTTTAATTTTCTTATATTGTAAACTATAGGATAATCCATTCCATCATCTCCTGGTTGAGTTAAGATTGCTCCTATTGCTAGGCCTGATGCATCAATATGAACGTGGAATTTGATCGACCAGTATGGAAACCTTAGGATTGGTGCTTTGACTAGTTTTCTTTTTAATTTTTTAAATGATATATAGCACTCTTCTGTCCATTTGAACTCTTTATCTTCCCCTAATAGATCTTCTAGTGCATAGGTCATATCTGAATAATACCTTATAAATTTTCTGTAATAACCTGTGTGGCCAAGTAGTACCCTGACTTGTTTTGGGTTTACTGGTGTTTTTAGGTCGAGGATAATTTTGATTTTTGCAAAGGCAACCTTAATACCTTCCTTACAGACAATGTGCCCTAATAATATCCCTATGGGGGTCACAAATATGCATTTCCTGATGTTGAGGGATAGTTGAATTTGTCGGTTATCTTTTAAGGGTTTGTTTTCTTTAAGTGGATCAAGGTAGACATTTTTCTCTTTTATTTTGCTGATTCTTGGGTTATCACTTCCTGTTTTTGTCCCTTGTCGAGTTACAATATGCAATTTTTTTGTGTTTATTACATCATTTTTTTTCACACACGACAAGACATTAACATTTTTCTTTGTATTTATTTTTTCCAGCATGGTAGGGCAATCCTCTAGTGAGTGATCCCCTACTCTAAAATGAGTACAAAATTTGAGGTCAGTTCTATCTTTATATGGACAGTCTGCATACCGATGTCCCTCCTTATAACATGTAAAGCATTGGATGGGTCGACGTGGTCAGTTGTCTCGATTTCCAGAGAATCGACCTCGACCTCCGTAGCCTCCACATCGATTGTCATACCAGTGCTCGTATCTTCAGTCTTCATATCTCTGATTGTTTTGATCATTTGGTAAGTTTTTTTGCTCATTATTTTGTGCAACTGTAGTGGTTTGGTAGACTGCATGATAATTCTGTTGGTTTTTCAGGTTCAAATGGTAGTCGGTTGTGTTATGATTTTTAGTTTCACAAATTGCACACCAATATGCCTTGTTATTCTTCATGTTGAACGGGAAATATTTTCTCGAGTGGTCTCCATGCTTTTGGAAAATGTCACAAAAACATTTCATCTGCACGAATCAAACGTCCTATCGACTGTATTCCTATCGACATTTTTCTTTGGAATGTCCGGTCGTCGAGCACTTTGTGCACCAGATATCCTGATTTTTGAGGTTTAATTCCTTTAAAGACTTTTGTACACTCTCAAGCTGTTCTTGTAGTCTGTGATCAGTGGAGTATGCTGGTATGTCCTCATCCATTTCCACTTGGAGAGATTTTGTAAGCGCATCTTCGTAACACTTGAATATTTCTAGACTTATATATTGATGCCCCACTGCAACTATTTGTCCACAATTATGAATGTTCTGTGTCCTCCAAAGCTGTATTTGGAAGGGGGGATGCTCCTTCATGTGTCGGTAAAAGTAAGTGGATACTTCGGTTGGAGGGTACCACTTGAAAGGTAACCCAATTTCCTTCTTCTAGTCGATGGATAATGAGGTGTCTTCTAGTGTATGTCTCGTCATCTAGTCGACTCCATATACCAAAGTCACCAGCTCCTAGTCGGAGATCCTCTTCGACAATAGTTTGTCTCCAGGTACGCGGATTCAACGAAGATAGAGTTGTTCCTTCATGGGGAGCTCTTAATTGGAGAGATTTTGGCTGCTCTATCCACAATTATTCCTATGTAGGGGATGCCTATTCTTCCATGCCTTTTTCTTGTCGATCATGACCTGACTCTAGCGGATTTCTTTCCTGGTCAGCCTCCCTAGTACTCTTTCCTCTGTGCAGTGCTAAGGCTCTTTCTCTTCTTTCTTCCCTCCTTTGTTGTCTCTCTTTCCTCTCTATTTTCTGAATGCCTGACATACCTTTGTGTGATACTATCTTCTTGATTTCCCTTTTGGTTGACTTCTCATTACTGGTGAATGGTATCTCCTTCTAGGTGACTATAATCCACTCCACTTTATCCCAACATATGACCAGCTACCCCCCCACATCCTACCCGGCGCTTTTATAAATCTCGGATAGTTCGGTATACTTTCTTAGGAAGTATTCCCACTCCCTTTCTGCAATAAATTTTTCCCACCTCCTTTTCTTTTCTGCCCAGTTAGGGTTTAATGGTGGTCCATGAAGTGATGGATGAGGTTCGGCAATATGACCCACTCCCTTCTCGATCAGGAATTTAAATAGCAAGGTCAGTAAGAAACATAGAAATTGCTCGGTGAGGTCTGTGTAAAATTTCTCCTTGATGGTTTCCACTAAAGTTTTGTCTTCTACTGCTTGCTCCTCGTAGAAGTCATTGGTGATTTTTTTGAACCACTCCAACAAGTTTGTTCTTCCCCCTTGGATCATTTTTTCTAGAAATTGTTGATCTTTAGTCCCTTCCAGCTTTTTCATCTAGGAGTTTCTTCAGAAGTTGGGGCACTGATTCTACAAACTTCTCCTATTTTTTTGTAAAGAATCTTACTTTTTCTTGTGCAATTGTTAATCTATTTCTTCGTGCGTAATTCTGCAGCTAATTTGCAGATTTGTGTTCCCACCAGTCCTTAATCTCCTATTCTGCTATCATCTATTTGCATACATCTTAGACATGTACTACTGGCAACAGAGCCAATGTTGTAATCTCACAAATCACATAAGCTTACCAATAATACATACTAAAACATACATACATAACAGAGACAAGAGACAAGAACTAATATAATCTATCATTCAATCTATTAGTTCTTGTCTCTTGTCTCTGTTATGTATGTATGTTTTAGTATGTATTATTGGTAACCTTATGTGATCTGTGAGATTACAACACTCTTTCTGAATCGGAACCTTCTTCTGCTTCTCAAGAATCCAGTGCTTGACTCATCCTTAGAACTTCTCATGAACATCTCTTATTACTACCTTCCATATTACTTCTATCTCCTACACAGCATATACACTCCACAAACTGTGTGACTCATTCACTATGATAGTTCCCCTATCCATTTTCTTATGTTCTCCTATCTTTCATCGGTTTCCTCTTGCGTGAACATCAACATTTTAGCATTTATTTGATCTTCTATCTCCTCCTTCATTGGGTGCCATAATATATCCCTGATTTAATAAATAGGTCCCGACAACAGAACCATTTGTTTTCCAATTTTACCCACTTGTGGGACCCAGGTTCTGCGTAGCCCACCGATCCAAAAACTACCCGAGATACTGGCTCGATAGAGCAAGCTCCGTTGAGAACACCTGTGAAGCAGGTGCAGTCTCACCTGAGATATCTCATAGATAGGTAACCACTGGAACCATGTTTCCACGATTGTCAGGGAAGTATATTCCCTTGTCTCGCAGCCAAGGAACTCAACGAAGGCAACATGGTGGCTTGACAGAGGAGTCAGTTCTGTATGAATGAGCACAATTGTATGTCATCGCGCCTAACCTGAATTTTCTTTCCCCACATAGCTGGCACAACTCATGCGGCACAATAGAATCACATCAATTGGCTCTATGACTTAAGTTGGAATTCATACTAGGAACCACACAGAATGATATACAATTATACAAGTTCAATTCAGCAAGGTATTATGTTCATTCATTTACCAATTGTAGGAAACTAAAAGAAGCTGAACCATATATAACATTATATGGACATAAACTATTAACCAATCACATAAACATTCACCACATCAATCATTCATTTGGACACAAGAAATAACGTGGAAACCCATCTGGGAAAAAACACCAAGGTGCTCTTCATCTAGCATGAGAAAGGATATAGCACCTTATAGTCTGCAAGATGCAGATTGATCTTAGGATATGTCTTTAAGTTCAGACTCATAGTTCTCATGCTCTCTATATTATTTCTCCTAATCTATTACTACTACCTACAGATCCACACACAGCCTGGATCGACCTTTCTAGCATCTACACCGCTCTAGAAGAGCTTCCTTATTGCACTATTCTCTCTGCGTCTTGTAGATTCCTGATTACATTTTCCTTAGATATATTCTCTGCAACTATATACAACTCTCATCTATCAAGCCTATTCCACAATTAGAGCTAACAAAAAACAAAATTCTAACTATTAAATATCTCCTATTTATAACATTGTACATGACCCCACTGGGTCAACTGCTTACAGGAAGTCTGTTACCTTTTCCTTAGATATTTTCTCTGCAACTGTATACAACTCTCATCTATCAATCCTATTTCGTAATTATAGTTAACAAAAAGAAACCTTCTAACTTTTAAATCTCTCCTATTTATAACATTTTACATGACCCCACTGGGTCAACTGCTTACAGGAATTATGTTAACTGTCACCATCAGCCGTCCCCTTAGGCTACATCTGTGGTGATTATGACTCAACATGAGGAACTAACGGCCTTACTTATAACGTGCTTTCACTCGTGTGGCATCTACCAACTTAAGCCGGTTTTTGCACCCATTACCGCCCTATCACTTTTCGGTTGTTTTCCTCGTGTGTGCTTCCGCGCTTGCCTTTCCTTTGCCACGCACCTCTCTATTCTGCCTTTGCAGGTCCTTTTCATCCTTCACAATCTTCCTTTGCTTCTATTGTGCGCGCAGTGCATTTTCCCTGGTTGCGCATGTGAAATTCCTTTTTGTGCCCCTTTCTTGGGCCAATAGTGTTCTTCCCAAGATTTCCTTTGTTTGTGAGATTTCTATCGAGAGATGGAGGATTTAGGTGGTGGAGGCCGAGGTGGAGGAATTAGTTTCTCCGGTTCGCAAACATGCTGACAGATATTTTCACTTATGTAATCTATGATTTTATTAATAGAAATATCTTTTCCTGTCCAATGATGTGCATTTAAATGAATATTGAATCCATGGATGTGTTTAATTTCTTATTCATTATTGATTATATATGCTAGAGTAGTCCTAACACTATATTATATAGCATGCTTTCCTTGTTTACTATTGCTGAGAGTAAATTGCTAACGCAAGCGGGATTGGAAAAATGCTCAACGGGGATCTACTTCAACCGTCTGGAATAAGGTATGTTTCGAGATCCTTTAGTGTTAGACATTTTATTTCTCTTGCATATTGGGATGGGATTGATTTATATGATTTCTCTGTCTATTGTGGTACACCCCAAGCCATAGGAATTTTTCTTCGTAATAGAATTGGCAACTCCGTTGGGGATGTTCCTTATTTTTATTTGGGGTTTGGGGGCACAATGTGCTTGATATTATTGACTTGCACTCTGTTTCTCCCTGTTTCTGTGAAAAAATTGATAGTATGTTCATCCATTGACACTCCCCTTTATTGGTTTGACCATTGGCCTGCTTTTTACCACTGTCTTATTTGTATACGCAATTTTTTGGACAAAAGACACATACATACACAAATTTTTGGCCAAAATTTGGGTATACATGTAGGTTTTTTACCAAAATATGCGTATACATGCAGCTTTTTGGCCAAAATTCATGTACATATGAAGTTGTTCTTTAAACAGTCGCATACATCCTCCCTTTTGTTATCAACCCAAATGGCACTTCTCCGTCTGAGTGCCGACACTTCATATGTTGGTACACAAAAGGACACTTATGGATTGAAGGTTGCCTAAACACTATAGATGGGCATGACATGAGATGCATTCACTATCCAACCAGCTTGCCATTTTACCTTTTCATATGTTGATTTCCGTACATGACTATCTCCATAGCAACTTGCTTACATACACGACTATCTCCATAGCATCCCACATACTGTACTCGAGTATCTTCATTGCAACCTGCGTACAGATCTGTACGTGGGTTTCCCTTATAGCAACCCGTGTGTCATACGCGGGTTTCCAGTATCAATAGTTGCGTACACATCCATTCGACATTAAAAATAATAAAACATGATTAATGGAGATTTGTTGAGCCATAATCATTAACTATCTCAACTGTCTCAACCTCCTCAACCTTTGAAACCGCCCTATTTCCCAAAGTATAAATAGAGACCTTGGGGAGGGAAATAATCAATCATACTTGGAGAGCAAAGTTATGCTGGTGGTATATCTTCAGAAGTCTTTGGAGCAGTAGAACTCGAAATCCTTTGGTTGTAGAGGAGTCCTTGTCTCAGGCATTGGGTTGTACACTTATCTCATTCACTATTGTTAATAAAGAGAATTATTCTTCCAACTTTGTGTTGAGTCTCTTTCATGTATCATGTTTGATGAATATTTTTTATTAAGCACTCTATATATTGTTCATCTAACTTGTCATATATACATGTATAAGATTGTACTTGGATAATTTTCTCTTTGCAGGTGAAGGAGGTGCATCCCTGAAAGCTTTGGAGAGAAGAAGAGCAGGAGAAGAGAAATCTTGGATCAACCATCGTTAATCGGGTGAGTTCAACATTTCTTCCTATTCCTTTTATGTACTTTAAAGCTGATTGTCTGCAAGTTTTAGAAATACGTTGGTAACCCTAGACCCTAGGTTATAAGGGTGTTTATTCCTAAACAACAGAACTGGCGACTCCCCTGGGGAGCCCATATTGTTGTGGGTTATTTCTATTGACCGTTGCCTAGTCTTTGCCTTGATTCTATGTGTGGTGTCATGTCTTGGTTCATGCTTAGAGTGGTGTTTGAAGACCTTGAAAATTTTTATTTTTATTAGAAAATGTTACACCTACACGCGGGTTTCTCTTGCATATAGTCGCGTATAGAGGCCTGCATATGCAGGTTTCTCTCTAGGACAGTCACGTACATTACACGGGTTGCCCTTATACACAGTCGTGTACAATCCTGAGCATTGAAATTTTTGGACTAGGGTTTGCTTGTCCCTGTCCCTCTTTAAAGTTTGTTTTCTGGTTGGTCTTCCTTATAAGCATTGCACTGTGAGTTTGATGACTTTGTTGGACACACCTTCTTGTTTCTTGTAAAGCCCTTGAGTTCTTATTGTTTGGATTGTCTTTTTGTTAGCAGCTAGAAGTGGATTTGCTTGTTTGGGTTATAGGTTCAAGTGTTAGTTGTCTGAATCAATGATCAGGATTCTAGACACTGTATATCCCATTCTTTTTTTGGATAGTTTTTGTTTTTCCACTTGCCTTTGTTTGATCTCAGTGATTTTCTTTCACTGTGTCCTCCCAATCTAGGGTTCCAAGTCTTCCTTAGGTGGTTGATATTTGGTCTTATTAATATGTTTAATTCACTTTGCTTACTTTATACAGTTAGTTTAATTCAAGCATACTCAAGTTTTGTGCATTTAGGTGCATAGTAGACTTTGAGCATTTTAAAAAGTGAAAAGAAAACATTTAGAAGCTTTTGCATTTGACTTTGCATAGAGTAGTTTTATTTTCAGATTTTAAAATATAATCTCAAAAAACTACAAAAATATAGTCTTAGTGTTCTCTTTATCATTGCATTTTCATCAATTTACATTTACAAAAAGAAAATAAGCTTGTTTTTTAGTGATATTTTGCTTTGGAAGTATACACCTTTGCTTTTTATATTTCTTATCAAGTCAAAAACATCATAGTCTTTCACTCCACTTTCCTTCTAAGTAAAAAATAGCCCTTAAAATGAACGCAATAGTTAAAATCAAATAGTAATTTCTATTGTTTAGGGCCATACACCTACTAGATTAGGCTAGACTTGTGGGATAGGAAGTGTAAACTTCCCATAAGTATTAAAATTCAGACATAGTGGACCAATCGATAGGTAAACCCTTCTCTTTATCGATAGTATCTAGGAAGCTCCTCTCAAACGGGAGTCAATCACGAGGCCGTATGGAGGCATTGGACTGAGGAGATAACCCTCTGATTCCTTGTCGAAATGTAAATCAGGACTTTTAGGCATCTAGGGATTCTGTCCTAGACAGATTTTCGGGCTCAGCTACCCTGCCCATGCATATGAGTCAGGCTTGAGACTGTTGGTATAGTTAAGGTAGCCTCTAGTCTCTTGACATCTAGGGTTCATTCCTAGGTAAACCGAAAGGCTGTTTCTGGTTCACCTTGGGTGGGCTTGGAAGGTAACCTTGTTGAAAGTGTAGGATGGTGGTGGGTGATTCCTCCACTTATACCTAAGAACCTCTTCAAGGATGCCAAGTAACTGTTCTTCAGCTTTATTCATGAAAGCATATATTTTACGCTTGCTGACTGTTGAGACTATAGGAATTTTCGTAGTGATTGTTATGTGGTTTGTCTGTTTTTATCCAACCTTAGGGTTTGAATTGTCAAATTTACAATCGTAGAGGACCAACCTATTAGAAGGTCATGAAGGTTGCAAAAACTTCCTCCTCTCATCACATTGGAACCTCCACTTCCACCTCAAAGGCGGAGTTTGGACACAGACGGTTCATTTGAACCGATAGGAGTAAGTGAAGTTCTAGGTGAACTAGAACTTAGGGCAAACCATTTTGATTTTAATACAGTTGAGATAGAAGACTCGCAGGATTATGCATTTGCAAGGAATTTTAATACACCCTTGACTGAATTAAATGATCCTGTGATCATCCAGGTTTGGCCTTTTGATTCACCTTTGTTAGGTGTCCCTGTCAGCAGGATAATGTCTACTATGGGAGAAATTCATTTTTTTTTCACCTCAGCCATTCCTGCTAAAGGGGTACTACCTCCCCTGGTAAGTGCCCCTAGATCTAGCATACCTACTACGCCCTTAAGTATAGCGAGCTAAGTGGTTCAACCACCAGTTCCCACAAGCCTAGTAGGTGATTCTGGTGGCATGGTCATTGGGATTCCTAATATACCTATTGTTCCTTCCTCCTTCACACACACTGCCCAGAGTGGTCCAGTAGGATTCTCAGCTTTTGTCCAAGGATTTCCTTGGAATGGGGGGCATATTCCCCCATCCAATCCATACGTAGGCCCATCACCTTCTTATGTAGGAGTGCAGATTGGAAACACTAACCCTTATGGGAAAGGTTTTTAGACTCCGATCTTAGCCCCATTCATGAGCTCTCCCTTTTCGTTGTTTAGTGGAGGGAAACCTACTCCTGTTTTTCAAACCCCAATTTCGACTGGGGTGGTTGGAACCTCTTATACTAAACCTCCCACCCATAATCATGTTTCTTATGGATGGAATCCATTCCAAAGTAACCCATCCACTTTGCAACTGGTGGCAAGGGGAAACCCCACCTTCACTTATGGAAATTTGGGGGAAAGTCCATCTAATCCCCATTCTGGAACTTTTAGTGCTCCGGTTCGACCTAAGCTTCCATTCCTGGCAATGTTAAACTTGTCATATTTGTATAAATTGATGAACAAGCTGGTGAGGGATGACCCATCATGGCCACCTGTCCCCACCAAATTTCCATCGGACATCCCAAAATTCGAAGGGAAAGTTGGTGAAGATCCTGGGGCTCATGCCACCACTTTTCATTTATGGTGTTCTTCTAATTTGCTAAATGAAGATTCAGTTAGGTTGAGGCTGTTCCAAAGAACCTTAATGAGTACTGCAGCAAAATGGTACATTGAGTTGGATTTTGCTGCATTTAGTAGTTTTTGGGACTTGGCTAATGCATTCCTTAGCCACTTTCAGCTTCCAGTCCGATACGATTTTAGAAAAGACTTGTTATCTACCTTCAGGAAGAACAAGGCTACCCACATCTCGTATCACATCCAAGAGTGGAGGAGGTGGAAGAGCCTTAATAAAGCCACTATTCCTCCTGATTTATTACTAGAATGGTTCCTTAAATCATTATTTCCTTATATATATATAAGGAAATATCTACTTCGGCAGTGATGAATGAGGAAGAAGCTATCCTTAGGGACCAGCAATTGGATTTGATTTATTCTCAATCTGGGATCTTTTATGACATTATTCTTGGGGCACCAAGGCCTACCCACAATGTAGAGAAACCTAAGCCTAGACCCCATGCCGATGGTGTGGTTGGGTACGTAAACTCTCCTGTTGGAGACATTTACCATCACACACACTCTTTCGGTCAAATTGGCCTAGTTAAACCACTATCCTAAGTTTAATTGACAGCAGTGGAGGATTAATTACCATCATCCCAGTCACTCCCACGCCTACTTACAGTTAAGGAGGCTAACTTAGCCTTCTCCTACAGTCAAGGAGGCTAACTGGAGCACTCCAGGGGTGATCTGTGTGACATTAATGCACCTAATTGCTAACTGGTGGTTGCTTTCAGTTCAACAAGTCAGTTACAGTCAATTAACGCACCTCCATTCATTAAATATATTATTTAATGATTATTTATTATTATTTAATGAACTGGAGTTAACAAGGAACCTCCACCAACTTTTGATGGTCAGTTCAGCTTCAGTTAACCTCATCAGGGTTCATTGGAGTCATGCAGTACTAGCACTTGATGGTTGGTTTGCTATGACATGTGTTTGATCTCCTTCAGTTGAGATTAAGTCATTTATTGCACTCCAACTTCAGTTAGTGTTTGGTGAGTCAATTAGGTTTTTGGTCAAGTTGTTAACTGAGTGAGATTGCATGGCAAATAGTAAGTTAAGCTAGACTCACTCATTGAATTCGAATTGTCCCTTAGGTATTCGAATTATTCATGGAGTTAAGCCATTGCTCTGCATGGAAATTGTAACCTATTATTGTTTATAAAATATATAGAGAGGAAACCATTTATGGTTCCAGTTATTTCCAATTGATGAGTATTTGTTAATTATTCTTTGATGATTTTGATTCCTAGTTCCTAGATCATGTGCAAGAATTAATATGGTATCAGAGCTTACAGCGGGATGAAGATCAATCTCTCAAAAACAAGATTTTTGACACATTTCTCGATGGAAAGTGAGCAATAGCTCAAAAATCCAGCACTACACCAGAAGCCAAGGCTTACCACTCAATATCCCAAGTAAAGAACTTGTTGATCAAGCTTGCTTGATTGACTATGCTGGGTGTATTGAAAGCCTAAAATGTGCAGGCTGTACAACCTTACGGTGCTTTTTTTGTTTTGATTTGTAGGTTTTATCAGGTACAACTTCGAATGGACTCATCAATCCCTCTTCTCACCCCATTCACAAGCTATTCGGAATGGAAGTTGAAGATGATTGCCTCTCTGAAGAGATGAGGTCTCTATGAGGTGTCTATTGGAATTGGAAGAGAGACTTATGAGAATGAGAATGACTGGCTAAATGACGGTGACAGAGCTTTTGGAGAAATATGTTTGGCCCTTTATGATAGCTTGTACTACCTTACTTGTTCTGCTGAATACCCAAAGAATTTTTGGCCAATATTGGACAGAACCTTTGGCAAGCACAATGAGGATCATAATAGTACTTTGGAGATAATAGCCAGCACCACAATATTTCTTCACTCAAAAGTCTCAGCCTATACTCTCTCTGATGAAGTTGTTCAAGATGAAGATGAAGCAGAATCTTCTACACATTCAATTCGAATTGAAGAAAGTCTCCATGAAGTGACTCCTTCTCTTGATGCTCCGGAAGTTCATGAGATCTATGATATCTCATCTTATCATATTGCTGAAACATAAGAATACATTCAAATCTCTGATATTGAAGAAAAATACTACTGGACTTCCATGCAAACATTCACTGGTGATTTTCCTTTGAATTCTGTGCAAAATTTACCGGTAATTGCTTCCGAAAGTGAAGGGAAATTTGATTTTTATTCCTCTAATGTTGCTGCTGGTGTGAAAATATGTAATAAATTGGATATTTTGGAAGAAATATCAGATTACTAGAGTGATCCATTCGCTCCCCATGATCTAGATGTTCCAGCAAATTCCTACAAGATTGCATGCACCAAAATTCAGAATTTTGAAGAAGAAGAAAATTGTGCATCTGCCGTCTCAGTTGACCATAATTTTGGATCTGATATGAACCTTATTGGATATGATATGATCTTATTTTTATCTGATCTGATATTTCTTGGTTCAAAATTTCAGGTTCATAAACCTTCAGTACTGCTTGTAGCTGTTCTCATCAACGGTGTGAAGAAACAAGTACCGCAAGTCTCCTACAAAACTGCTGCTGGGGATTTGATTTCATTTCACAGTTTTGGATCTGTTGTGAACTTATTTATATATGATTTACATTCTGATTTGATATTATTTTTTTCATATTTTAAAATTCAAGAGCTTTCAGCCATGCTTGTAGCGGCTCTCACCAATTCCGGTGTGAAAAATCAAGTACCACAGTTCTTCTTCAATTTTACTGATGGGGATTTGGTGTTAGTTTCCTCTTATGAGGTTGATGATATTTTATTTTGTGATTCATTATCTATTTCAGAATCTATATCAGATTATGGATCTCAATCATTCGCTCTCCATAGTCCCAGGGATTCTCTACCTTTGGTCACAAGCTCATCTCCTCACAGAACTAGTAAAGAGGAAGACATTCTGCATCCACTTGGACACTTGCTCCTAACCATTGGGGATGATTTTACCACTCATGGTTTGCTGTTCAAGGCTGCAACACATAATTTTATTGAGTGTTCCACACATGGTTCGAATCCTTAAGAACCTTTTCTCTCTCTTCAGATGATTTCAGCTACTCTACATGGGTCCAGTTTTCACCGTGCAGCTGTTTATATTTCTGATTCAGTTGAGTGCATTGTTCTTCTTCCAAAGTGGAAGATTCCTCCAGACATATTCATTTAGTTTGGATTCATAGGTTCACATGCACAGTCTCAGGATTCTGCTGCATAGAAGAACCAATTCTTGATTTACTGCTTCGTTTGAGGGGGGGTATTTTTCCCATGAGGTTTTCCCCTTTTCCTTGGTTATATTAAGCAGTTACTTTATTGTATAGGGTGAAATATGGCCTTAGTTTCCAGGGCCCTAGAATTTTTATGCATCTATGTTTTCTAACTCTTCCTGAGTATAGCTTAAGGGGGGGTGTTGGAGACATTTACCATCACACACACTCTTTCGGTCAAATTGGCCTAGTTAAACCACTATCCTAAGTTTAATTGACATTAATGGAGCATTAATTACCATCATCCCAGACACTCCCATGCCTACCTACAGTAAAGGAGGATAACTTAGCCTTCTCCTACAGTCAAGGAGGCTAACTGGAGCACTCCAGGGGTGATCTGTGTGACATTAATGCACCTAATTGCTAACTGGTGGTTACTTTCAGTTCAACAAGTCAGTTACAATCAGTTAAGGCGCCTCCATTCATTAAATATATTATTTTATGATTATTTATTATTATTTAATGAACTGGAGGTAACAAGGTGCCTCCACCAACTTCTGATGGTCAGTTCAGCTTCAGTTAACCTCATCAGGGTTCATTGGAGTCATGCAGTACTAGCACTTGATGGTTGGTTTGCTATGACATGTGTTTGATCTCCTTTAGTTGAGATTAAGTCATTTATTGCACTCCAACTTCAGTTAGGGTTTGGTGAGTCAATTAGGGTTTTGGTCAAGTGGTTAACTGAGTGAGATTGCATGGCAAAGAGTAAGTTAAGCTAGACTCACTCATTGAATTCAAATTGTCCCTTAGCTATTTGAATTCTTCATGGAGTTAAGCCATTGCTCTGCATGGAAATTGTAACCTCTTATTGTTTATAAAATATATAGAGCGGAAACCATTTCTGGTTCCAGTTATTTCCAATTCATGAGTATTTGTTAATTATTCTTTGATGATTTTTATTCCTAGTTTCTAGATCATGTGCAAGAGTTAATATCTCCCACTGTAGAATATTTGGCCAAACAGCTCCATCAGTTGTCCGTCAAACATTCTACAGCGGTGGTAGCAAAGGTTTCCCCCTCACCCCAAAATGCAAATGTTTTTGCACATACCTCTCAGAAGGGCAATCAGCAGCCCAGTGGGAAGAATAAGAGAGGAAAGAAAGGGGAGGGAAATCAAAACAAGAAGAAACCCGCAAATAGTGCTGATGGGGGCAAGAAAGAAAAGAAAAAGGTGAAATTCCTATGTAAGTTGTGTCATGAGGATCACCTCACCCATATTTGTCCCCTTATGGAACAAGCCCAGAAGCTGCTAAAAGCTCAACAACCGGCTATCCTCAAGGATCCATTTCCCCAAGGGAAAAATTTTGCTTCAGCTTCTAATGTAGCAAAGGGCACTCCAAATGCCCCTGACCCCAACTATACCAACATGGTTCGATCTTCGACTTTGCTACAGAATAGGAATAAAAACTATGAAAAAGAGACTTCTGAGAAGGGTAAGTCTATAGGTGAAACTTCTAACCCTCTCATGATGGAGAATCCTGCTGAAACTATGACTAAGATACCGAAAGGTGTCTTTAAGAAGACGTTGCATAACCCTAATGCTAGAGCTGCTTCAAACTACTCTGTGGTTGAAAAATTGGCCCAAAACCCTTATGCAATGTCAGCTTTAAAGGTGTTACAGAGCTATCCCGCTTAGCAGGATGCACTCTTAGTAGCCTTAGGCAGCATGGACTCGTCGAGTCTCATGGAAAAATTTCACTTGTCTGATGTTAAAATTCGCCTGCCTTACCATGTATCCTTATCAATAGATGTCATACATGGTGGAAAGACCATTGGAAGGGAAATTGTTGATGAGGGTGCTTCTACATGCGTTCTGTCCTTGTCATGTTGGAAATCTCTTGGATCCCTAGAGCTGGTCCCGTCAAACACTCTGTTTACTGCTTTCGACGAAAGGTCATTTCGTCTGCATGGTATCCTACCATATTTTGAAATTAAGCTGACAGGGAAAGCGGTATCTATTGAGGTGGAAGTGATTGATGCACCTTTTGACTATAATTTGCTTTTGGTAAGAATATGGACTTATGCCATGTCTTCTATTGCATCGGCCATCTTTTGGGTGGTAGCATTTCCACACGAAGGGAAGTTTGTTATTGTTGATCAACTTAATTTTAATCGAAAAGACCGCATGGAGTCTAATGAGTCCATTGTTCCATTGGTTGATCAAGTTAAACCTACTACTGAGAGCTTGGGGGCTGGAATGTACACATTGTTGATGGGCACATTTGATCTTCCAGCCCTGATTAACTATATAGGTTCTACTAGTGTGGGGAATACCATAGCCACGGTTATTGATAGGAATGATCCTTGGGTTATCCCTTCCCCCCCATGGACCGAAAGTTCCCTTATCGGTAGTGGAAGTGGCTTGCCAAGCTATCACTCAAACCATTGTTGATCCCATTCCAGACCCTTTCATAGTCTTAGAGGATCTGGAAGAAGTCTATTTTCCTACTTGGGCAGAAAACTCTTTTCATTCTATGGATTGTTTAGATATGGTTTTACCTTCTGATGAATCCATTCTAGAAGCCATGTGCAGACATGATAAGATCTGCGAAGATCTTCATCATCGATCCTATTTTCTTTCAGAGCTAAGCGGGATAGAGAATCAAGAGTTTCATATGATACTGACAGACGATGTTGATATACCCATCAATCCCTTACCAAGGGAAGGAATGTTTGCTAAGGGAAATATGGAAAATATTTCCAGTACTATCCCTATGTTGGAGCAGGGTCCCACAGCTACAGAAGAAGTTTCTAGTTTTGGCGGAATGATAAGCTTTGGCGGAAATAAGTTAAGACAAAGCTACAACGCCGTAGCACGTTTCCAGCTGGAGAGCAGAGCTGGAAACTGTGACTTTTTGAGATGCGAAAGTCAAAGAAGGGAAACGGTACCTGAGCGGCGGAGAAGGGAGAGCTCACCCACTGCATTGAAGGCAGCGGCGGAAGACAGGAGGGCTCAGCAACCCTCATAAAGAAGAAGGAGCAACGAGGCTCAAGCATTGAAGGCCAAGGACAGAAAACAGAGAAGCGGTGCATAATACCCATGGTCAGTGCCGGGAAGCATGGAATACTACAGAGAGCTGTGGTGTGACGAGAAGCGGCTACCTCAAGGATAGAGAGGATCGACTGTCACTAATTAGGGTTTGGGTTACTGTTGGGACAGGCCCACAGTGTTGTAAAAGCAGGACCTTCGGGCTGCTTATAAAAGAATGTAATTTTGTATTGTAAAGGGTTAGTTAGTTAGCTAGTTGGTTGGATAGACAGTTAGACAGCCGTGAATGAAATAGGCAATAAGGATAAGAAGACTGTTGTAAAAGCCGAGCTCTGGTTCTGGTCTTAGCTGTAGCAATCTTACTGAAACCAGTAGCTGGCTTATAGAGCATGCATGTAACGATCCGCAGGGATCAACTGAGAGGGAAGAGTATATTGTAAGAGAGCGATATAGAGAGAAGAGAGATCTAAGAGAGAAGATCTTGAGCTGCATATGCAGTGCAGCAGAACTATGTTTTACCTTCCCCTTGAGCTATAATAGAAAACACAGTTCTGTGGACGTAACTTTCATCCTGGAGGTGAACCACGTTAAAATCTATGTTTTGTGACTGATTTATGTGTTGTGTTTACTTATGCATTGCTCAGTTATTTTATGGACTTCGTTGCAGTTTAATGGATGAATGTATTAACCAGTTCACCACAGCACAGAAGGATAATCATAAGTTAAAAGCCTTTGGCATGTTGTATGTGTTTCATTTATGTTTGCGTAAACAGCTACTGGTTGCAGTATTGAATAGCTTTGTATGTTAAGTCTTGCATGTCGACACGAGCAATGCTAAGTGCGCTAAACCGTGGAGGTAGGGTATCACAGAGAGGTGATATCGCATCGGCAGAGAAGCTGTGGTGCGCGATACCACAGTTTGAGGACTTCACGTTGAGCAGGAGCTGCATGTCGCACGGTGCGCGGCGATGCGCTAAGGCTGGAAATATCACAAGTCAGGGAAAGTGCGCATCATAGAGAAGGACCGCATGGTGGTGGAAAGAAACATCTCACGGCTAGAGGAGCTGCGCGATGACGGGATTACGCGACGCGAGCAGGAGGTCGCGCGACGCACAGACGCAGGAAGGAGGTCTCGTGGCTAGGAGAGTTGCGCCCCACCAGTAGGATTGCCTCGGAACGTGGTCCAAGACACTTGAGTCCTTGGCCAACCCATTAGATTCACTTCGGGTGAGACTTCAGGCCGCCTTGCAGTCTGTCACCGAAAGGGCCAGTGAGCTAGGGGTGTTGTTGGTTGACTATAGTAAACCCGGGTCTGCCCATGCAATCAACAAATGGTTCCATTGCCGGTTTGAACGACTGGGATTTAATGTTCTGTTTGCATCCTACTAGAGAAGAGTTCCACCAATGGCTGGATTCAGACTTAAGGGAGTTTTCCAAGAAAGAAAACCGAAGCCCTAAACTGAGCACAAAGGCCTGGCTAGAAAAGCATATCGCTTCAGACATGCACGCTATATTTTTTGCAACCTACGAAAATGAGCTTTTCGACTGGTTATCCAAGTTGACAGATAGGAACACATTCAAGAAGAAAAGAAACATTGTCTGGACACCGGAGCTGATTCAGACCATGCAAAACCTTGACAATCCGATTACGAGAGCAGTGGACTTCTGGCTTACCAGTGTGCTAGATGGCTTCATTACAAAATTTGCAGTTGACCAGAGAAAGAGCTTCAGTGAAGCTGAACGATACTTCTTCAGAGGATATCGCGGTAAGTACCTAAGATCTCTAAACTTGTCCCTTAAGATGCTGCTATATGAAAAAGGAACAATGGATCTAGTCTCAGATGAATAAGTAAAGATAGTAATGTCACAAGAGTTTGAAAGTGATTTTGATGACATTGGACGAACATGTAGTGGAAAGAAGTATAAAGTAGATTTTAGCTCTCTTGTATTTGAAGACAGTTCAGACAGTATTAGACAACAGAGCCATAGCACCATAGAAGAACCAGAGGGGGGTATCCCTTACCACCCCTATACTCCACAGAAACAGACAGGGACTCAGAATAACCCCGTAGGTACCCCATCTAGTAGTTCACAGATAGTACCTACTCCTGCTACATCACCTTTACCTACACCGCTGAGTGGTAGTACTCCAGTCAGTCAGAACCCACCACAGAGAAATAGAATGGGAGACGACATGAAGCTACCTATTTTTAAAGGTACAGGAGAAGAAGACCCGGAACAGCATTGGTTCCTATGTGAAGCCATGTGGACCATTAAAACAATCAACGATGATAACCTTAAACTTGTACAGTTGGTCACCACACTCAGAGACAGAGCCTTGACATGGTACATAAAGTATACTACATTGCCCAAGACGCTTTCCCAGGTCAAGAACGCCATGATCAAAGAGTTTAAGAAACCTAAGTCTGAGTCTCAGTGTATTACAGATCTTAAGGATATTAAGTATCTACCATCAGAGTTAGTATGGGACTTTGACCAGAAATTCAAAGCTCTTATATACCAAGTAAGTTTTGAGTTTGCGCCGGAGCAGCATAAGGAATGGTTTACTGCAGTGCTGCTCCCTCATATCAGAATGCCACTAATGCAGCAGAAACTCACTACTCAAGATGAAGCGATGGAGATGGAAATGAAACTAGAGGCTTCACCTTTAGCAGAAACCAGTACATGCATGAAAACTCTACAGACCCAGTTGGCCAACCTCACGTTACAGATACACGAACTTAAAAAAGGGAAAGAGGTTATGCAAGACATATGGTGCATAAAGTGTAGAGCACAGGGTCATACCAAAGACAACTATCCAGTCTTTGCAGAATATTTAGCGTCAGGGGCTCCTAACCCCTTACCATGAACACAAGGACCATGGTGTGAAATATGTAAAACATAAGGACATCCGCCTCAGCAATGCCCCTTTCTTCAGAAGTATGTACAGACACCTAAAAAACTATATTGTATCTTCTGTAGATCCATTGGGCATGATCAACAGGACTACCAAGCTTATGATCTCATGTTAGAGAGAAAACATGATGTGTACAGAGTCCAAGCAGATACACAGGGTCCAGCAATAGGACCACAGCCGGATCAGGCTTACGGAGGCCATGCAGGAGGATTCAGAGGACGAGGCTGTGGAGGAGGCTTCGCACGTGGAGAAGGCTTTGGCCGAGGAGGAGGTTTTGGCCAAGGTCATGGACCAGTCACTTGTTATAATTGTGGAATTGTAGGACACTATGCTAGGGACTGTCAAAACGCCACTACTACTTGTAACTACTGCAAATCTTATGATCATACTATAGAAGAGTGTCCTATCTTGATAGCTAAGATCAGAGACCCTAAACCAGCCGCACACCAGAACATCCAACTTATCGTTGCTGAGCAGGAAGAACCAGAACCAAGAGTCAATATTGTGACTCGGAGCGGTGCTTCCACCAGTGGCACATCGCAGGAGACCGGAAAGAACACAAGTCAGGGGTGGGTGCGCAGAGCTCCTAGTAAAGCAACAGCACTCGACCTACAACAGAATAAAGAGACCTTTCATGAAGCCAAGGCTTCCTTTGATGAACCTACACTATCAGGACCGCAGGTACCGCCGTCTAGGGGAGTACTGCAACAAGCACCTTGTAGCGATAGCCCTGAGCAGGTACAGCAGGCTACCACATCAGGAAGATGCGACAAGGATGAATCGACAGGAAGTGTACAATCCTTCCTGCACAGCTTCTTGAAACTCCTGAGAAATGACAAAGCTGTCAGTGAGCTACAGCGCATGATAGATCAGTGTCAGCAACCCTCTCTCTCGGGCAGTGTACACCGCGCTGTCCATAATATTACAAGACATAAAAGGACAGGACGAGAGATGAAATTCACAGCACAGATTGGTGAGTTTGAAATGGATGAAGTTGTCTTAGATCTAGGATCAGAGGTGAATGTTCTAACTAAGTAGACATGGGAACAGATGGGTAGTCCTCAGTTATCCCTATCACCTATCCACCTGAGATTATCTAATCAGCAGCGAGTATCACCATTGGGTCGACTACCGCAGGTGCCAGTTGATATTGACGAATTTCGTAATTTTGCGGACTTCGAGGTTATAGAAATCATTGGCGACAGTCGACCATATACAACACTATTAAGTATTGATTGGGCGATTGGTAGCAAAGCTGTCATTGACCTAAAGAAAAGACAAATGACCTTTGAGGATGCGCAGATCCGGGTCATCGCACCGCTGGATCCTTACCAAGGTCCTAGATACATTGAACCTATCCGAGCCGAGGAAGAGGCCCATAACATGGAGAGTCTCTACCAGATGACAGCGAACCAGAATGACTACATCAATCCAACCGCAGAAGGGAACATTAGTTGGTGATGCGACAGCTCATGCGCATCAGATTCTGATGTTGGTCTAGAAAACTGGTATAACAGACTTTACGAAATCTCAGTGCGCATATGTGCGTTTATCAGTAAATCACTGCGGTGGATTGGCGCAGAGATCGCTGAGACTCCATCATATCATGGTCTGACAGATATCCAGGATTTTTTTGAACAGTTTGAGCAAAAAATTCCTCATGAGCAGAGGATCGTAGCTATGGACCTTGCAGTTCGAGCCACACCTGCAAGATGGTGGTATGCGCATAAAGAGAATATCGCATCATGGGATAATATAAAAAGACTGATGGCGATCAGATTTTCTAACGACAGAGAGTATGTTCAGCAGAAGTACACAGGAGAAACTGACCCCAGGGTACACATTCAGACATGTGAACAGAACTGGTCGGACATTCCAGAGGATGAATGGGTTCACAGATTCATTCACACATTGGACACAGTTCCAAGGAATTGGTATACAAAGACTGAGGTGCGCAAGGGAACAACCACATGGTCACTTATGACAGACAGCTTCCTACTCACCTTTGCATTTGAGTCAGAACATCCAAGTGTTGCTCAGGCCCTAGACATAATCAAGACAAATATTTTTGAGGATCGCACCATCTCAGTACCAGTCCAACCTGAGTGGACTATCCAGCTAGAAGAGGCATTGGAATGCTATAATTTTGCATCAGAATCAGAGGAGGCGGATGAGGATCCTCGCAACACCAACATTCCGGAATCAGAAGGGACTCGCGATGTGGAGGGACCACAGTTAGAGATTCCAGCAATCACCGAGCCCATCAAGATTAAAAAGATCAATATTGGCACAGATGCAGAACCTAAGTTTTCCTCTATTGGAGACTACTGAAACAATGAAACAGTCGGACAGATTGCAGATCTGCTACATGACTATCAGGACCTATTTCCCACCAAGTTCATAGAGATGAAGGGAATAGTTGGATACCTAGGAGTCATGAGGATACCATTAAAGGAGGATGCTAGACCAGTTAAGCAGCTCCCATATATATTTAATCCGCGCTACAAAGAAAAAGTAAAGGACGAAATTGATAAAATGCTAGCAGCAGGCATCATTGAGCCAGTAGAGGAAAGCGAATGGGTTAGCCCTATAGTAGTGCAAGAGAAGAAAACAAAAGGGGACATCAGGATCTGTGTTGATCTACGAAAAATCAATGATGCATCACTTCATGATCCATTTCCAACGCCGTTCATTGATGAAGTATTAGACAACGTGGGAGGACAGGAGGTTGTTATGCCTATGGAGTATATTCTTCCCAGTTTAAGAATTGCTCAGATTACCGGGATGACTAATACAGACACAGTCGAAGCAAGGCTAGCACAGCTGCTTTCCTTAGAAGAAGACAGGTTCATCGCCAGATTCCATCAGAAAGTGAAGAAGGCCCGAGAAAAAGCTTGGCATGACAAACACATTAAGAATAAGACTTTCCAGATCGAAGACCTGGTGCTCCTCTATGATAGCAAATTCATCAAGTTCCCAGGGAAGTTTAAGACACATTGGCTAGGGCCATATCCAAGTCGACCATTGGGGTATTCCTGGTCCAAGAGCATGTCATTTACTATCTTAGCCATGCTTTAGCTGGACCTGAACTCAGGTACTCCCATGTCAAGAAATTGGCCTTAGCAGTTGTCTATGCTGTTCAAAGGTTACGTCACTACATCTTACTGAGGACTACAACTATAGTGGCAGATGTTAATCCTTTTCAATATGTTTTGTCCTGATGGATTGTTGGGGGAAAATTCAACAAATGGATAGTCATTCTCCAAGAGTTTGACTTGGATTTCTAGTCCGCTAAATCTAAAAAATCCTTAGTTTTTGCTGAGCTTATAGCATAATTTCCAACGAAAGAAGATGTAGTCATTAAAGAAGACTCATTCGCAGATGAGCATATATTCTTGATATCCACCTCTAACCCTTGGTACTGAGATATACTTATATATCTCTAGACTTTGAAGTATCCTGCAGCTTCTTCATGGGAGGAACGACGTAAACTACACCTTCATGCTAAGAACTACCTCATCATAGGAGATACTCTATATCGTCGGGGGTAGATTTTTTTTTGTGTCGATGTCTTACCCGTGAGGAAGTAGAGATTGTCCTGAATGATGCCCATAGTGGAGCGTGTGGGGGTCATTTATATGGGTTAGCAATGGCCCAGAATATACTACGTGTCAGTTATTTCTGGCCCACAATCTTCAAGGATTGTGTGGAAGCCATGAAGCATTGTCATCCTTGTCATCTTTACACCAGGAAGTTGCGGTCACATCCCACTCCATTATTTCCCATTGTCTCGATGGGCCCCTTCATGAAGTGGGGGATTAACTATGTGACGTGTAACCCAACCTTGGCTGGGGGGCACAAATATATCATTGTCGTTGTAGACTATTTTATGAAATGGGCAGAGGCAATGCCCACCTTTAAAGCTAACGAGGAAACCATAGCTTTTTTCGTATTCAATTAAATAATAGCACGGTTTGGTATACCCAAGGTGATTGTCATTGACCATGGTAGTCATTTTCAAAATAACATGATGACAGAACTGACCATTATTCTTGGATTCAGACAAGAACATTAATCTTCGTACTATCCTCAAGCAAATGGTTAGGTTGAGGCTGTTAATAAAACTTTGAAGACTATCCTCAAACGTACTATTGATGCAGCCTATTCTAACTAGCATATCATGCTATACCCCACACTTTGGGTGTACCGAACTAATGTAAAAACTTCTATGGGTTTCTCCCCCTTCCAACTTGTTCATGGAGTGGAAGCCGTTACCCCGGTTGAATGTGAAATCCTATCCTTGAAAATAGCTATTCATGTGTTACCTGATACGACAAAGCTTTAGGAACATCTTGTACATTTAGAACATCTTGATGAGCAACGTAGAGATGTGCTGATAGCAAATCAAGATCACAAAAATAGGGTCAAAATCCAATATGATAATTCAGTCAAGCCTCAGATTTTCTCTAAGGGGGAACTTGTTTTGCTCTGGGACCAATACAAAGAACCCCTGGGGGTAGGAAAATTCAAGTGCATGTGGTTGGGTCCTTATGTCGTGTCAAAGGTCTTGAAGAAGGGAGCATATGAATTGATTGATTTTGATGGGAATAAGCTTCCTGAGGCTAGAAATGGGCTTTACCTGAATAAGTACTATGCTTAGGCTTAGCACTTTTTCTTGTATTTTATTGTATGTATTTTTATGTACACTAGTTGGTCGGTTTGTGTTTTTTATAACATCTTTTGGTTGTTTCAGATGTCTTCCGAGAGGTTTGTATCTTTTGCTGATGGTGCTAGTCACCACACTTGTAATCTAGCTTCAGCAGCATGGTTCATTTATTCTCCTTCAGGACAGTTAGTTGCCTCAGGAGGCAGTTAGTTGCCTCAGGAGGCACTTGGTTAGGTCCTGCTTCTAATAATGTCACTGAGTATAGGGCTGTAATTGAGCTTCTATGGGATGCTTTGTCATGTGGTATCACTCAGCTGGAAGTCAGATTGGACTCTCAGCTGGTGGTTTCCCATCTCAATCAAGCTTATCAGGTGCGGAACCCTATTCTATTAAGTCAATTTATGCAAGTTAGGTTATTGGAAAGAAATTTTGAATTCATTACACTCAATCATATTTCAAGGAATCAAAATTCATTAACTGATGCATACACTAATTACATCTTGGATTGGCATTTAACACATTTTTCATAAAAATATAAAGAATACACATAAAAAACATTTGTAAATAACCGACAAAATATATATATGTGTGTGTGAATATATGTCCATAGATAGGTTGAGTCTCTAATCCTCAGATCCAGTCATAACTGTATAAGATACAAAAAATATACAAAATATGGATCATAGTCCATCAAAATCCCTAGATCTAAGTTGGACCACCCTGGTCCCCCTGGTCTCCCTATACTCTGGCTTCTTCAGCCTCTTCAGCTTCAAAAACCTCAACAACATCTATGTATACTCAAACTGCTCTGGATACCCACCTCAAAAGGCATATCCAGACAAGTGGTACACCAACCACAAACTCTTGCATGATGGCTAGGATGTGCTCAATCTATAAGGTGGGTACTCTCAGGGTAATCTTGGCCATCTTCCCCTCAAGAACCCTAATCAGCCCCTCGTCTTCTCCTAAGATAGGATGCATAAAAATGCGTGGATTCCCTTCAGGTTGGATTGGTCCAATATCTGCATTTTGACATGTTTATAGGATTAGAACTTTTATACATATGTATATATCTCTATATTTAAAATTCATAAAAATTTTAAAATTTTAAAATAAAAAATTACCTAACTCTCCCCATGCTCCTTGTGGAGGGAGAACGAGGTCTCAATCACCACAAAAATCCATCCCGGCATATGGAAACTACTCCAGTGCTGTCAACTGCCTCTCCCACCAAAAGTAGAACTCATCATCATATACACTCTGCACTGAACCACCTCCTCCCTAGTGGAGGAAGATATCTCCCCATCTACTCAGCCTAGGATGACGAGGAGAATGAACTGGTAGGAGTACTGCGGGGCTCAATCCCAGTACTCTCTCTCGAAGAAGGATACTAGTATGCTAGAATATCCAAATTTCTTCCTCTTCCTCTCTTGCAGTCAGAGAGTTTTTTTCTCAAAATCGGGATAATTCCCGAGCACCAATCATATATGGCCCCCTACATGCAATCCACTGCTAACCTCATCTGGTTCCGTGTAGCAAGATGAAGAGAAGATGATATTGCAACCCTCACTATCGTACTTGTCAATACCTATAGAGGAAGATCACGTATGTGTACAATAGGGATGCAACTCCCTCTCTTTTGGGTACTTGGTGCGCAGTATATGTCAATGTAGTTTTGGACACTTAGAGGGTCACCATCTATGCCAGTGCCCTCCAAGTTGATTGGAGCTCCTCGTCGTGACAGACCTGCAATGAAATAGATATCCTCTAAAGTAATCTCCAAGGATTCATATTGAAGGTCAAACATGCCCAAATCATGATCCCATTAATTTATCATGAACTCTACAAGGTGGAAATTGGCCCGCATAGGTGATATACAAAAAAAATTTAACAATCCACTTGAACGTAAAACATTCACTATGGGGGAATCTTGGAGTGCTTCTTGATCCATATCTTCATGCTCACTCTCCCTCCACTCAAACACCATATTCAAACCTAGTAAAATAAGCATTGCAAACCTTTAGTTTCATGTAAAAATTCAAAATTTTGACGCTACATACTTCTTTTCCCCTTCATGCAACATACGTGACTATCTAGTTAGGCATGTTGTGTATTGTACGTGACTATCCTTTGGGCAATTAATGTACAGAACGCATGTATGCGAGTTTCACTATAGCAAACCCGCGTACACAGCGTTCCTTTAATGAGGGCGCTCAAAAATATAAAATTTGGACTCAATTTTGAAATTTGATAGGATCAAATTGAAGAGCTTGGGGTGTAGTTTTACCTGACACTTGTGGAATTGGATTTGGTCCACCATATTGTCCACACTGATCAACTGAAGGTAGAGGTGAAAACTTGTCTTTTATGGCTAAAATTCAAAATGGTGAGTTTTATTTATGTTTTTGAACTATTTATAGAAATTATATTTCCCAAGTGGGTTTTTTCCCTATAGTTCATAATTAATCAAACTAATACCATATCTTTTTTCCTTATAACAGGTTTATCATCATTCTAAGGTGTTTTTTGCTCATATAGGATGGATTTTCGTCATTTCACATGCATTTTGCACCTATACTTACTGCATCTTAAACTTAGCAATCAACATTTTAACCACAGACTATGGTATTTTTAACCTTTAGCTCCTTGTATTTACCATTGTTCTTCCGTGGATAGGGCCTTCCTCTCATGAGTATCCTCATTTAGAACCTATGTTGTCTTTTGATACTCATGCTGCAGCTGTCTTAGGTACAGGGGAATCCTTTTAGCTATTTTTCACGCCAAATTGGGCCTCATTTTTGTCTCTTTTTACAAGCTATCCCTTTATAGGACTCCCCTCCCTTATGGAGTTTCTTTAGGCCCAGGTCTAACTCCTTAAAACAGACTTGGCAACTGAGTTAACTTGTCCGTTCAAGCTCGTTAAGAATATGTGAATGGGCATCCGCATTGGTTGTAGGTTATCTCTTTCTCGGACCATGCGAAATAGTATGAGAAAGGATCACTGTCTTTTCTACGAAATTGAGAAGAGTATTCTCAGGCATAGGTTTATCACTTTTCCGGACCTGAGGGACTAAATTTACGAAAAAGGAATGCCCGGTATGAGCTTAGTATTCTATTTTTTGTGCTCTGGACCTAAACATGAAAAATATTTCAATCGTACATTATGTCTTTGTCATGCTTTTTAAACACTAAGACCAAGGCATCAAGTTTATTGTTGTAGGCCCCATTTCTCATACTCAAATGGATCTTTTTGAGTGATCTTTATTTTCTTCACACTCGTAAAACTAAAGCTATATGCTGCTCTTGAAGGAGCGGTGGGTAGGTGGTAATTTAACCTTTTTCAGACCTCCCTGACTAAGTATGAAAAATGTTCACCTTTTCTTCTACGGATGTTAAGAGAGTTCTTCTGTGGTATGTTTTATACTTTTTTGGCCTCAGGAGACTAAATTGGACAAAAAAGGACCCCCCTGGAGTCTTCTTTGGAGTTTTTGGACTCTCTAAATATGAAAACACCAGCTGAGCATGTACTAGTTCAGGCTCATTAAATCCATGAATCAGTGACACTAGCAAGCAATATTCCCTCTTCTCTTCAAGCTTGTTAAAAAATGAAGAGAGATTTGAGTTGACTTTCCTGGACTCATTAAAATTTAACAGGGAAGGTAAGGAAGAAGTTTTCTTTTGGTTTTCAGTTAGTGGTAGCATGTCATCCTTAGACAAAGCACTCTCTGTTTTTTCCGATACTCATGTCTCATTGTTCTCTTTCAGTTCAGTTATTACTTCGAGTTTCTTACTCCTCCTTTTGTCAGTTATACCTGGGGAATCTGATCATGTCTCCTACATGACAGATAAGTCTAGTTGTTCTATATATAAAGTTAAAAGCTTCCTTGGGTCATCTCTGTGTCGTGCTCACTATTCAAGGATTTAATTTAATGTCTGATCTATATCCTGATCCCATCATTGTCGTATCTATTATCACTTGTGTCTCCCTTCTGTTACCCAGTTCCTAGTCACTCTTGTGATTCGTTGGAGGATCTATTGCCTTCCTTATCACAGTATGGTTCTGCATCAACACTTCCTGACGATGAAGACCTAGAGTTTTGATGATTGTACCTCAAGATTCACTTTCATTATTGGTGAATTCCTCTGCTTCAGTTGTTTATTATCACCTATTGATCAACAATCTATTGAATCCGCTCCATGTTCGACTCTAATAACATCTATTCACATGGCTTGGATTGTACTGGTTCTTTGGGATTTTTTATGAAGACCTTAGTTTCCTATCTATGGACTAAGTTGCGCAAGAATATGTTCTACCTATTTACATAGCTTCCAGATCTTTGAAGACTCATCATTATTTTATATTGTGGCTTCAATCCACCTTTGTAATATACGTGGTATTGTACCTGTATTATATGATGTACTCAAACTTTGTAAAGGAGCTAGTGTTCTAGCCTATTGAACATAGCATCCTTAGATATGACTTTGTATATGACATTATTATGTATTTGTTTCAGGTACTACCTATGCTCCATTGGATTTCTGAGTTCTCCAAGGATAATGATTATAATGTATTTCGGCCATCACTTCCCTCTGACCTCACACATTAGGGGGCATCTGTTATCAACCCAAATGGAACTTCTCTATCCAAGTGTTGAAACTTCATATGTTGGTACACAAAAGGACACTTATGGATTGAAGATTGCCTAAACACTATAGATGGGCATGACATGAGATGCATTCACTATCTAACCAGCTTTCCATTTTACCTTTCTATATGTTGATTGTCATATGTGACTATCTCCACAGCAACTCGCGTACATACACGACTATCTCCAGAGCATCCTGCGAACTGTATGCGAGCATCTTCATTGAAACCCGCGTACAGATATGTATGTGGGTTTCCCTTATAGAAACCCGCATTTCATACGCGGGTTTCTAGTATCAATAGTCGCGTACACATCCATTCAACATTAAAAATAATAAAACATGATTAATGGATATTTGTTGAGCCCTAATCATTAATTATCTCAATTGTCTCAACCTCCTCAACCTTCGAAACTGCCCTATTTCCCAAAGTATAAATAGAGGCCTTGGGGAGGGCATTAATCAATCATACTTGGAGAGAAAAGTTATGCTGGCAGTATATCTTCAGAAGTATTTGGAGCAACAGAACTCAGAATCCTTTGGTTGCAGAGGATTCCTTGTATCAGGCGTTGGGTTGTACACTTATCTCATTCACTATTGTTAATAAAAAGAATTCTTCTTCCAACTTTGTGTTGATTCTCTTTCATGTACCATGTTTGATGAATATTTTTGATTAAGCACTCTATATATTGTTCATCTAACTTGTCATATATACATGTATAAGATTGTACTTGGAGAATTTTCTCTTTGTAGGTGAAGGAGGTGCATCCCTAAAAGCTTTGGGGAGAAGTAGAGTGGGAGAAGAGAAAACTCGGACCAAACATCATTAATTGGGTAAATTCAACATTTATTCCTATTCCTTTTCTGTACTTTAAAGTTGACTGTCTGCAAGTTTTAAAAGTACGTTGGTAACCCCAAACCCTAGGTTATAAGGGTGTTTATTCCTGAACAACACCTTTTGGTTGAGTTTGATGTTGTGGGAAGTTGTTGTGTGGGTTGTAAGAGTGGTTGGGTCTTCTTGGGTTCTGATGTTTTCTTTTGGATGCTTCTTTTGTAACCAGAGACCTCCTTTTCATTGATTTTTATTTGGAAGTAGTTCTAGTCATTTATATTTTTTGTTTTTCCATTAGTGCATTACTCTTTTTGTCTCAGTGTCTTGCTGGGCTTGTGTTTTATACTTGCTGCAGAGGATGAGAGGTTTAGATGACTTTTATTACATTTTTCATTATTTTGTATTGGAAAATACAAAATAGTTGCATGCTTACTTGCATCTTAGATATGGATTTGAGGAGGTACGTCCATTAGATTTCTTGGATGAGAGTTGTTTTTAGGATTTCATATAGGAAGGATTTCATTGAAATCAAAGGAATGATTCTTTTTATGCATCTCATGTAGTGGCATACCCTGTTTTTCACTTGACAAAGATTGCACTTAGCATTGTTTGTTATGGTGTGCATATTTATTTCACTGTTGAGTCATAGTACAATTGGTTGCATGATCATTTCCCTTTGAGTAATCACAACCATTAAAATCAACGCATAATTTAAAATGAACTACACATTTTTCTTTTATAGGGTTCACAAAGAAGATTAGGATTTAGAGTCTTGGAATAATTCATTGTGAGCCCATTCTCCAAGACTACTAAACACAAAAAAGTAGGTGTCTGTCCAGGTGAGAGAGTGAAATCCTTGATATAATTAGTGTTTCTCAAGACGCTCCTCTTACACGAGAGTTAAGCATGAGGTAGTTCCCTCGATTGTGATTGGGATGACCCTTGGTCACTTTCTGTGCGCATTGGAGATATTTCCTAGATCGTAGTCATATCTGGGGGATCTTTTTAGTTTTTGGCATTACTACCCTTCCCATACGGTTAATATTTCCTGTGATTGTCTATATAAGCATTGATTATATTGAGGTTACCTTAGTTTCCTTACCTAGGTTATCAAGGGGGTATTTGCAGAGGTTATTCTGCACATGATGACCTGGCCAGGTAGAGGTCAGATAGCACAGTCTCTTTATGCGTTAAAGCTGAGGGCCACTATAATTAGCTATGTACCTCTACTTGTAGTGTATAGGAGTTTTGATCCTCTCTTAGGAGAAACATATCTGCTGCATTCAGGAGCTCACATATCCTCCCCTTGGTTTGCTTGTATTTTGGCTGTAGATTTTCTTAGGAGTGTGTTCTTTGTGCACTAGTTGGCCTTTGGGATTGTGGTTACTTGAGTATATTTATTCTCTCTTGAGTTCAGATCCTTTTATTTTCGGCATTCCTGGTATCCTATCACCCGTTCTTTGTCCTAGTATGGACCCTAGTGTCGGAATTGGGGGAACCACAACCCCTTACCATGCTCATAGATTTGGGAGTGGTCACATTCTGTCCTCTGCTCCATTTGTAGAGGATTTTTATTCCCTTCGCTCGGTATTTACATCAGTGGTCACCCTCATGGGGGTGGTAGTGGATGTGTGAATGTTGGGTCTACACCTTAATTTCCTTTTTATGTCCCATCATTCACCACATTGTTTCCTTTGGGTGCAGTTGTCATGATCATTCCTCCCTATATCCTATAGTTTTGAGTCTTTACTGACTATTTCCATCTATTTTGGACTAATATTTTTGTCATGTAGGGTCCATGTGTTTGCACACTCTCTCCGAGGTATTTGACCTATTCATGCCTAGTATAGGTATCATGTATAAACTGGCATATAACTTAGGATTTCACATCTGCTTTCATTTTGCATAGCCTTATGACCGTTTCATTTTAACCTTAGGTACGAACCCATTCCATGGTATCACAGAACCTTCATGTTGTTGTTAGAAGTGGTACTATGTGAATGGTAGAGATTTCCTATAGATGGGTGCCCTAGTTAGCTCCCTTTTGAATTTGGTACCCATGCTATGAGTCCTCTCTTATGTTAGGGAGTCCCTTTTAGTCCCTCCATGTCCTTAAGAAAGAACTTCATACTCCTCTTGAACTTTATGCTCGACTTTCCCCCAGGACTCCCTTGTATATGTCAAGTTGTAATTGAATTATCATGAGTTTTTCTTGCCTTATTGAGCCTTACGCTAGCTTCCCTGACTTTTATTATCATCCATATAGCTCGAGCTTGCCTCATGTCTAGCCAAGCATCGTCTTTTTTTGAGTTTTCCTTGATGTGGATCTGAGTCACTTGTCTCTTGGCCTTCCATATGCCTCGAGATAGCTCAAATTTGACCTTCCATTACCGCATTGAAGCACTATATAACAAACCCTGTAGATACATTGAAGTGGAGGAATTTAAGAGCAAGAAAACTATAGTCCATTATTGTCGTAGCTTGCTTGTACTTGAGTCTACATCCCTGTGTCCCTTGGAGAAATTTGTGTTATTCCCAAGATTTCCTTTGTTTGTGAGCTTTCTATCGAGAGATGGAGAATTGAGGTGGTGGAGGCCCAGGTGGAGGACTCAGTTTCTCTGGTTCGCAGACGTGCCAATAAAGGTTGTCACTTATGTAATCTCTGATTTTATTAATAGAAATATCTTTTACCGTCCAATGATGTGCATTTAAATGAATATTGAATCCATGGATGCATTTAATTGCTTATGCATTATTGATTATATATGATAGAGTAGGCTTAACACTATATTATATAGCATGCTTTCCTTGTTTACTGTTGTTGAGATTAAATTGCTAAGTCAAGCGGGATTGGAAAAAAACTCAACGGGGATCTACTTCAACTGTCCAGAATAAGGTATGTTTCAAGATCCTTTAGTTTTAGATGTTTTATTTCTATTGCATATTGGGAAGGGATTGATTTCTATGGTTTCTCTGTCTGTTGTGGTACACCCCAAGCCATGGGAATTTTTCTCCGTAACAACTTGAGACAAAATGATTGAAAGAAAATAACTGAAAGCAAGCTATACACGCATCTAACTAATTAATTTCAAGATAAAACTAAGTTAATGTATTACATAAAACAAACAGAATAGCATTTACTATAATCTAATGGAAGCAAACTAGAAATTAAACTTAACTAGCTAAAACAGAAAAGAAACTAAGCTAAACAAAGAAAATGAACCTCTGGTTGATGAGGGGCCCTCTCAACAATCAGGGGTGATGCCTGGCTAACTTCCACTTAAACGCAATATTCAAAAGTAATGTATAGAGCTCTTTATTCATATGATGGAATAGAAATACAAAGTTCAAAAGTAAATCACAACAAGAAATCTTCTCCTAACTATGCTAACTAACTGATTTTCTAGCTAATTGAGCTCTCTCACAGAGGTTGCTTTATATAATGATTTACAAGGGTAAGCAAGTCGACCTCTTAGTGGTCGACTACTCTCTAAACTTAGTCGACTATAATCGCATTTAATTGATCAAAAGCTAATGCATAAGCATCTCCCTTCTTCAGCGCAAATAGTATTCAAAGGTGTCGCATAGGCTTCTCTTCAACATGAATGATATGTAGAGGTGGTGCATGAGTTCCTTTTTGAGCACAGTAGGCGATTGATGGTGAACAAAGGAGAGCGTAGTGGAGAATATTCTAGGGCATGAGTTAAATTCATCAATCTAGCGCGTGGATGGTTGATGTGGTGGTGGACAAAGGAGAACGCAGGCTAGAAAGTATCGAGAACACAGCCCTATCACCAAACGCGTGGATAACCAGATTGTTTGCAAACTGTTCCAATTTTTTAATGACCAAAGTTAATTCTTAGCAGCATGTGGTATGATGGGAGATTTCGATGGAGTGCTGAACAGAAGGTTGGGATGTGAGTTGGATACACTGGGCGTCGATCTAGGGAAAATAGAGTGTCTATCTACTGGCGTGCTTCAAGACTGGAGTCTACAGCAACACCTTTCAACATCTGGAAAACCACCAGCGAGTTTCACACAACCGGTTGGATGACGAGATGGACGCTAAGCTAGATATGATGTGTGAAAAATAGGTTGAATGTGTTTTGTGTATTAACTTAGTGCAAAAATATTATAAAACCTGCAAACAATTATACAAACCAATTAATACATCAAATGAGTTTTAATAATGTTATTTTTAATTAATAAAACCATAAAAATGATAATAATAAAATAATTTCATATAAACTTTAAAAACACTCATACCTAAGGTTGAATAATGATCCGCGTGTCATAAAATATACAAAAGATAATAAAATATGTGGTTAAACGAGTAATTTATCTGCCAAAAATGATAACAAATCTAGGATCAACAATTGCCATAGGTCATTAGTGGTTAGAAGTTAGTTAGAAGTGGACCTTCAATGTAAAGGCACAAGCCTATATATAGAGCTAGTTTTGCAATTGTAAGATCTATATAGGTTATAAGTATCATTATGATGAATGAAATCACGAGCTATCAAAATTTATAGATAATGGCATGAGGTCTGGTGTGATCTGTCTATGGTTTTGGAGAGTCTTCTGTTGTATCTGCAATCTATCTGGATTTTTGCGATGTATTTGGTATCTTGCTATGGAGAAGAATTGTCCATTTTGGATCTATTGCACATAATTAATATGATATGGAAGTTGTTGCATAAATATTGTCTTCTATTTTCCTGGTTCCTCTGTTGTGATATCAACGAGAAGTGTGTTGAATATTTCATGATTTATGATGTTGTGATCTATTCCATTTCTATCGCATTTCTATTAAGATTTACTGATGTCTCTGCGATCTCTTCTGATTCGGTTGCATTTCTAATAATGGATGGTTTAACTTGTTTTATACTACTACGCTGAAATGTTGCGACAAAGGAATGATGTGATTTGTTAGATCTGTAGCGATGAAGATAGATTATGATCACTATCTTAGTTTTGTAATCTAATATTTATGCTGCTATACCTGTCGGATACCATGTCTTCCCTTCTTACTATTGGGAACTTGGTTTTGACAACTCTCCCTTGAAAATCTCGGGTGAGACTTCATCCACTCTGTGGATGTTGTTGGGCAGGGTAAAACCTATCTAGGCCAGTGCTCAGGGAGATCACACTGCTTGGGCGTTGAAAGAGTGAGAAACCTTATCGATGAGGATTTGTTGGTGGGTTCTTGCAAACAAATGGTTTTGTTGTCAGGACCTAGTTGTGATTGAAAGGAGGATATGTTTTGGCATCTGACTCATCCAAAGATTGAGGGGTGGTTTGGTCTAAAAATGCGATAGTTTGCTGAAGCCGAAAATCAGAATTTGAAGCTATCAATAAGTAATTGGTTAGATAGATAAATTCATGACGGTCCTCATGAATGGTTCTTCTATGAGTTTCATGTTTTCTTATATGAGTAGCTGGCAAAGTTCACTTCTAAGAAAACAAACTTCCAAGGAGGAGAGTCGACTTCTTGGACTCCAGAAATGATCCAGAAATTACAAGAAACAGACAATAAGGCATCACAGGTTGTTGAGGTGTGGTTGGACAGTATCCTGGAGGGATACATTATCAAGTTTACAGTTGATACCAATAAGTCATTTAGTGAAGCAGAAAGGCAGTTCTTCAACAGACTGTGAGGTATTTTTGTTGTCTCTGCAGCTAATTATTAAACAGCTTTTCTGCGAAAAAGGTATTCTGAAAATGGACCAAGAGTAGTAGAACTATGGTGTGCGGAGGATGTAGGAACCATGAAGAAAGGGAGGAGATGCATGGAAAGGTAAGGGGTCGATGGGCACAAGTTCTGGTGAAAGTGCGAAGGTCTCCTAGGAAATAAGTGGTTGCATGAGAGGAGGAGCAAGGTTTCGATAGAAGAGGCAGAGGACGAGACAAGGTTTTGCTACAATCGAAGTGCGATGCTACAAAGAACAACCACACAGGACAAAGAGTCCCTCTAGTGATAACAAGGACAACCAGGCCTAGGATACACCTAAAAGGGTGATAAGATCAAACCCCAGGAGTAATGTGCCCACACCTCCATGCACTACTCCACCACTAGGAAGAAACACGCATTCTACGTCAACTCCCGCAACGTGTTAGCAACAGTCCAGTAGTAGAGTAACATCCAGAGGAAGAAGGATTATAATGGTAGGCGATGAAATGAAGCTATCAATATTTCATGGAAATGACACTAATGGCCCAGAGCAATACTGGTTCTTGTGCGAGGTGATTTGGACTGCCCAACAGACTGTAGATGATGATGTCAAGAAAAGCCAACTGGAAACCACCATTAGGGGTCATGCGCTGGAGTGGTACATGAGATTCATGCTGATTCCTCAAGGAGGTATAGCGAAAACATTGGATGAGATCCGTAAGGGGTTATTTGAAGAATTCAAGAAGCCTAAGTCTGAGGTTCAATACATTACTGAGTTGAAAGAAATTAAGCAGTTCCCTAGTGAAACAATTTGGGAATTCAATCAACAGTTTAAGGCATTGATGGCTTGAGTAAGCTTCAAGATGAGCGACATTCAGCACAAGGAGTGGTTCATCATTGTGCTTTTCCCACATATCATAAAACCGTTAATGTAGAATAATATTGTGATGCAAAGCGAGGATTTGGAAATCATGCTGAAATTAGAAGCATCGCCAATAGGAGAAACCGTGGTTGGGATGAACCAGATTCAAGCACAGTTGCCCAATATGACACTCCAACTACACGATATCAAGAAGGGTAAGGAAGATCATAATGAACTTTGGTGCACCCATTGTCATGCAGATGGACACACCAAGGGTACATGTCAGACATTGTAGAATTATTTTCTTTCAGGAGCCCTGAACCCGTTGAGCTATGCTGGTATCCCATGGTGTCACATATGTCAGGTCTATGGGAATCAACATGAGAACTGCAAATACATGAAAAATATACTTACCAAAGCAAAAAATATGTACTGTACCTTCTTTTGGTCAGTAGGACATGATGATAAAAACTATCGAGATTATGACTTTCTCTAGTAACGAACATATGATTCATACTTTGTGAAATGTGAGGTCCCCCAAGAAATGCAAGTGCATCCACAGATGACACAACTAGCAGTGTAAGTACAGTATACACCATTGCCCCAGATGCAGTTTATCACATTGCAACTGCAACAATAGTTTAAAGCACAGCCACAATTTGCACCTCTGCCACAAATTCAAAGCACAATTGCAGTATGCACCACAACCACAGTATAATCAGGAACTACTCATTCAATCGCAGCCACAATATGTTCAAGCTGCACACTATGTCTAGAAAAAACCCAACTCTCCGTAGTAGGAGATGGACTAGCCTCAGTTTCAGCAAGGAGGACTCCGAGGAGAATTCTGTGGAGGATTCAGAGGACAAGGAGGAGGCTTCAGTCGAGGAGGAGGACAAGGTCGAGAATTAATCCAGTGTTATACCTGTGGAGTATTCGGGAACTATCAAAGGGATTTTCCTCATGCGTAGTGTACATAATATTCAAACAACAAGCATAATGTTTAAAATTTCCCTCGACTGATTGCAAAATGGCAGGATGGAAACATTCCTCAATTGCAGAGTGTTCAGAATCAGAACCAGCCAGTGTTCCAAGTACAGACCCAGTTGATGATGCAAAATCAAATCCCACCATAAACTCAGACTAGAACCCACCCTAGACTTAGAATCAGTTGATCAATCTTCCATTGAATCAAAACCCCCCACTAAATCAAGCAAACCTGAATCAAGGATGGATGGTTGAAACAATTCACGTTGAACCGCGAATGAAGGATGTTGACGTTGGGATTATCACTCGCGTTGGTGCAACAACTGGAGACAATGGACCGTGTCAGCAAGTTTGGTTTGCTAGAAAAAAAAAAGTTAGAACTTGATATTGCAATGGATAAAGGCACCTTCTTTGAGGAGAAGCATGCAATCGAGAGAAATCTAGGTAGGTTACCGATTATTGACATGATATCTACTTTTGATCTATCGATATAGGAAGGACCATCATAGCAGCATGGTACCTTGCAGCTATTTTTTGAGAGTTGTTTGTCACTGGGAAGGGACCCTGAATCCCTTATTGAGCTTGATAAATTGTTGTACTAGTGGGATATGTCCTTCAAGGATTCTGTGGTGAACTCCTTGTAAAAGAGGAAGAAATGAAAGGAGATGACGATGAACATCCAGATTGAAGATTACGAGGTCGACTCTATTTTTTTGGATCTTAGATCAGACGTAAATATTCTGACCAAGAAAACTTGGTAGCTAATGGGAATTTGACATTGGGATGGTCACCAGTACAGCTGTGACTAGCAAATCAGGCAAAATTTCGACCCATTGGTCGCATCTCCAAATCGGTCATCGATATTGAAGGTATGAAAATGCATGTTGATTTTGATGTGATAGAAGTGGTTGATGATGGAATTTATTATCCTGCACTGATAGGGATTGAGTGGGCTAATGATAGAATGGCAGTCATCAATTTCAAGAAACAGGTCATGAAATTTGAGAACTAGGATGTCAAGGTCATCACTCCCATGGACCCTCAGGAAGGACGCTGGTATATTGAACTAGTGAAGGATGAAGTCAGTAGAAGTTGGGATCATGCTTATAACATTTCTGAAGACTATATCCATCCTACAGTCGATGGTGAAATTGGATGGTGTAGCGCTAGTTCTACGTCCTCTGATTTTGATGATGCTTTGGAAAATTGGAAAAATAGGTTGCATGAAGTGTCATTCAGGAAATGTGAGTTGATTACACAGTCTCTCCATCATGTCACGACTAATATTGTTGAGTTGACAATTTATGAAGGGATTCCAGCATTATTAGAATTCCTTTGATAATTTGAGGAGAAAGTGTTTGAGCCCTAAAGGGTATTGTCCCTAGATGTAGCACTTAAGGCCACCCTGCCCCGATGGTGGGTGATGCACAAGAAGATGATCCATGATCGGGAACAGTGTTAGAGATTGATGATGGCACACTTTGGTGATTCGAAGGTCTATCATGCTGGGAGATATGATGGGCGGCGTTATCTCCTAAATAAATTAGTCTTCAATAGTTCAAACTCAGAAAATTTATTTTTTGCATAGTGATCAAGATTTCAGTGCACATTATGAAATATTTGTGTGTGTTTAATAAAGTTGGAATGCCTTGTGCTCTATTTATTCATAAAATTCAAAGTTTAGCTTTTGGTGTCTTAGGACAACATCTCAAGGGTTCATTATCCACCGAAAAGCCCAGCTTTTGGCAGCTTGAAAATTGGACTTAGGACTACATTAACCACCAAAAGCACATTGACTCCAATTTTTAATGAAAATTTTCAAGAACAACTTCCGATGGATTAGGCGAGCATCTCAATGTTCATTAGCCACTAAAAATCCCAACTTTCAACAGCTCAAAAATTGGATCCAAGATCATCTTAACCACCGAGAGCTCCAAAAGAGGAAAATAGTTAGTTCATTTGTTGAAATCAACCATCGTCAGCATGAGGAAGATCACTATCAAGCACTTAACCACCGAAAGGACTAGGACTATAAAAAATCATGAAGTGGTAAAGAAGAGATCGTTATGAAACCGAAGTGACTGATAAAGGACCCAAACCCTCACTACCCTTCACCTATCCCATGATTGCAATCAAGCCACCATAAAGCATTGAAGTTCCAGTTAAAATGATTACTTCACTGGGCATATCCCGGGTGTCATCAAAGTTTACTATCAGTTTTCTAAAATCCCAATTGAACAACCAGTCCCCTCAAAATCAACACCCTCTCCTCCATTTGTTCCACATTTTCTGCATTCATCCTCACTATGCCAAGCCCTCCTTGGATATATCATTGTAATATCCTTCCCTAGGGTTTGAATTTTTTTTTTGCAGGTACAAGAAGAGAAATCCTGAAACGAAGAAAGGAGGAGGACCTGCCCTCAGACAGGAGTTGGGTGACATTGGCTATCTCAAGTCACACCCAGAGGTATGCCAACTCTTCAAAGACTCAGGCTACTATAGGTTATGTGAGAAAATTCAGGGATCCCACCAGCAAGTGGTAGAAGCCTTTTCTCTCTCCTTTAATGGCTCAAAGGCAGTGATAGGCAAAGAAGAGTTCCAGGTTGATGAGGCTCTAATAGTAGAAGTAGTAGAGTTACCAAGGACTAGGGAGAAATGGTTCAAAACCACCATCATGAAGGATGTGGAATTCAGGTCTTACTTGAAGCCCGAGCACAAGAATGTTGTATGGAAGAAAAGAATCCCTTCAACCTGGCTTGAGGAGAAGTGGCAACAATTGTTGAAAGCAATCTCAATCTATATATCTTGTGAGGGCAGGTAGAATAGGGTGATGATATACCACTTTAAGTTAATGAACCATTTCACTGGAAGGATCCCACTGAACCTACCTTTATACCTACACAAAATCCTAACCAATATGGCTCATTAGGTTAAAGCGCAGCCCACCAAAATTGTAGGCATACTATCCCATCATGGCCTGATAAAGCTCATTGTCCTAGAATTGTTGCAAAGAAGAAACATAGCATGGACATACTTCCTATTTTGGAATGAGTTTGAGACAGGATTGCAGCTAGAAGACAAAGGGAAGTCTCGTTCAAAGAAGTCCACCACTCCCAGGAGTGGTAAGAGGAAGAGGAGGGCCATCTCTCTAGTGGAAATAGATCAGGCCTCTCCAACTTCTAAGACCGAAAAAGCCAAGAGAAATATAGACTTCAGTGGAAAGGAGGAGGAGGCTCCAGCACAAGGTAAAAATATACTCAACCTACCTTACTCAGACTCTGAATATGAAGAGGATTAGGAAGTTGACGTAACAAAGTAGGTTCCAACAGAGCACAAGGAGTTTCCCTCACCTACACTAAGGGAGGGTCAAGATGAACCAATGACAGAGGCTTCCTTTAGCAAACCTATGTCCCAGAGAATCAACAAGCTATTAGGGAAAGTATATGAACTAGAGGTCTTAGAGAGAGAAAGAAAAATAACTAATGCAATTTTAACCAAGAGAAATATTAAATTGCATGATTTTCTTCTAGAAATGAGAGGGATGTATATCCTGCTGCAAAAAAGAAATATGAGATTAATGAAGGACATCACGAGGCTCTACAGGATGATCCAACTTTCAAGGTTGTAGATGAAGAATTTAAAGCCTAACTCTCAAGCTCACCTTGCATTGGAAACCCTAGCAGAGGCAGAAATAAGCCTTCAGGATCCGAAGGTAGCCTGTGATGCTACTGATGTTCCAAACCCTATGCAGGTTGTAGAAGTACCAGAAGATCAGAATTGAATTTGTAAAAGGGTGATTAAAAGTTTGATTAAATTTTGAAGAAATAGAGCTTTCAGTGGCTTAGGCAAATGCCACAGTTGTTCATTAGCCACCGAAAACAGGGCTTTCGATAGCTTACAGACCCATAATTTTTCCTCCTTAGCCACTGAAAGCGCATAATAGTGCAGAAAGAAATGATTCCACAAAGAACCAAACTCGGTTGATCCAAACACCTCATGGATGAGTTATGAAGTTGAAAATTAATTAAAGGCTCCAGTAGCTTGGGTCTATTCCAGTTTTGAAGGTGCTAGCGAGGTGAAATTGGGTCACAAACCATACCTACTTTGACAAACTATGACTTGTCTACTAAATAGCAAGTCCTAGTTCTACTTCAGTGATCATTGTAGTTATTAAAGAGTTCAAGGAGCGAGAAAGTGTTATAGGTATATTAGCACTTAAGTTAAGGTTTTTTGGCCTAATTTTTTCAAAAACAGTTATGTTATATATTTTTAGTAAATTTGATCCAACTTTTCAGGATCTGAAATAAATTTTGTACATGCTATAAAGCCTGTGACTAATGTTGAATCAAAGGTTTGACTTCAGAGACTTTTAGACCCTTATTGTAATCAAGCTTCTCATATTATTCATCATTTAATATAAGCTCTTTCGCCATTATATGTTCAGGGTCCATCTCTTTTATGTTCTGTACTTGTGCTTGCATGTTTGATTTAGGTTTATTCTTTTTATCTAATACCAAATAGTTGTCATCCTATCTCTATGTTGATGAGTTGAATTGCAAGTATCTTTCCTTGTTATGATTAGCCATTCATATGTGGTTTCTTTATATATGAATTTTCCAGCATAGTGAGTTCTTCATTTATCCACCTTATTATAAACCCTCTGAACATTGATAGTTATAAGCCTTATCTTTTTTATTGAGTTTTATGCATGTCTTTAGTGAGTGAGGTTTTATAGGTTATCTAACTTGATCCATTTAGTAAACCATTGAAGAAACATTGAAGTTACCAGAAATCCTCGAGCTACAACCTAGAGGATTTTCTTGGAGATATAACAAGATGAATGACCCCACCAATCATTTGATAGAATGTCAGGCCTTATGGAAATCATGTGACCCAAAGATGAGTGGGTCCATGCTTTTTTTCACACTCTGGATGAGATGCCGAGATCCTGGTATGTAGTGGAAGAATTGTACAGAACTATAACCACTTGGGCGGAGTTGTCCATTTTATTTATGCAGACGTTTAGTTTCTAGGATGCCAACCCAAAAGTTCATAATGCATTGCAAATCATCCATGACGTAGTGTTGAAAGTCATCCCTATTGCATACCCAGTTGATCTGCGTGCACACTGCTCAATACAATCCATGATGACATGCTACAACCTATCTGGGGAACTTGAGGATGATGATGAGGAGAAGAACGTTAATATTCTGGAATCAGAAGGAATCCATGACGTCGTAGCATCCAAAATACCGACGGATTCAATGACTCAGCTACTGAAGATCAGGAAAGTCAACATTGGGTTAGAAGAGAACCCAAAATTTTCCAATATCGAGGGCTACTGGGATGAGGAGACAATGGTCAAAATCACAGACCTGCTACAAGAATTCCAGGATCTTTTTCTGACACGGTTTTTAGAAATGAAGGGGATATTAGGGTACCTGGGGGAGATGAAAATCCCATTGAAACCAAATGAAAAACCAATACGACAGAGGCCGTATCAACTGAACCCATGATACGAGGACCATGTGAAAGATGAGATAGAATGAATGATGGATGCGAGGATCATCGATCTTGTAGAAGAATTAGAGTGGATAAGCCATATGGTGGTCTAGGATAAAAAGACCAGCAAAATTCACATATGCATCGACCTAAGAAAGTTGAATGAGCATGCATGCATGATCCATTCCTGACTCCTTTTACAGGTGAGGTCCTTGAAGGAGTAGGCGATCAGGAGATTTATTCCTTCATGGATGGTTGTCCGGGGTACCACCAGATCTGGATTGCAAAGGAGGATCACAATAAGACCATGTTTGTCACTAAATGTGGTTGTTTTCAATATACAGTCATGCCTTTTGGGCTCAAGAATGCACCAGTAGTATTTTCTTGGGTATTCGTCGCTATGTTTAAAGAATTAATTCAAAAATTCCTGCAATTATATATTGATGATTGGACCATTTATGGGATAATTACGGACCATCTTGACAACTTGCAATTGATGCTCGAAAAGTGTCGACAACATCAGATTGCATTAAATTCTAAGAAGTAAATTTTCTGCACACTGTTTGGAATGCTACTAGGACCCATACTATGTAAGGATGGTTTGTTGGTTGATCTAGTGAAGATCGCACTAATTCTTAGTTTCCCACCATCGATGAATGTGGAGATGCTTCAGGAAACACTAGGGCATATGGGATATTATCACAAGTTTATCAAAGGATACATTGTGATTAATGCCCCCATAGAGAAGCTACTAAAAAAGGACGCTTCATATGAATGGACTCATGAATGTTAAGGAAGTTTCGACACATTGAAGGACAAAATGGCCTCCACGCCCATACTAGTTTTTCCTAATTGTTATAAGGAGTTCTGTGTGCATGTTGACAGCTCGTATGTTGTGTTGGGGGTTTTTCTTATGCAACCAGGTGAGGGAGACCTAGATCACCTAATCGCATATGCCAGTAGAAAGTTGTCATTTGCTAAACAAAATTACACAACGACTGAAAGAGAAGGCTTGGCGATGGTTTATGCCTTGCAAAAGTTCAGGAACTATTTGTTGGGAGGACATTTCAAGATGTTCAACGATCATTCTGCTTTGCAATACTTGGTCAATAAGCCTATGTTGGGGGGGGGGGAATCTATCGGTGGCTACTTCTGTTCAAGGAATTTGACTTTGAAATAGTTGTGAAACCAGGACGGTTGAACGCTGGCCTTGATCACGTGTCTTGCATTGAGACCAGTGAAGAACTGACCAATATTAATGATGGATTTCCTGATGCGCAACTGTTCTATGTTGACATTGTAGATGATCACTATGCCCCAATCATTCATTTTTTGTCCATTGGTGTTGGCCCAGAGGACATGTCGACTAGTCAAAAGAAGCAGCTGGTAGCAAAGGCTTCAGATTTCCAGTTGATTGTTGGGTAGTTATATAATCTTGGACCAAATGAAATCTTTCAATGGTGTATCTTACCGCATGAGTAGGGACCTATTCTAGAAGAGGCACATGCAAGAATCATGGGAGGTAACTATGGTTGAAGGGATACTACATGAAAGGTGTTATGCACTGACCTATGATGGCCTACATTGCATAATGATGCCGCATAATATGCGATGAGATGTGACGTCTTCCAATGTGTCAGTAAACCATCACGGCGGGATGAGATGCCGCTAGTGCCGTAGGTGACTCTGCAACCTTTTGATAAATAGATCATGTATTTTGTTGGTCCTATTAATCCACCAAGGAAGAGGATTGGGGCACCATACATCATTATTGGAACAGACTATCTGACCAGGTGGGTAGAAGCTGCACCAGTTGTGGATTATATGGCTGCGACAACAGAGAGGTTCATCTTTGAAAACATTGTGACATGGTTTGGGTATCCCTAGATCTGGTTGAGTGACCAAGGAATTCATTTTATCAACCGTACTATGAGAGCACTAACTAAGGATTTGTAGGTGCAACATAAGAGAAGCACACCATACCATATGTAGGAGAATGGGACTATTGAAGCATTCAACAAAATTTTGGAAACAGTGCTGACGAAGGTATGTAATGCTAATCACGACGACTGGGATGTGAAAATTCCAGCAATGATATGGGCCTATCACACTACTTGCAAATGAATGATAGGATAGACACCATTCAAGCTAGTATATGGGAAAGAGGTATTCATGCCCATGGAATACATTGTTCCTAGTTTGCGCATTGATATGGTGATCAACATGGATGATGCAGAAGCATTAGAAGAGTACCTTGCATAGTTGATCTAGCCTGAAGAAGACCTCTTTATTGAATGCTTCCACCAGTGGGTTGTGAAGGATTGACAGAAGGCATGGCATGATCACCACATTAAGAAAACATAGTTTGAAGAAGGAGATTTGGTGTTGTTATATGATAGTATGTTCATGAAGCATCCAAGTAAGTTACAGATGCACTGATTAGGATCATATCTTGTTCATTTCATTACTTCGAGAGGTGCAGTTAAGTTACAGTAATTAGATGGTGCGTTATTGCCGATTCTCATCAATGTGAGTTGCTTAAATCCCTATAGGACGAGGGATGAGCTGCGCATTGTTCAAGGTGCTATAAAAAATGAAAAAATATAATATATATATTTATATATATTCTAGCTAGTGTTGCCGCCTTTCACACACCTGGGTCATGTGGCAGAAATCTTCAAGCCACTTGGTGTGTCCTTGGGGGCAAGTCTCGAGTCAAGGCTGTCACCTTGTTCTTGACTCCTCCATTTAGGCTCAACTCCTAATGAAGCCAAGGGGGGTAGACCCTATTATGTTACTAAGGACAATTTATTTAGTAAGGTGATGTTAAACTGAATGAGTTACTTAGGAGTTTGAAATTTAACTATAGACAATAAAAGATGACAAGATACAAAAATGAACACATGAAAGCACAATGCTGATATATATATATATATATATATATATATAAAGCAAGAAAATAACCAGTGCCTTAGAATGGAGTCAAAAAATAGAATCAATGTGCTTGCATGTGCTTGGAGTGAATGTTTTGCGATTGCCTCTTGGTATTTTTTAAGTTAAATTTGAAGTGTGAGTTGATTAAAATTAGGCGAAGGGGGGACTCCAGATATACCCGAGAGTACTTGGAGTATATCCAAAACTAAACCTTCACGGCTACTCGCAAGGAATATGTGGGATGAATGGAGTCTCTGAGGCTATTTTTCATAACGCACCCATTAGGGCGTGACAGAGATCGGTGCCCCGAGGTCACTTTTCAGAAGTTCCCGCTTCCTTTGGGTATTTTGCCACCGTAAAGGTTTGATCTAGGTGTTACATTTCCACCTGATGGTTTGTAAATTTGGGAGAGTGATTCCTAATTATTCTAGTCACTCAAGTGCTTTTGATACAGCTTGTCTGATCATACGAACTACAGCCAATTGCAGAGCATACACACCAGAGTCTTGTCAATTTTACTAAATTTTAAACTGGGTGTTCTTGCTTAAAAGAAAACCCTCCAGGAACCTCTTTTGATCCAAGTGGATCTCAATAGGGGAATCAAGGAGGGGTTAATTTTATAATATCTGGAAAAAAAAATGATAGGAGAAGGAAAACAGATACACAATTCTAGTTTCCTAATTAGTCCTACCACGAATCTCTTTCCCCTTTCGGGTCAATCGGGAAATAGTGGGGTAAGTATTACGATTACTTTGAAGTATAAAATATGGAATACGTAATTGATAATGAAATAAATTATACTACCCTGCATATTATATCAATACTAGTTTGAAAAGAAATGAGCAAAAAGCAACAAAAAGGACATCGACGCAAATCCCCCCAGGGGGGATGGGGAATGGGCTCGAAAGAGCCTATTCAAAAAATAATTTTATCAACAGCGGTTAAAATATCAGAGAACTGATATAATTCCTCTTTATCCTTATACATATTGAAATCAAGAGCTTACAAGGTGTGAAAATCAAAGGTTTTAGTCAAATGGGAGACCCCTGGGGGGATTTCAACGCTCCTAAGGACACTTTCGAACAGCAGCTTCCTTTATTTTCTGTTACACCTGATAAAAAAAAGTGAGAATGTTATAATAACATATGCCCAAAATCAATTTAAGAGTACATTTGGATCATCCTACCTTAACTCAAAAAAAGATGAACTGAAAACTAGCTAAACAAGTGAAAAAGGAACCAAGGAAAGAAATATTTCCTTGGGATATTGGCTTGATGTTTGTGCAGAAAATGAAATATGCACTGATTTATCTTTTACAACAAAAAAAATAAATCTAATGCATGCAAGCTACAAGTTTTCTTTAAATTTCCATGCAAAAAGGATGATTTCCCTAAAGCTAGATCTAGAATGCTTATGAAACTTTTTAACTGCAAGATCTAGACTATGGGCTTTGATAAGATAGATCTATGTTGGAATTACTTTTAATATGATACATCTAAGCAAAATAAAATCTATTAACAAAGTAACCGGGTAAAAATGTTGATTTTGAGGGAGGAAGAGGAGGAGAGAAATGTTGGTTTCCTTGAAGATCCACAGTGGAGCTTTCAGGTGGAATGTCGAGGGAATATGCCTTTGGAAGGTTTTGAAGAGAGTGAAGAAGAAAACTAGGAACTTGCAGCTCAGCTGAAATCAAAGAACTTGCCAAGAAACTTGTGAGATCCGATTAGTACATACACAGAGATTCAAGATAACATGCATATAAGCTTATAAGACATGCTGAATCTAGATCTCTAAACATGCATAAAAGGAAAGAGATGGTCAATAAACTTATTGAAAAGAACATTTCCTATCAAGATTATAATAAGCCTATTATCAATCTGTTGACACCTGGAAATTCGCAGGCGGCAACAGTAAGGGATTCTCCCCAATTAGCGTTCCCAACTAGCCCGCTGACTGTTTGGTATGGGGAATCCGTCCGGTTTACGGTCCGGCTACCGTAGGTCAAAGTAACAACAAGGGTTTACCGGTTGCGGCCCGGTCCACCGGAATTTGTAATTTTTGACTTAATATATGCAATGCATATGCCTACCTTAACCATGCAGGGTGATAAAGATGCAAGGAACGACACAATGTGCTGCGCAGGTTCCTACCTCTCGTCTTATAACCACAAACATCTAAACCACATATGCAACTATGAAATGCGATGGCTAACTATCTATCCCTAGGGAGCCAGAAAATGATTATTAGTGAGTAATGTACTACTTACGTGTATGATAAACAAAATTACAGATAGCTGTTATTTACGTCTACAACACATGAATGAGAAAATATTCTAACAACCAGATAGCCAATTGTTATATAAAAACACATACATTACTCTAAGTGAAATGTCCATAAATAAAATCAGAAATTATTCACCCAGACATAGGTCATAGAGTTAGAACAATCTCATGATTCACAGACATAAGCTGAAAAATAAAGTAATTCATCTTTCCGCCGTCCATGGCACAGCATTTAGAACACTTCACAGTTCTTTCTCCAACAGGCAAACCAAAACTCTTTATTGCAAAATGAAGTAGTTCTTCTTACAATAAGTTCTCCAGTCTCACTGGGAAAAAGCCCCTTTCTAGTCTACCTTCCCTAGTTTTATACAAGAAGCAAAATTGGTTGGGTTGCCCAAAGTGACCTTTGGGCTCCCCAACGTTTTAATTTCCTACAACCTTTTACAATTTATTTGAATGTACAAAATTTTGACCGGTCCTTCTCATGAGGGGGGTGCCGCTTGGTCTTCCAAGAACTTTCTCCATGCTGCTGCTTCAGCAGCGAGACTCTCAAATGAGCTAGGTTCCAGGAACTGAATGCTCAGCTTGAATTTGTCAACTTGCTTCCGAATGGCTTCAATTCTGGCCGTTTTCAACCGTATCTATTCCTCCAAGAGCTGTACGCTAATGGCCGAGTGGCCTATTTCATTTCTGAGGATTTGTTCATCAATAGCAATGATGCAATGCACTTTGGCTTCCTCATCTTGTTGCCTTTTCAGCAACATTTCTGCAAATGCATCGTGAGTTGGGAACTCCTGTAATCTCTGCCCAGCTTCTGCCTGACAACGATTGTAGGCGACCAGGGATATTCTAAAGAATTCGGCACATGCTCCCTTTGTTTTCTTGACATTCTTCTGAAAATATTCTGCAGTGTTGACGGCAAATTCTATCAGGTCATGGTCCCGTTTCAAAGATTGTTTATCTTTGATTACTAGCTCAGCTGGGACTTCTTTGTCATCCTCCATCCGGGTTATCCTTGAAGTCATTCCTTCAAGTATGTCTTGTGACCTGTCCACAAAATACGAAGCTGTGTCTAAAATTTCATCCAGTCTACCATCGATCTAGAGGACCTGACACCTTTCCTCCTCTAGAGCATTCTGCAGGTGCAACACCTTAGCTTTCTGAGCCAAGATGTGATCTTTAACTGGCTGCAGATTTACCTGCCATGCCTTTGCTTCTTCCAGCTGCTTTTCCAGCTCCTTAATGCTCAAGGTATTGGATTCATATATGATCTTTTGTTGCTCCATCAGGTCTTCCATCTTTGCCCTCAGCTGCTCCTTTTCATCCTTTAAAACTTGAATCTCATGCTGGGATTTTCCCAGGGCTTCTTGTGTTGTTTCCTTCACCTGTACTTCTTGTTGAATGGCATGGATTTTGCTCTTTGTGGCTTCCATTTCTTTAAGCACATGCTCGTACTTTCTTTTCAGCCTATTTCCATCTTCTCTTTCCTTCCTGAGGGTGTCCTTCAGCTGGGCGGAGGTTTTCTTGGTTGAATCTATCTCCTTCATCATTCGATCTACATTATCCTCCGTAGCATCTATTGCTGCCCTGCCAGCCCTTATGACAAACCTTGGATCTTTATCCGTCCCGACCATTACGGCTTTATCAGTTATCATGGTACTGGTCATCCCTTCGGCCCCTATCTTTTGCTCAGTTCTCCTCATAATCCTTTTGGTAGCCCTGTCATAGTATACTGTGCTAAAATCAGGGACTTCCTCCCCCTTTTTCTGCTCGAAGGGCACTAGCTGTAGCATAGGGGTTAAAGGAATGATGGTAGTGGACATTTGTAAGGTCTGTATCTCAGGGTTTTCCTCATCCTGACTTTGTTCTGGTGGTACTTTAGAAGCTGACTGTTGTATCAATTCTGTCTTCTCAGCTTCCTGTTTGCGAAGCTCTTCATTCAGCCTTCTCTGGGCTTCCTCAGCTGCTTGTTTAGCAGCTTCCTCTGCTTCTCTAGCTGTTTCCTTTGCTCTTTCAGCTGCATCCTGGGCAGCTTTCCTCTTCTCCTCTTCTCCTTTCTAGAGCCATTCCGTAGCTTCCTCTTCTAGCCTTTGGGCCTCTTCTCTTATTCTTCGGGCTGTTTCTTCAGCCTTATCCTGCTCAGCCCTTTCTTGTTCAGATCCTTTCCCACCTTTGGTGGAGGGCTTTGGTTTGAACCTTTTCTTGAGTGCTGTCATGTTCGGGGCTCTTCTGAACACTGATTCATCATTGTCAAAATGATGGGTGTACTCGTAAAACACCTTGTGATTTCTACAATGCTCAGCCATTCTTTCATGGGTGTCATTTCTCCTGAAGGTCATCTCCCCAAAATGGAACTTTTCTAGTTCCTCTATAAATTCAGGAGCTTGTTTTACATTGGCGAAACTATGGCTGCCTAACTTAAATGGTAAGGGAAGATAGATAGCCTTCTTCTTTGAAAATAAGAAATGACCAACTCCATCAATAAATACCTGTCTAACAGCCTCCTTATGGATGATATAATCTGTTGCGTACTTGGGCAACAGATAAGGTGTCTTTGACCCACCAAACATTATCAGATACATTCCGTTCTCTGTCAAGAAAAAATCACCGTATTCGTCTATTACCTGTATGGATTCTTTAGACATGCAGTCACATTCCTTTCGGAAGACAAGAGTGTGCAGAGGCATGATAAAATGCTCACAGATTTCTCGGTAGTAACTAGGGTATTGATGAGCCCCCAGTAGCTTAAAGGCTGCATATACGGGCATTCTGTTCCTGTCCCAAACACATTTGAGCCCGGGGAAGGGCTGGTGACATATTATACAGTCAATCAAGATCGAGCTCATGTAAAACTCGTATTTTTTCTGTTGTACTCCTCCTTTTGCTGCAGCTATACAAGAAGATAGGCTGCTGGATACCAAGCCGGACCAGTTAAAAATGGTCCCTTCAGTGGCCACATAGAACATCACAGGTATCCATTCGAATTTGAATAATTTACCATTAGCCCTCCCGAAGATCCTATTCAACATGAGAGCTATGAATCTATACGGGGGTTTAAGGGTGGCTGTGTCATAATCTTCAGTAGCTCTATGTCTATAGAGCTTCCCTGGTAATAGCATTTTCCTCATGGTCTCTATCAGATCCATCCTGAGATTGTCCAACCACTCATTGGACAAGAAAACTTGAGGCTCAGGCAAGTGGTAGGCTAAGGCCACATATCCAGGTCTAAAGGAAGCATAGCCCTGACCTTCAACATTGCATATCAGCATTGAACCATGGCTTGTGTGTGGAAGGATCCACCTCATCAACTCAGCACATGGAAACATTTCGGGCCTGGTGGAAACCTTCATGATTGCAGACTTTTCTATGTTTGCGTAGATATGTTCCTCCTCCAGGCCCATATCTGGGAATTCCCTACAGGAAATCATTCTGTGTATGTCTCCCCACTTATACTCAGGGTCCAACCCTGTGACACACTGTGTCTCCTCATATATGTATTCAGTTGGTAGATCAGCCTCTATTGCTGTTTGTTCCTCTACCACAGGGGCCTTCTTTTTCTGTCTCCTAGACATCTTGAAACCTTCTTGCAATGTACACCATCATGATATTAAGAACTACAAATTTGTGAACATTGTGCAGCAGTTTATTCTTTGCCAGGTGTATCATAATTATATCAGTGCATGAAATCAAACCTTAAGCTTCTATACTGACAATTTACTAGCATGAAGTGCAGTGCAATGTGTTTGTTAGCATGGTAATGTTTACTGTAGCATATCTTCACCAGGTCTTATGGACGAATTTCCTTATGATTTATCTCACATGCATCAATTTATCAGTCATATTAGTGTTGGCATGCAACCTATGCTCTTATGAGGCTTGTCATTTCTTATGAAGGTAATACATCGAAGCAAATATGTGCACGCTACATGTAGACGCAATATGCCATTAACATTCCACTGCCTATCACACGCAAAGAGAAAAATTAACAGCCTTAGGCTTAATCAGTCGACACTTCAACCCTACGGCCCAGCAGGCCCATTGCGACAGAAACGCAAGCGACCAGCATCGAGGAAAAACAATATGTCGCTAACATTCTTCACCCACCTCGACGGGAAACGACCACATCTCTGGACAAGGTATCTTCATTAAAACTGACTCATGCTACCCTCAATAGGCGTGGCGTTACCAACGACCATTCTTTTTACCCTAACAAAAGCTCAAAGAACAATCCTTTAAACCCTATTCATCCCGGTCGATCCAGTCCCAGGCTCTACTAATAATCTCCACCGAGACGACGCACAAACCCCGGACTGTAAAAGAGAACCAGAAAAACCGTGGCGACTGCGGCTAGTGCAGACCCGACCCCTAGACAAACCCTAATAGTGTAGCCTCTACTCATTTCGACCTCCCAATGAAACCTGGCGCAGACGGAGTAACGGCCGTCTGCGCCTCAAAACCCCCATCATAACCACCAGGTGCAGGTGGCTCGATGGCCGCCTGCACCCTGCTTCCCCTCATCATGCTCAAGGTGGGGCAGAGACGAAAATAAACGTGGGCCCTAAAAAAAAAACAAAAGCAAAGATTCCCCCCCTAACCGTTCAAGCTATTCAGCCGGGAACCCTAACAAAACGGGCGCGAACCGCCAGGTAGACAACCATAAAAAACCTAGCTAAGGGAGAAAACTCCCCGTGCTAGCGCAACGGGACGGCAGGTTCATAACCTTGAAAAACCCTCCATAGCTTAAAAATCTACTCGAAACCTTGAAAATACAATGTTAAGATGTCAAGATCCTACCTGGCAATCAACGCAGTGATCAAGCTAATGATAGTTGGAGATCCGCCCTCGCCACCTGGAAACCGGTACAGTGACAACTAACCCTTCAATTCTTTCGAAACGCGATAGCTCGACTCCTCGCGGCAGCGATCGAAAACAATACAAAAAACCCCATTTGTCGTCATACATATATGAACAACGCCACACGTGCGAGGAGTCACATCAATCGGGGCGGCTCCAAAAGTTATGTCGGGAGGCACAAGCTTCATACCATCCGCAACGGCAGACCACCTCCAGTCCCAACTCGCCTGATCAGTTACAAATAACCCACGAACGAGAATCCCATATCGAGCATCGGCGGAAACCTTGGTCGGACGGCCAAGAGCCTGGCCTCTCCCGCAATGACGTAACATCCTCCACACCTCACTGTCCGCAACGAGGAAAAGACACTCCAAAAGCACGGTTCAGCGGGAGATGAGGATTTTAAGAGTCTATGCTGATCCGCAATGGCGGGGACAGCAGTGTTCCTCCCCCTCCGATACGGTAGAGAGACAACGCCCGCAACATACCGCGATGAAAATGAAACTCAAGATTCAAAACCCCCCCGCAACGGCGGTCGCGAAACGAAAACATGCGGACTTGAAGACCACCCGCAACGGCGGGATGGGAAAGAGAAACTAGAAGCCGGAGGACGCCTACAACGGTCGGGCAGTCAAATGAAAAATCTCCCGATACAAGAAACTTTGAGCGGAGATTTCAAAAGGTTTTTGCAAAACAACAGGGGGCTCGATTTTAGATGGAAAAACCTCAAGCTTTTAAACGATGAGAAACCATTCAACTTACAGCATTCAAGACTCAAGAAAGCACTTCAACCTTCATAAGCTAAAATCAAAAGATGAAACCAAGAAAATAACTCACTAACTTGAAGAAAAGGAGGGCCCCAAAATTTTTAGAATTTTGGGAACTTGTTGCAGGTGCAACACAATCTTAACAACGGATCTATAAGCAATAGCAAAAAAAATGAACACAGATATAGGTTACCTCAGTAAAATAATGGCAATAATCATCCACACATGTAATGGCACAACACCATCTAGCCTCCAAATCTTTTATTTATTTCAAATGAAGAATAACAATAGTACAATAGCAGCAGCACCTCAATCCCAGTTCTAACTAGCTTGGAAGACGCTGTTCTGCTTGGATATATACAAAAAACATGACATCCAGCCCAGGGGGGTGCAAATCCCAAGGAGATAGACCAAATATGTTGATGTAGAGTCCATCAATGCCTCATCTGTGTCTAACTGAGCCATATCTGAGTCTCACTGAGTGCATTTGTCAATCGGAGAGCTGATTTGACTGACACCTCAACCTGTTGACTGAAGCATCCACCAAAACTCATCCAGATGAGCCAAACGTGTTGAGGAGAGAGGGAGGGAAAAATTCCCCATAAAGGATGCTGAATATCAACTCTGGATCTGATTTGATCACCTCCTTCAGTCAAGGATTTGTCATATCTAGTCAATCTGCTTCAGATCTGACTGATTTCAATCAAATCGGCTGAGAATCCATTGATCTATGATTTTGGATTTTCTCCATTATTCATCAATTTATTAATTAAAATAATCAATAAATGATTTTTTGGGGCTTTCTGACCTGAGTGATGGAAAATCACTAAAAACTAGGAAATAGTGGGTCCATGGGTTTACATGGTGCTCTTAGCTTGAAAATGAGCACCTACATGACTAAAACGGATTATTTGGCCCACTTTTATTACAAAATCATTTTTTCCAATTAAACTATTAAAAAATAGCCTAAGTTTTGGAAAAATTAAATTTTAATAAAAAACACTGAAAAAACGTAAAAAATTGAAAAATTGAAAAAACCTAGGGGGACTTAGACATGTTCATATGACTCAACCATGATGTCTAGCATGTTTATACATTGACACGTAGACTCTAACAACCTCAATAGGCCTAAATGCCAAGCCGGCCACCCCAACTTTGGAGGTATGGAGTGAAAAACTCAAAAAATATCAGTCGTTTATTCAACAACCAATAATAACCAAAGGAAACAACACCCTAAGCTGATCGGATTGACAAATAAAGTCTAAGAGACCAAGTCTTTTACAGACACTATCATGCTAGAACATTTATTACAATTCCCCCATGGGGTATGAACATGTGATATAGTACAACAAAGATTCCCAGAAGCAAGACTGAAGGTTCTCTGAAGTCCGAACAAGTTATCATTGTCCAGTTCACCAGGCTCACTTGATTAAAAAAACCACTAAGTACAACTTAGGTGGTAACATTCTGGCTCAAACTGTGGGACGTGTGCTCAATCTGGTCTTTAAGGCAAGGAGAGGATATGCAAACACCAGAATCTCTGCTTTATATACCCTGTAAAAACATCTCAACTTGACAAAAAAAACCTTAGTAGCACAAGATTTACATAAGAAACCAAATGAACCATTAAGCTGATTTATTTAAACAAAATAAATGTAACTAACTAATGAAAACAAAAATGTTTGATTATAACTAAGTAAAAAACAAAAAATGCGGAAAGTAAGTGCTCTTTTTCAAGGAGCTTATTTTCCTACTCTAAGCATGATATAAAAACGGTTAAGTGTAATCATAAATCCAATGTAACCACCTAAGAATTTTATTAACATAAAAAAAAAATTCCTTGTCTTTGGTTACCAGCCAAAGTAAGGATACTTTATTCAGAAAATGCAAACCTGTGTGATGATCCGGAAGGGGCAGGATGGATGGGAAATTATAGGCATGAATAATGTCGTCAAACTTCCTCCCAAACTGGTAAGTGCTTGCGCAAGCTGCTTCTATCCATGACTGGACAGGTTTGATGTACAAATCAGAATGATGAGACAGATTGACTACACCATCATACTGACCATCAAGGCTTACCATATGATAATTCACTGTATAAGCCCCAAGTGGCTCCAAGTCATGCGGAAACTCTATATGTGAAGATGATAGTTCAGACTAATATTCTAATAACTGCATCACATCTGTCTTTTCACAACACTGCTTCTCCATGTCTTCATTATTAATACCTTTGTGTGGCTCTACATGATATGACTCTAAATGATCATATGGATAAGCTGCATGCTCCTTTTTCATATCAAAGTTTCCCAAGGCCACATGGTCCATGCTCTCTCCTTTAGATATGCCATAGACAGAAAAATCAACAAAACCATCAAAAAAATTTGGTTCATTATTTTCCTCTTTATTCATGTCACAGAGTGGATTTTCCATGAATTTCCAAGACTCCTCATCAACATATTTATCGGGGATAAGGGAGTCTTCATCACTTGTATCATGCTCCAAGCTATACTTGTCCTCATTTTCATACTCATCTTCTTCAGAGAAAAGGTCACAAGGTAGTAAGCCTTCCAGACTGTCATCATTATATGGAGAACACATAGGAGTCCCATCATGTATATTACAGTTTTCATCATAAGTTTCACTATAAGATTCTGCAATGGTTTCATCCTTAGGCTTGTACTGTTTAGATGGTAACAAAGGGTAGGCCTGGCCTACCATGTATGTATGATCAGGCTCGCTTGAATTTGTTTCCTGATTTTTGACCTCTGGAAGTCCATGTTCCATGACTTGATTTGCAACATAACAAGTGCTTTCTTGGTGTAATTGTTCACAGGTTCTACACCATGGAATTACTTCTTCTACCATGTTAGCTAAGTCTAACATGTTTGGAATCCTAGGCTCTTGTTGAGGAAACTTCTTTTGATACATCTGATTCTGCCCTCTTCTAGTTATGTTGGACCTAACCACCCAGCCTCTAGAGGTCATGCTGAAGGAAAGTAGTCAACTAATGCAAGTCATGTTGACAGCGTTGAGAAAACCAACTATTTGAAATGCAAGACAAAGTTCCCTTGCAGTATTTGTGAGGGAGATCACCTTAACCAACAATGCCTTGCTATCATATAGGTTTGGAGAGTTTGGTTCCAAGGACATCTTGTTTCTGAACAACCTAAATTTTCTCAATGACCTATTCAAAGTCGGTTGATCAAGTGGTCGAATCAATCTCATGTTTGGTCAATCCCACTCACCCTTTAGAGGGTGACCTTTACCAAGTTATTGAACCAATGCAATCTTTGGTCAATCCCGATCTCCCTTTAGAAGTAATATTCATCAAGTGATTGATTTGATTCCATTGTCAATCAATCCCACTCTTCATTTGGAGAGTGAATCATCTGCTAGTCATATTTTCTTCACTGCTAGTTTAGAACCTTTTGGACAAGGGGGAACTAACCTTGCTTCAAATAAACCCCCACCAAGCTTTCATATTGATTCCTTTGATTGGGATAGCCTAGTTAAGTTGCGCCTTCCTTCTTATGCACCTTTCCAGATAAAGGTGAAAGTTGTAAATTACATGATTGCTTGTTGTATTGTTGATGAAGGATCCTCAATTAGTATTTTATCTCCATGTTCTTAGAGAGGCATGTGATATTATTGGTATATTTGACCGCGTGTAAGTTTCTACAACCTATCTATCCTTAACTATAAGGAGGGTGAATCCCGCTGGCAGAATATATGCAATAATGGACAATTTCCTGAAATTTATACACTTTTTTAAAGGAGAGAGAGAGAGAGAATGGAGGAGGTTACCTCTTGAAGAGTGTCATTTGGTGAATATCATTTTTCTCCATATTTCATGTCCTTTCGGCCTCCATTAGCAGCATATAGCTAGTTCCTTACCTATATCTCTTAAAAAAATTCAAAGAAACATGAAATCTATCTACAAAATGTTGCAAAAATACATGAAACAAACATAGATTGAAACACAATATTTAGAGGAAATTTGAATTGCATCATATTAAACTGAGAGGAAAGTGATAACAACCCAATAATGGGTGAATCCATGTATCCCTTTCTCTAAACTATCCTCTTCCATTAATTCCAATGATCAACAAAGAAACTCTGATGTGAAAAAGACTCTATCTCTATCCTCCAAATCCTATAACAGGCCTTTTCTTTTCTAGCTTGTCCTCTCTAATTCATCTCACGTGCCTTCTATTTATAGGATTGGGATTTGAACATCGCATCTTTGATAATGAATGCAGAATTAGGATTTTTCAAGGTTTTGATTATTTCCTCTTGTTACCACCTAAGTTGTACTTAGTGGTTTATTATCAAGTGAGCCTGGTGAATCGGACAGGGTTGACTTGTTCGGACTTCAAAAAGACCTTTGGAAGTACTTTTGGGAAGTGCTTGTTGTATCATATCACATGTTCATACCCCATGGGGGAATTGTAATAAATTTTCTAGCATGATAGCGTCTGTAAAAGACTCGATCTCTTAGACTTCATTTGTCAATCCGATCAGCCCAGGGTGTTTTTTCCCTTGCTTATTATTGGTTGTTGAATAAACGACTGATAATTCCTGAGTTTTTCACTCCATACCTCCAAAGTTGGGGTGGTTGGCTTGGCATTTTGGCCTATTGAGGTCATTAGAGTCTATGTGTCAATGTATAAGCATGCTAGACATCATTTTAGAGTCATATGAACATGTCTAAGTCCCCCTAGGTGTTTTTCAACTTTTCAATTTTTTAGTTTTTTCAGTGTTTTTTATTAAAATTAAATTTTTCCAAAATTAGGCTATTTTTTAATAGTTTAATTGGAAAATTTGATTTTGTAATAAAAGTGGGCCAAATAATCGGTTTCAGTCATGTAGGTGCTCATTTTCAAGCTAAGAGCACCATGTAAACCCATGGACCCACTATTTCTTAAGTTTTGAGTGATCTTCCATCACTCAGGCAGAAATCCCCAAAAATCAATAATTGATTATTTTGATTAATAAATTGATGAATAATGGAGCAAATCCAAAATCAACAAATCAGTGGATTCTCAACCGATTTGACTGAAATCAATCAGATCTGGAGAAGATTGACTGGATCTAACAAATCCTTGACTGAAGGAGGGGATCAAGTTAGATCCAGAGTTGATCTACAGCTGTCTTCATGGGGAATTGCGCCCTCTCTCTCTCCTCCACACGTGTGGACTCTCCTAGATGCTCTGTGGACCGAGGTGTCAGTGTATGGGTTGATGTGTCAGCTCAATCAAGCCCCCAGTTGACAAGTGGGCTCAGTTCAGCTTTAGTTCTACATTGATGAACTCTACATTAGTTGATCTCACTTGATTCCATGAGGAGTTGTGCCCCCCTAGGCTGGATGGCCTATAATCTATATATATCTTGCTTGAGGCTCCCTCTTCCAAGCTAGTTAGAGCTGGAATGAAGGGATTGCCATTGTAACTCTGTATTTTATCATCATTTGTGAATAAAGAAGCTTTGGAGGCTATACTTTGTAGTGCATGTGTATGTTTGGATTCTCAGTGTTATGCTGCTGATGTGGTAGCTGCAATTTCTTGCCAAATTCTGTGTTGCTTCTGTGTTTTGGCTTCAAGGATTTGGATGAATATAGTAAGGGTGTAAACTAGGAAAGCTATATTTCTTGATCTTGTTTATCCATATGATGTATGCTCAAAAATTTCAGTTATATGCTTTAATAAGGTTATTTCTGCATAATCTTTCATTTTTGTTGCTTTATGCATCTATATCCAGATCTCACGAGGTGTGTGTAGGCTTGTGTTATTTAGTTCCAGGTTCCTGATTGGATGAGGGTGTGGATCTATATTGACTCCATTCCTATCCAATAATCTCAATAATCTGTCCCTTAGCACTCCACAAAAGGGCCTCCTTCCAGCTTGCTCCATTCAAGCAACGATTCGACCTTCTCTCATCTTCTTCTCATTTCTATAAAAAATCAACATTTTTACCCGGTTACTATGTTCGTAGTTTTGATTTTGCTTAGATATATCATATTTAAATTAATTCCAACATATATATATCTTATCAAATCCTATAGTCTAGATCTTGCACTTAAAAAAGTTTCATAAGCATTCTAGATCTAGCTTTAGGGAAATCATCTTTTTGCATGAAAATTTAAAGAAAACTTGTAGATAGCATGAATTAGATTTCCTTTTGATGTTATAAAACTTAATATTCTACAATATCAGTGCATATTTCATTGGTTTCACAAACATCAAGCCAAGATCCCAAGGAAAGCTTGCATTCCTTGGTTCCTTTTTCGCCTGTTTAGCTAGTTTTAACTTCATTTTTCTTGAGATAAGGTAGGCTGATCCAAAGGTACTCTTAAAGTGATTTTGGGCATATGTTATTCTAAAATTATCGCTTTATTTTAGCAGGTTTGACAGAAAATAAAAGAATTTTCTGTCTGAAGTGGCCTCGGGAGCGTTGAAATCCCCCAGGGGTCTCCCTTTTCACTAAAATCTTAAAATTTTTACAAAGTTGTAAGATCTTGGTTTCAGCCTATATAAGGACCAATAATTTTCTGATATATCAGTTCTTTGATATTGTAACCACTGTTAATAAAATTATTTTTCGAATAGGCTCTTTCGAGCCCATTCCCCATCCCCCCTGGGGGGATTTGCGTCGGTGTCCTTTTCGTCGCTTTCTGCTTATTTTTTTAAAAACTATAATTGATCTAATTTGCAGGGTAGTATAATTTATTTTATTATTAGTTTCATATTCCACTTTTTTTTTTCAAAGTAATCATAATACTTACCCCACGATTTCTCGATGGACCCGAAAGGGGAAAGAGATTCATGGTAGGACTAATTAGAAAAATAGACTTGTGGATCTAATTTATTTTTCATCATTCATTTATCAGCAATTATAAAATTAACCCCTACTCGATTCCCCGATTGAGATCCACTTGTATCGAAAGAGGTTCCTGGAGGGTTTTCTTTTAAACAAGAACACCCAGCTTAAAACTTACTAGAATTGACAAGACTCCAGTCTGTATGCTTTGCACTTGGCTGCGGTTCATCCAATCAGTCAGGATGTATCAAAAGCACTTGTGTGACTAGTATAATTAGGACTCACTCTCCCCAACTGACAAACCATCAGGTGAAAATCTAACACCTAGATCAAACCTTTACTGTGGCAAAATACCCAAAGGAAGCCGGAACTTCTGAAAAGTGACCTTGGGGCGCCGATCTCTGTCATACCCTAATGGGTGCGTTACGAACAATAACCCCAGAGAATCCATTTCAGCCCACATATTCCTTGCGGGTAGCCGTGAAGGTTTAGTCTTGGACATACTCCAAGTACTCTCGAGTATATCTGGAGTCCCCCTTTAGCCTAATTTTAATCAACTCACACTTCAAACTTAACTTAAAACGTACCAAGAGGCAATCAAAAAACACTCACTCCAATCACATGCAAGTATATTTTTTCTATATTTGACTCCATTCTAAGGCACTGGTTATTTTCTTGCTTTACATATATATTGTGTCTCAGCATTGTGCTTTCGTGTGTTCATCTTTTATATCTTTCCATATTTGATCATCTATAGTTAAATTGCAAACTTCTAAGTAACTCATTCAGTTTAACATCACAAACACTAAGTAATTATCCTTAGTAACTTAATAGGGTCTACCCCCCTTGGATTCGTTAGGAGTTGAGCCTAAATGGAGGAGTCAAGAACAAGGTGACAACCTTGACTCGAGACTTGCCCCCAAGGACACACCGAGTGGCTTGAAGATTTCTGCCACGTGACCAAGGTGTGTGAAAGGCGGCAACACTTTTTGGCGCCGTTGCCAGGGATAAATATTTTTATTCCCAAGTACGACTTAGCTTAACTTTTTTCTAGACAACTAAAAAGATAAAAAAAAATTGATTGATCTAGTCTTTAAAAAACATAAAAATTAAAACTCGATCCATCTGGCGACTCCACTGTCTAACATCCCTTCAAGAATTTCTACCTGAAGAAATCACCGACAATTATTCAATCCTCTCCTTGATCCCGAAAGGTTTATTAGGGAAAGATTGAATAGGCAGACTTCTCATAGAAACCTTGAATATTTAGGAGACCAATCCCTCTCAGATATCCATCACATTTTTGTAGAGAGTCATACCTTCCAATCTCAAGAAATGATGGAATTTTACAAACCCCTTGACTTTTCTCAGATAGCAGGCGCTCCTCATGACATTCTAAATGATTCTATCAAGAAGCTCCCCATGTTCGAGGGAAATAATGCTACCACTTCCAAGACTCATCTCCGAAAGTTTGAGAGGCACCTAGTCAGTTATTGCAATAGTGTTGCCGCTGACCATGAAGATGTCAAAATGAATCTCTTTGCTTTATCCTTAGAGGATGATGCTGCGGAGTGGTATGGCGACCTTGGTGATGATTCATATAAAACCCTTAATGAATTCCTAGAAGGTTTTAAGAATAAATGGGGGGAAAAGAAAGAACCAAGACATTTGCTTGCTTCCCTTCATAATATAAAGAAGATGGAAAATGAAACCATTGATGAATTTAATACTAAGTTCAGACGTGTGGTTGTAGGCCTCCCTAAAGAAATCAAGCCAAGGGATGCCTCCATCCTCATATCTTACATCGAAGCTTTCACTGGGGATTTGAGGTACAAGTTAAGGGACAAAGATCCGACTGATCTAAAAACTGCTCAGGATCTGGATGAGAAAATAGAAAGGAATATGCAATCTTCGGGTAAATCCAACATTCCAGGTTACACTAGGGGAAACACTTCGTACAACAAAGAGAAGGGAAATTCCATTGAATTAGAGGAAAAGGAAGCCTCTAAAGACCCCATGGAAAAGGTAAATAGCCTATTGAAAAAGTGATGACTAGTCAGAACCAATTCATGACAAACCAATCTGTGCAATTAAATAATTTTCAGAATAGAATAATCACACTGGAAAGAAATAATGGACCTAGGAATTTTCAGCCAAAACAAAATCAAGCGTATAAAAATAAGTTTCCTCAGTAAGATCCTAGGATTCCAAACCAGTTGGACTCAACTAACCTGGTAGATGAAGTCATTCCACGGTGTAGACCTTGTGAGAAATTCCACCCAGAAAGCACTTGCTATGTAGCAAACCAAGTTATAGAACATGGGATGGTGGAGGTCAGTAATCAGAAAACAACATCAGGTGAGTATGATCATTTGTACATGGTAGGTTGAACCTATCCTCTATCAAACCAGCATTGGCAGCAGGCCACGAATTACGGTTTCGAGAAGGATCTCTTGTCTAACTTTTATGGTGTAATGCCTCCTCTTGAAGCAATTAAGGAAATGAAGGAGGCCAGGTTCAAGGGAGTTGTGTATCAAAGAAGAGAAAAGCAATCACTATCTAAACAGTACAAGCAAAAGGTAACCACTCCTTCCCTCCCAGATCCTCCTATTGTCCCTGATTCAAATATTGATATGGGAGAATGGATAAGTAATGCTAAAATTCATGTTTATGCAACTGATGTCCTTAAAATTCCCGGTCAAAAGGAAAAGTTGTTGAAAGCCTTAGAGGATAGTCGAAGTGAAGCTCATAATATTATCGAAGAGGATCCTCTTCCTAATAACAATGCTATATTTGAAGTTGAACTTATTGAACCTATAGATATGCCCATAGTCCTCAACAGTGTTGATCCAAGGAGAGAAGACGACCCACCCTTTTATGTCTCCCTCTTAGTTGATAAACTTCTCCTTCATAACTGTATGTTAGATTCAGGTGCTTCATCAAATGTCATGACGAGAAAAGTAATGGAGCAACTAAATCTAAGGGTCACCCGGCCCTACCACAATGTTTGTGCCATGGATGCAAGAGAAGTTGAAGTGGTAGGGATAATATTAAATTTACAGGTCAAGTTAGCTAAGTATCTTGATATCGACATGTCGATGGATGTGGTGGTAATAGATGTTCTAGATAATTGGGGTATGTTGCTATCCAGAAAATGGGCCGCAACTCTTGGTGGGCACATTCAAATGGATTGGACATATGCTACTATACCTGCATCAGAGAACACTAGGGTGATTCTCCACAGAGAAAAGCTGAGGAAACAGCATGCAGAAAACCCTAAGAATCCTGGAAATGAATTTGTTCATTTCACTGATAATTTTGGAAACTATGCTATTTTGTTAAATTTCATGGCCCCCATTAAGGAAAACATTAAAAATGAAAAGATCGATGAAGTTTGGAAAATGTACTTTGACGGGGCTTATTCCAAAACTGGAAAGGGTGCGGGCATCGTGATCATCTCTCCTTCAAATAAAGTCTACAACTTTGCATTTAGGATAGAGTTTGAAGCATCAAACAATGTAGCCGAGTATGAGGCATTGCTCCTAGGGTTAGAAACCGCTAAAGATATGGGGATAAAGATTTTGAACATAAAAGGTGATTCATATTTAGTTTTCCTCCAGATTAAGAATCAGTATCAATGCAAAAATGACAGACTAAGAAAGTATAGGAATGCCACATGGGACACTATGAAATGGTTTAATGCACTTAACATTCAAAAGGTCCATAGGGAAATGAATGGGTTAGTAGATAAATTAGCAGTAGCAGCATCCACCCTCCTTCCATTGGATGAAATGATTAATGGGAATGGAAAGATGGAAATAAATTTCAGACCTTCAATTCTAGATAATATAGACCACTGGCAAGTGTTCAAAGATGATGAGCAACTCTTGAGATTCATCCACTATCTACAAGAGTTTGAGGGTTGCAAGATCAGTTATCAGCAGGAAGGTAAAGAGTATCAAGAGTGCGAGGATAATGAAAGGAATCACATCCCGAGTAGCCTTATGGCTTTCAAGAATCTTTTCAATCGTCAGGATCATCATAAAAAACAAAAAGAAGAAATAAAAACTGGGAATTATATGGAAATAAACATAGGAACTGACAAGGATCCCAAGTTAATAAAAATTGGAAAAGGTACTTCGGAAAAGGAAAGGAACAACTTGATCAACCTAATCAAAGAGTATAGAGATGTGTTGGCCTTTAGTTATTATGAGCTTAAATCCTATAGGGAGGATGTGTTTCAACACAGTATTCCCCTCACAGAAGAAGCTAAGGAGCTCAAACCTTTCCGACAAAAACTTAGGCGAATAAATCCTAAGTTGGCCCCCATTGTGCAGAAGGAACTTCAGAAGATGCTAGCAGCAGGGATCATAGCACCTACAATACATTCATCTTGGTGCTCCAACTTAGTTGTTGTTAGAAAGAAGAATGGGTCAATAAGAATATGTATCGATTTTAGAAATTTGAATACATCATGCCTAAAAGATAATTACCCATTACCCGACATGGAAACTTTTCTTCAAAAAGTAACAGGATCAAGGAATCATGTCCATGTTGGATGGTTTTTCCAGTTATAACCAGGTGTTGGTAAATAAGGAAGATCAACATAAGACTACATTCACCACACCTTGGGGTACGTATAAATTTCTAAGAATGCCTTTTGGCTTATTGAATGTCGGTGCCACCTTCCAAAGAGCCATGGATTTTTCCTTCAAAGAACTTATAGGAAAAATAATTGAAATATATCAGGATGACTTAATTGTTTTTTCAAAAGAAAGATCTGACCACATAAGTCATCTTAGGCAGGTTTTTACAAGATGTCGGAAATATGGTATTTCCTTGAATCCCGCCAAGTCAATCTTTGGAGTTGATGAAGGCAAGTTGTTGGGGCACATCATTTCTAAAGATGGTGTCAAGGTTGATCCTGAGAGAGTTGAAGCTATTAAGAGAGTCCCCTTGCCTCAGAATCTAAAAGCTCTCCAGTCCTTTAATGGTCAAATCAATTTCATAAGAAGATTCATCCCAAACTTAGCAGAATTAATGAAACCTCTACAAAAGCTATTAAAGAAAGATGCTAAGTTTGAGTGGACAGATGAAGGGAAAGATGCATTCAAGTCCATCAAAAATTCCATATCCATGTCCCCGGTCTTGACTAGTCTAAATTATTCCAAAGAATTCCAAATATTTTCCTTTGCCTTAGAAGACACCATTGCCGATGTTTTACTTCAAAAGAATAAGGAGGGACAAGAGCAACCCATAGCCTTTATGAGTAGAGCCTTCCAAAATTCATAATTGAAGTATACCATGATGGATAAACAGGCCTATGCTCTTGTCAAGTCCCTTAAACATTTTATAACTTATATACGTTACTCCAAAATCATTGGATATGTACCCCATGCAGCTGTCAAGGACATCATGTCTCAGCAGGACTATCTAGGAGTCAGGGGTAAGTGGGTTTCAAAAATTCAGGAATATGATTTGGAGATAAAACCTACTAAATTAATTAAGGGACAGGGTCTTGCAAAGATGTTGACCCAAGGAAATGAAAAGGCTTTAGGAATAATCTGCCAGAGCAGCAATTCAGAGCAAAGTGTATCAGGCGAGTTTCAGAGATTAGAGCAACACCCTTGTGTTGGCCTGATTTTCTGACCTAGGACAACAAGGAGATTATTCCCACACAATCAGCTTAAAACAACATCCGGTATGTTTGGAGTAGCAAAATCTCGCAGGTTATGGTCCTGCTACCAGCTGAATTTTTCTCTTAAGGAGAAAACTAAAATTCAGCAAAAATCTATCCTAATGTTATTTCTACCTAAATGAATCCTATAATTAGTTTCAACTACCTAAATTGTCCTATAATTTCTTTCTTAAGGAAATACTTTGATTTTTGAAGAGTTTTTCTAAATATAAAGACTGTTAAAATTATGCTAAAAATTACACAAATTGATTTAACAACTGTTAAATGTAACTATACTAAGATAATAAACACCTAAACTATCTTAACTATCCTATCTATCCTATCTCAGCTGAGAGTGATTTTGAATACTATATTAATTATTTATTAATATAATATGAACAAAAAGATAAATTGTATGATCTAAATAAAAATATTTAAGCCATACTCATCAAACTATTCTGCTATAACATAACTCATCAGAGAAACTGAAAATAAACAATTATTTCAATTTTCTGAATTATCTAATTAATTAATAACTAATAACAAACATAGATATTTGAATAAGAGATCATGTCCAGTATGAAACTGATGGCCTCCCATTTTGTCCATCTACCATCCAATTTCTAGTTCAAATTTGTAATGGAACCAGTGATTTTGATTTCATTTTGTTGTATATGTTGTGCTCAACTATATATTTTGAAGGGGATGCATCAAAACTCTAAGCAAGGTAAAATTCTTATTTTTTTTAGTTATTTTATTCATTATTTTGATGGATTTCAACTTATGATTAGAACTCTGATTATTTTCCAAAGGTTTGGTGGCTCAATCCCACACCCGTTTCGGCACTCACTGAGCATGTATTGATTGGTTCAGATATTTGGGGGATTCATTTGTCCAAAAATATGCTTGGTCGTTTCAATATGGATTTTGAGCTATCATTCATCATTAAAATGCTATGTTTCCTCCAGAAGTCGTGGCCCTAGTCTCAAGCAATCTGGTAATGGCATTCCCGTCATTAATCAGGAACTTGATTTCAGGCTCAATTTCTGAGCAATCGGTGTGGAATTATTCAAAACGGTTCAAAACACACTTCATAAATGGCCCCGTTTACCCCTAACTACGGGAAATTTTCAGAATTTATTAATGAATGTGGAGAAATCCTTTCCAGAACATACATGGTTTTTCTAGATTTTGGTGTTGGTCGTTTTATGGGTAGCTGCACGAATTTCTATTTTTTTGGGATGGATCTTATCCATCTATTGATGTACAAATAAATCCTTAGAATGATGAGACAGGAGATCATGTAACACTCTAATTTCAAATTAATCAAGTGACTGCTACGTTTTATTTCTTAAAGCTTCAACTTCAGATCTAGACGCGTTGAAGGCTGGGCCCACCTTCAACTCTTGTCGTCTATATAGTTTTCTCTTTTCTTTACCAATGTAAGTAAAATTATATATCATTTTGTTTCAATGTTGTTCTTTGTATATCAGTGTTTTGACAAATTTCATAGATTCATGGTTGGAAATATGTATTGATGCTTGCGTTGGATTGGCTTACATTATTTGCGTGAATAGGCCTGAGTAATTTGAGTAGATCTGATTCAGTAAACTGTAGAATTGAGTGATAACAAGAATAGTGAAATGTGCCAAATTTAAATGCTCTCTTCCTTCATATTCAGAACTAAATCAAGCTGTGGTATTGGGGATTGGAGGGTTAGACTTCGTAGTTAGGAGCTTTCATAGTTTAAAGAGTTTGCAAAGTTTCTAAACATTGTAAGGGTTTTCACAATTTTTATATAGCTTAAAGAGTTTGCAGAGTTACAAGTTGTAGAGTTTATAACATTCATATGATTTATCAAACAACTCTTTCAACTTTCGTTGCGTATGAATAGTCTTGCTCCCTTCCATTGCTATAAGCACATTTACATCGTTTATTTTTTATTTGATGTTGTCTTTTATGTGTATGCTAGTAGTTTGACAAGGTTCAGAATTGAAATAGATGTGTGTTTATACTGGATTGGTTAGTATTGTAGAATGTATGGAAACAAACCGGTTTGTGTTAATGAGCATATAGAAATAGGGTACCTAATTTAGGGACAATCACATCTTTATTTGCAGATTCAGTTGAATGAATAGAAGGCTTCAATCCAATAGAAAGAGTGGCTAGGCAGGTTGGATTTGAATTCTTTTCCTCTGTCAAAGTATTAAGAATCGAATTGTTAAGTTTTTGGGCTTAATTTCCACAGCTTAGAGGATTGTAAATAGCACTTAGAGGATTGATTTATTTTCTTCGATTAGGTTTAACAGCCTCAGATCTTGGTTGTTCAGTAGAACAGTTCATTTTAGGAGTTACATTTCTATGTGAGTAGATTGAAGCCACCCTAGGCATGAGCTTGAAACCATTTTACCTTGTAGTGTAGTAACTCAAAGTTTATGTGTCCTGGTTGATAATTAAATCGAAGGTAAATTAATTAACAATAATTTTACCCAACATTTTGGCGCCGTTGCCAGGGAGTTGCTCCAAGGTAAGCTGGTATTTTTCTCATTTTCTACGAATTTGTTAGCTGTGAAGTTTAGGTAGATAGGGGTAGATAGGTTTCCTTTACAGTACACAACAAGTTGGAGGGGAAACGATAAGACGCAAAGACGAATTCACTGTGGGATTCCCATGGTGTAACAGCCTGACGCATCCACTTTAGTGGGTTGCCCCAAATCCTTGTTGTTTCCTTCTCGTAAGTGTGTTTGCTTTTTCACATGTTTGATTTATTTTGATGCAAAAGTGTGTTTACCTTTCCTGTAAGGCGTGTTTACTTTCTTGCAATTTAATTTCATGCAAGTGTGTTTCTATTTTTGCAAGTTTGGGTGTGTTTACTTCCCGCAATTTAATTTCAAGAGTGTTTTATTTTATGCAAGAGCGGCATGTGTTTTATTGGCGTAAATATGTTTTTAGTGGTATATAGTCTTGATTAGAATCATTTAAAACACATATAAACCAAATAAAAATAAAAACTTGGGTGCTGTAAGAGCCCCAGACACTGATCCTTGTGCGAGACATGAACAAAACAATCGACAGAAATGGATTCATAAGTAACTATCAATTTGGGAAAACTTTCTCAAATCCTAGCTACAGTTGGGAATTCTTCTTATCGGGTAGAACACATCATGACAGAAGTTAATATTTTATCTACCTCTCCTGACATAACAAATGAACCAAAGTCCCAAGAGCCACAAAAATATTTTCCTTGCCAAATTGCAGAGGAAATTGACAACTTGGGGATTACATCCGATGGAAAGAAACCTAAAATTGAGGAGGTATTAGCAGATCCTCTATGTACTTCCGAAATCAATCAATCAAAAGAAGGGGATCTACATGATATGATGAAGGAAGGTGAGTGCCAGGACTACATTGAAAGTTGGATCCAAGAGGTAACTAGACTACAACACCATTTCCTCCTTCAACACCTTTTGTTGCAGAAGAAAGTAAGTTGGTTGGTTCTCCATATCTAGGTAATCATTGAAACAAATTTTTCATATGTGGATAAAGGTATATTTTTAATCTTAATTCGCACTTGGTTACATTGGAAGAATTCATATACTTGACTAGAAATGTTTTCTTTCTTCCTAGGTAGAATAGGAAAATATGTATATAAATAAAAAAGTTGCATGTTTAGTTTAGAAATTAATGCAGCTTCGTTGTTTTTCTTTCTTTTCAATAAAATGATAAGATCTTTAACCCGAATTTATACCTCCTCTCCAATCCATACTTTCAGAAAATTTATTATAACAGTAGCTCATAGCCTGTAAAAGGGAAAAATGCCAGAGGGTAATATGAAATTGTGACTGTTTTTTTTAATAATGGTTGATGATGAACATGTTTCCTTTGTGGTAATGGACAGCGGTTGAAGGTATTTTATATTTACAAAAACTCAGGGTATCCAAAAAGGGAAGTTCTTTCATTACCTTTGTTATTTTAGAAGGCTGATTTTTATAAAAGAATTTTCTGGAATTTTCCTTATTTAAATAAATTCTTTTGAAGATACCCCAAATATGCTTGTTGATTTTGCTGAATTGTTGGATAGCTGTATTAACTAAAAGCTGAAGGAAAAATGTTTTTCATCATACCTACAAGAATTATTGATTTCAGTTCAGTTCTTTTACACAGACTTACTCTTCTGTATTCATACAAATGTTCTCTTATCTAGCTGTGCCTCTATTAGTGATTTATAGCCTGAAGGGGTTTCACTTATGAACTCATAGTATACTAGTGCCATTTGACTTGGTTTCTCACTGGATTGAATGAGGATATTATTTTTTTCAAAGTAGTAACAACTATGGACATTGAGTTATTATCCAGACATGCACCATTATAGGAAATGGTCTCCAGGACTGAGCAGTTTGTTGATTATTATCTATTGGCTTCCATTATATTAAATACATATATACATACATTTTTTGTCCAGCCACTTCATGACTTTCACTTTATACAGTTATAGGGGTTAGTTGTTCCTTTGGACAAATCTTTACAGGCATGTTTCAAGAACACTCTTCCAATTTTAATACCATCCCACTCCTAGAGGGTTTTCAGAGTTGCTCCCCCACTCATCTATGCATAAGCAAATCATAAAATTTATCTTTAAGATGAATTTGGGACAAGGGCCTCTGGTAGAAAATGGGTGTAAGAGGTTAACCCATCGGGATGCTGAATAGGTCCACCGGCAGCGGGTACCGACCTGTGGTATAAAAAGGCAAACCCATCAGGGTACTGAACAGACCTGTTGGCAATGGGGCATTTTTCCTAGGGAAGAAGCTTCTTAGATATTACCGTTACCCCACCGGAGTACTGAACAGGATCGCTGGCAGTGGGTTCTGACTTTGATATCTCTTTTAAAAGCCTCATTTATACTTGTCTGTGTGAACAATGTACTTATGTAAATGTTAAAGAGAGGTCATGTGTGGGTTAAATGAAAATCTAAGGGAACTGTTTGTAATAGCCAGTTGATGATCATCTTCAGATGCTCTAAGTTTTTGTTGCCTGATCCTTGCTAGAAGAAAAGGTTTATACCTCTAGAGTGTCCTAGCGTTTACTGATTCGATGAACATAGCTGTGAACCTCATTATTGGTTTTTCTTTTCACCGCTCAAACCGTCTTGTGTGAAGCCGAGTCAAGTTGGCCAGTACACCATTGGATTCATTTATTACTCCTCTTGTCTTGTGTTTTTAAGGCACATATGCTGGTGGAAAAATTTCTATATGAATAAAGAGAAAAAAATTATGTGCTTATGGGTTGAAGTTTTGAATATTTTTAATAGTAGATGCTGATAGCCTATGGACTGTTTTTAATTCTGTTTTTGTATTGCTAATAAAGAGTGGTTTTATGACTTAGCATTGTTTTTGTGTGGCCAAATGAAGAAGAAACCATGGAATAAGGTAATTGTGCCATGAGCTTGCTGGATAAAACAAAATTTTCAGGAAGTTATTTGATTTTTCAGGTAGTTTTAATTATCTTTTCAACTCACAAAAGTTGGACATTTTGAAGAAAGATAGTTATTTGCCCTTCCTGATAACATCATCACCCTATTGGAAATCATTTCCACCCTTGCAAGCTTGAAAATACTTCTGTGTCTAGACTTGAAAATACTATACTCATACTGGATCAGGCATTCGAATGAGTTCAACAAAACTGGTAAATTGAATTTTAAAGGTAATGTTCAGAACGCTGGAGTAATATTTACTGTTAAAAGCCAGGTATCTTTCTAATTTAAAAAAATTGGTGAAATTATGAGGATTTACCTTGACACATTATATTCCATAGAGTTGATAAGCCACCTCTCTTTTGTAAGTAATTTAATGACATATACACCTTGG
>LPNX010240547.1:0-67905 GCA_001517045.1 Pseudotsuga menziesii
CAATCCTACCTAGATTCTTATGATACTAGATTATATTTCAGAAAGAACAGAATTGATCTATAATAGAATTTTGCTATAGAATGGTATGTTTAATACATGCGCCCTCTGGAGTAGAAGTTTTGTACAAATGAGAAGATTTTATACTTCCCTTTCTGCAAACCTGCGACTATTACAGCTACTAACCAGTTTTAGAGGGTAGTAATTTTATCCAAAGGGAATAAATTCTATAATATTTTGAAGCAGTGCAATGCATTGAATATCACGTACCAATATGACAGGAGCCCAGAGAGATATAAATGCACCCATGTTTCCTGGTACTGCAAGGGAAACAATCTTTTAATAATGATCTAGTAGAAGATGAGAACTAAAGCATAAATATAAAACACGTATAGCTATAATGGAAAAAATTGTAAACTTCCAATCCATTACCATTTGGGAATAACTCATGCGATTGGTAATGAACATCTTTTACATTCATTATGTCCTTTGTTGGTTGCACAAGAGGTTTTATCTGCATTGCAAAAATGCTCTAAAAAAGTTAAAACTTAATAGCTGTTTGCTCAAAAGATGTACTATTACAATACTTTTCCAAGATCCTAAATATATGATAAGTTTTCTATTTACTTGTATATAGTAGCTGAAAGACAATTTGCTGATAAGTAACAATTGATAGAATGGACGTTGACCTATTATAATTTGTGATTTTAATTGTAAATGCTACAAGATTCAAGGCATTAGCAACTTTATATCATGAATCAGCTTTATATCCTGAATACAAGTCAAAGATACATTTTGAATTTATCATTTTTATGTGAGTTTTGAATTTTTCCTATCTGCTTTTACATTTTAATGGCCAGGCATGAATTGATCTTGTGCTGTAGACAGGTTTAAGTTTAACTGTCTAAATCTTAAAAAATTTCAAGCATGTTTGCATAATTGGCTTCATATTTCGTTACAGTACAAGAAGAGTCTGTTTGTCTCTCGATCTGCTTTGACAGTGGCCTAGTTTTACTCAGACGATTGAAATTTTATGCTTATTTGATAATGTCTATAAAATCTGCTGACACCCCAGGCATAAGAGAATGCAAAGATGCACTACGCAAATGCCTAAAGTCAATGATGCTAATGATGTGTCTGGAGGGATTTTGGAGAAGTTCCCAAAGTGCCTGAATTTAGATATTTAAACCTTATTATAATATTTTCATAATAATGATTTCTAAAAATTAAAAATAAAATAATTAAAAAAATTTAAAACTTAAAACCAACTTAAAAACCTAGAACCTATTATGCTTCACACTAACTATAAATACTGACGGGCTTCTTGGTATTTTACCTCACGCTGTAGTTGTCTCCTAATGATGATCCCATAGTAGGGATCGAAACGTTGAGATTTGCAAAATCATACAACGCAGTTCCTTCTTATTTACAATTCTCCACTGCGTAAATGACTACTTTCATAAATACTAGTTACTGGTAAGTTGTAATAGTAATAATTATGTAGTTTGTAGATTGATATCTATCATAAATTTGTTTGAATATCATCATTGTCAAGCAATAACAACTTCTTAAAGGGTGCTAGCTCAATGTTAGAGCGCCTGCCTAATTATAGGCAGGACATTGGTGGTTCGATTCCTCCGTGCCCTATCATAAATTTGTGACTACAAAAACGACTAAATTCACATATATACGACTATTAGTAGCTAATTTCCTGTATCTTAGTCGTATTTAGCTTCGTCATTAATATGTTAACATCTAGTAGTTTATTTAGTCGTATATTTTTTCATTAATGGTTGCAATGAGTGACTAAATCAGCGACTAAATCAATGACTAACTTAGTGATTAAATCAATGACTAAATCTGTGACTAAATTAATGACTAAATCATTAACCATCAATGACTAAAACAATGACTAAATCATTGACTATCAATGACTAAATCAATGACTAGTGAAATACGACTAGCTATAAGATAGTGGTAATTTGCTACTATTAGTCACCGACTCAAAAATAGTCGTTTATAGCCTGATTTTAGTCATTTTTTTAGTCATTAATTGCTCATTTTCTACTAGTGATTTGAGTCCATCACATTCACACATACTCCCAAAAACCTCAATAGTGTAGCAGATCAAATGGCTAATGACATTCTAAACTGGCACATTCACAATCGCATATAGGAAACATACAACCATAACATCATGCATAATCATATTTAAAAATACACACACAAATGTAATAATACATCATCTAGGCATTGCATTCCACATCATCATAAAAGACTCACACATATAAATCCACGTGCGTAAAAAATATATATATAAATAGATCAATCGCATGTCCAAAACATGTCCAATACAAAATGAGAAGCCACATATGCTTTCTCAGTAGGATATACATAGCGACACAAAAACTCCTAAGTGCACCAACGCACTAGGGGTAGACTCACTAGGCTGCTAATCTAACATAGACTCATCATCTGACTCAATATCATCACCATTAGAAGCTGTCACCACTGCTCTAACAGCTCCTCAGTAAAGAAGTGGCCCACCCTTCTGCCACCCTCTCGGATCATCATCTGACACCACCGGTACATCCGTGGCTCCCATGGACCACTATCCTGTACAGCCCAGTGCGGACGCAGTGTAGGTACTTTCTCAAAAAAGAAAGCACACAGAAATGACCCAAAACAAAATCCTACTCCAGATGCCTTCGAATTGTTCAGCTGATGTCGAACAACCTAAAGATACATCTGAGCCCACCCATAATACGTGCCTCCCATAGCACGCTCTACTAGCTAAAGTTTCCCTCCAGATATTTTGTGGATCCCTGTGGAACCCAAGATACGCAGCAGTAAGGTCGCCACTGCCCATGTCACAGATCCTCGATGTCACACATCAGGATATAGGATCCACGCACATACGCCGTAGCATAATAGTGCCGATCGCATAGCTCCTCCAATGTCTCCCCCGGAGACAACACTAATGCCAAGTCACCAACAACTCTCAACATAGAGATCCCAGTAAGGAAGTATACATCTGCTAGCGTGATCTCAATCCACTAGCCTTGGAAGAGGAAGACCTCCTCCTCAACATCCCAAAAACTCACCAGCGTTTGCAGCAGCAAACTCAAGCTCTTCATGAAGGGTATCCTCATGAACTTCAGTAAACCATAATGGGCCAGTGTATCATGCACATTCCCATCTCATAATGATGCCTCCCGAAGGTATTTACAGTCTCTCTCACCACTTGATCTCAGCCATCTTGCACAAGAAAAAAAACAGATGTCAGCCACTACTCTCATCAAAGAACATCACCCAGAGGTCAAGTTGCACCTGTTTGGGAAAAATAAGCAACCAGGTCGCTAAAAAATGCCCCAAAGATGCAACCAAGTCACTCCTTTTCCTTCTAAAGGTGCAACTTGACACCATGAAACCCCAATATGATCATGGAGGCCCTCTGGGTGACCAAATGCAGAATGTAAACCACCAAAAAGAAGAGATTTAGTGAGAACTCTTACTTGGAAGTCACGGAACTCAAAATCGGTGGTCAAAATAGGAGAAATCAGCAAATGAATATTTAGGGTCCATCGCTCCAACTCCACAGTGAACAGTGACAATGACACCTCACCAAGTGGTCCCCACCTTTATATAGGCCTCGATTGACCTAATTTTTCCTGTTCGACATAACAGAACCATACGAAGTCCATTTGAGACGCCATTCATGCCACCGGTTTCAGAATTTCATCCTCTATCTCCTTATGAGACCATCGTCTCATGTTTCACAAATAAATTTTGGGACTGCTTCCCGAAAGCTACCTCAATTTATGAGCCACAGCATGGTGATCCAAGTGTTTGTGAACCTGTACTTACATCACACTTTCCTACCACTACTCATGCGAGTTTTTGGGCCACCGCCTGTTAAGGGTAACCATATTTCTTCTTGTTTTGTATTTTAACACATAGCTGTCTTCTCCATTAACCGTACCTTACGCAGATCTTTGGACCATTGTCCGCAAAACAATTTATTTTTCTTGCATGTATTTGGCATAGAACTACCTCTGGACTTGCGCTCATATCCCTTGTATTCAATTCCATCCACTGCAAATCACACACAAATATCCTGACCTCTGTCCGAGAGCCACCACAGTTTGCGTGCCTCTGCCGCATTGACTCGCGATCCTCTTCCGTGATCTATCCCGCACATGTATTGGTATGTTTGAGATCCATCTACTCCATCCATACTGCATGGATGGCCTTTGACCACTGTCCACCATCCCGACATGGGGCACCACCTGTGCCACCGCAATCGGTTGACCATACTCGAGTTTCGTTTAAGCTCTTTTCTGACTCCTAAAAACAATGAAAAGATGGCTAAGCAAAGATGCTTCCTTTCTTGCTCGCTAAAGTATAGGAAAGGGCATCTACAATGTCTCATTTACCTCCTTTTGTGGACTATGTAGAGCATCAAATGAAAAGGACCACCTTGGCATATTCAAGCCAAGACCATTCCCCTCTGCATACTTTTATGCTTTCTTAGGCAGAGGGGCCGCACTTTACAAGAAATCTCACCATGGGTTGTCATTAAGCTCTTTTCCATCCTTCTCATCAAGAAAATATTACCGAGCAAACTTGGTTTCATTCATGCTTGTAAAAGTATCTAAATGATAGTCCAATTAGTATAGGTTTAACCTTTTCCGACCTGATTGGACTACCAACGGTAAAGAAGTCTCTCATCTCCTACAGGATGAGTGAGCTCTCCCATGTATACTTTTATCCTTTTTCAAGCACAGGAGACTACAATGAAAAAGGGCCCCCACTGGAGTCTTCTTCGTGCTTTCAGACTCTCTAAAATTGAAAGCACCATCGAGCATTTACTTTCTTGGGCTCACCAAAAATCCACAAGATCGTACCACAATGGTGTCCCTAGACACCACCCCATGGAAAACAATTTGGCAATATTCCCACTTTGGGTCGCCTTTTTTCAGAGTACTCTGCAATGTGTCTTTCTTGGATCCCATCAATATCAAAAGTATCCACGTACCCCAAGTATTTCCCATCTGCAGTGACATTTTCGGTATTACAACTATGATCCTATTCCCATGAGTCAGTTTCATTTGCTTCTTGGTTCACCCTACCATCATACTCTGAACAAAGGAATTTTGATTCTACCAGACTCCCCATGCCCCTATTTAAACCTCCCCCCCCCCTTTTAGTGGGTTAGTCCGCAGATTGTCTCACACCTTTTGGTTATCTCCCTTGTGCTTCTGGTCAAGGAAACACCACTACCTTGACTAGGGGCAGGTCTCCCTCTGTCAACAACAACACACATATTCCAGAGGATAGACCTAGAGGTCCCTGTATCCTGGTTTCATTAACATCATTGATGAGTTCCTTGGACCACTTGAGAGGAGTCCTTAGTGCCTCTCAGGATGGTTGTTTCTCACGTTCTCGACTTCAACTACATCATCGCATCATTGAGATTCGTACAAGGTTTGGTCCATGCAGTATTTGGTCGAAGACCCCGGATGTCACCTGACTCTAGCACATTGATGAGTCTATTTGAGGGATCTAAATAGGTTATGTCCCTTGTGGTTTCTGTGTTGCATTGGAGATAGTGTTAAGAAGCCCCAGCAGTGCTTCTATTTAGATTTATGATTGATGCAGCATACTTGTACCACAGAGACTCTGACTCTCCATCAGCGAGTCAATACAGCTATGTACCATTCCAGATCCAACAAGATATCAGTCATGAAGATATAGCATTCCATGAGAATGCCATGGGTCCAATGTAGTAGTTCTTCAGATTAGTATTGTATTCATCCTCTAATTGAGGCAACCTTGTATCATCAGTTGTACATGATCGACTCTTGTATTATAGAGCATAGATCACATTATTCTTTTGACATTGTTATGAGCATGGGGATGCCTGCCTCGTCCATATACATGTCACATATTATTTGTATATCACCCATTGATGGGAACCATATTAATACAAAAACCAAAAGCCACCATGCCCTATCCCCGGAAGCACCACCTCTCCGCAGCAAATCCTATGATGTCCATCGGCCATACAATGAGCTCCTGCCTTCACACCTCAGGGGGCAATCTGTTAACCTGAAAAATCCCTCACTCAGCTCTACATGGTCTACACCACCCAAGGACACCCATGCACGACCCTCATTTCACCCTATTAGACCCTCACACCCTCAAAAAGGCTTAAAAATGAGTAAAAGGGCTTAAAAACCCCCAAAAGGAGCCTAAATAACTCTCCTAGGGGCTAAAGCCTCCAAAACGTGGCTAAAACCCCTAAAAGGAACCTAAAACCCTAAAAGGAGCTAAAGTTAGGGCGAAAGGGGATAAAATCCCAACAAATGGGCTAAAGCCCTGACCAAGGGCTGAAAACCCTAAAAGTCCCCAAAAAAGATATAAAAGGAAGGGTGGTGGTCACTCTCAAACAACACTTCCCTTGCATACTGTTATGCTGCCCGTGGATGCCTTGAGACCCTTTGTCTCTCAAGCCACCCACATCCCCCTCTCATCCACTCATCTTCCCCATTGAGTCATAGCTCCTCCATTGTTGAGTGAGATAGAGAGGTGCTTCTTCCAGCCAAGGCATGATGGCCCATTGCACCAAAGAAGAGGTATACCATTGTTTGTTCATGCTTTTGTTTTAGTAGATTAGTTGTTTTCTAACCCTTATTTGCTTGTAGGTTTGTTTATTAACTTGTTTTGCAGGTTTATTACTGTCTTAATAGTTGTTTGCAGGTTCTCGGAGCAAAGCCCTAACCTTGTTTGCAGAGGGGGTCAGGGCCATTTCTTGTCCATCTTTTCTTCCTTTCTGTTCTATTTACTTTTCCTGCATTTCTCCACACAGGAACCTATCCTTCCATCCTATAGATGAAAGGTAGCCATTCCTACCCCTGTAGCAAGGAAAAATCCCTGCTACAAGTAGGACTATGTGCTCCAAAGGGACAAAGGGATGGATACTCAAGCACAAACAAGTGATGCAACAATGAACTATAATTTCCTTTCTCTCCAATTTCTCCTCCTTTAATGTATCCATGAGGCTCAATACATAGCACTCCAAATTGGCAATGGTCGGTCGAGTCTGAGTGTTCGCAAGGCATATGGAAGTGCAAGAGTCAATTTATTCAGGACATTATGAGGAAAACTCCAAAAACTTTTGTCTTCATGCACATTTCTCGATGTACATGGCTTTTGGCTCAAAAGTTGTGTGTACACATGGATATTGCTTTAAAATTCGTGTATACACATAAACAAATGCTTTTTGGGGACTTTCTTCGGACATCAAAGTATAGTATGAGCAAAGGTGGTCCAAGGATTCTGCAGAGGAACATGGAAGGCCATAAAGATGTGATCTACCAAGTGTGGTTAAAATCAGCTATAACAGATTCCCCCTAATGTGTGAGGTCATAGGGGTAACATGATGGTCGAAATACATTATATCCATACTAGAAGTGGAGTAATGCAGACCTAGGTGGAAGAACTAGCCACTCATTAGTATAATACAATGATTAATCTCTGCATGTGACTGCAAATATACATGTAGCGGTCTGTAATACATAAGAGTAAAATGGCCATGAATAGGCATGATATACAAATGTCATGTATGTTCATCACCATGTACAATATACAATGAACAGGATCTCCATAATGGATGAAGATATCTGTTAATATATTAGGATCTTTTCATGAGAACTAACATCTCATCAATACTAGCACGATAAAGGAGGTAGCATATGTGGAATTCCACCAATCTTGGAGGTCTTCTACTCAAACCACTATGAGTACATGTCCCATCACATGAATAACGGTGTCGAGGTCGAACATGATGGTCCATCGTCTGATTACTGGTCATTGATGTATACCGTTAAGATATGTGAGATATCCCATCAATAATGATAATTGGAATCAAGGTACATAGTACAGTCTAACAAGTGTGAATAGATGTTTTGAGGTCGAAAACTTGAAAGAATCCATCAAAAAGGGTACATTGATGTATTCACAAAACTATCGATGGTGAGAGAACCTACCACCGATAATTGTAAGTCTCAAGGAACTCAAATGGACTCTATATTCCTATTCCAAAATAAATGATCTGAATTCGATAGAATAGATTACTTTGGAAGGAGGTCATTAAGGCATCCCCCATCAATCAAAACAAGGTACTGGGCAATGCTGGTTAATGTGGAAGAAATTGAACAGAAAATATGTGCATGAACCAGTAACTGTACCGAGAATGGCCAACATGCAAAGTCAAGATAACTAAGGAATGACCAACCCAGGCTAAACCTCCTTTGAACAAGAGCAAAATACGAATGGTGACTGAATATAGGAAGAATAAATTCGATATGAACATTGGGACATCTCTACAACACATGAGGCATCAGGAGAGGCTCCATAGGGACTGGAAGCATCACCAACCGGTGGGGAAAACTCAAAGTAACGAGTACAACTCCTAAATTCATACTAAAAACCAAACCAATGGATGTGACATACAGTGTTATGTTCGAATGAGACATGATTCGAAAGATGCCAAAGATAATATCATTTCTCGTCCTAATTTTTATGTTTTTTTTTATTTTTTTGGACTTTTTCAGATTTGATAAGCTTAAAAAAGAACAAACGTGCTTTAAATAGTATACAACTAGTAGAAGACGAGTGCCACAGGAAAGGAAACTGGTTCCAAGTAGTGGAACATACCTATTCTCAATGCAAGGAAGCATGCATAGGATGTGGACACTCGGGGGAAGGTATCCTCCCGATAAAGGGTGATCAAGATGAAAAGGATATTTAAAAGGCTCTGCTTGGCTAGGATTGAGACAAGCCCGAGCTACATGGCTTATAACTCTAAAGCGAAGAGCCGACATAAAGCTCAATAAGGCAAGCAAAACACATGAAATGCAATTACAACTTGATATACATGAGAACCCCTATGGGAGATGGCCAACATAAATTTCAAGAGGGATATGAAACTCTTTCTCAAGGACATGGCCAAACTACAAGGGACTCCCAAAACTAAAGGAGAAATCTCAGCATGGGTACCAAATTTCAAAATGAGATCTAACTAGGGAAACCATGTATAGGAAATCTCTACCACTTACATAATGTCATTTCTAATAGCAGTATGAAGGTTCTGTGACACTACAAACTGGTTTTGTACCTAGGGTCAAGGTGAAATGGTAATAAAGAAATGCATAATGCAAGAAGACTTGGATTCCTAACCTATATTCCAGTTCAAAATTATACTTGTGATAGATATGAATAAGTCAAACTCTCAGCGAGAATGCACAAAAAATGGACCCTACATGACAATAATATTAGTCCAAAACAATTGGAAACAGTCAGTAAAGATTGGAAACTATAGGATATAGGGAGGATTTATCATGAAAAATATATTGAAAGGAAACAGTGTGATGGACTATGGGATAGAACAAGGAATGTATGGTGGAAACATAACATTCACGTATCCACTACTACCCCTATGTAATTGAACATTGGTGTTAAGACCAGAGGAAGGGTGTGAAAATCCTCCACAAATGGAGTAGAGGATGGACTATGACCACTCTCAAATCTATGATCAAGGTAAGGGCTTGTGGTGCCCCCGAGTCTAACTCCAAGGTCCACACTAGTACCTAGAGTGGGTGATGAGACACTAGTATATACTCAAGTAACAATGATCCCAAAATTCAACTAGTGCACAAAGAGCACACTCCTAAGAGAATCTACAGCCAAAATGAAAGCAAGCCAAGGGGAGGATAAGTGAGATCCTGAATGCAGTAGATATTTGTCTCCTAGGAGAGGATTGAGAATCCCATACACTACAAGTGGAGGTATGTAACCAATTATAATGTTCCTCGGCTTCAACGCGTAAGGTGACTATGTTTCTCGACACCTACCTTGCCAAGAAACCCACAGAATAACCTCTGCAAGTACCCCCTATTATACCTAGGTAAGTAAACTAAGGTCACTCCAATATAATGAATGCTCAGGTGGACAGTCATAGGCAGAATCTATCATATGTCCAAGGTATTAAAACTCGAAGCTCAAAAACACCAATAGGTACCTCAAAATCCCCCCAGATACGAATAAGTTCCTGTAAATATCTCTAGTGCTCACAAAAAGTGGCCAAGGGCTATCCCAACCACAATCATGTACACTGCCTCATGCTTAACTCTTGTGTAAAAGCATCCTCCTGAGAACACTAATTATACCAAGGATTTCACTCTCTCACCTGGATAAACACCTACTTGTTTTGTTTAGTAGTCTTGGAGAATTTACTCATAATGAACTATTCCAAGACTCTAAATCCTAATCTTGTTGATGTACCCTATCAACTAAAAATGTGTAATTCATTTTAAATTAAGCGTTGATTTTAGTGGTTTTGATTACTCAAATGGAAGTGGTTGTGCAACCAATGATGTTATGACTCAACAATGAAACTAAATGTGCAAACCTAACAAGTAATGCTAAGTGCAATCTTGTCTAAATGAGAAAATGGAGTATGCCACTACATGAGATGCATTTTTTCCTTCAAATGATAATGCAACCATTCCTATATTAAATACTAACTATAAATTCAATAGGAAAACCTAATGCAAGTACCATGCAAATGCAAAATGCAAAAATGCATAAGTATGCCAAAAATAAAATATTTTTGTATTTTCGAAATAAATAAGATATAAAAGAAACAAAAGTCTCTACAACTCTCAGACCCTGTAGTAACTCACAAACATCAACTAATTAAGTCACTAAGACAAAATAAATCTAATGTACTAACCCAAAAAACAAAACAAAACAAAAAACGTAAAAATATGACAAGAACAACATCTAATTAAAATGGAAATAAAAAGGGTCTCTGGTAAAAAATAGAGGTAGTATACAGTCACTAACTGTATCCAGGAAGACTCAGTAGTACTCAAAATTCACCCAGAAACTGTCAATCATCCAAATCAAACTCAAAACAAAGGCATGCATGACTGTTCACAGAAACACCACACGTATATGCGGCTGTTCCAGAAAAACCCACATGTATACATGACTGTGAAGTAAAAAAGTGCATACAGGAAGAAAGAGGGGGGGAAATGATAATCCAAGATCAAAATTATTTCAATAGGACACTAAAAAGGAAAACTACTTCTGGACCTGACATAAAAACTCAGAGAACATAGAGCAATTCAAGCACATTGTGCACCCAATCGCAAAAGAAAAAGCAAGGAACCTCACCAGCGGAGTCGCCAATTTTGTTACGGAGAGAAACATCCTCTTGCTTGGGGTGTGCCACAACAGACTGAATGAAACTAGAAATCAATCCATTCCAATATGAAAGAGAAATAAATACATCTAACACTAAGGAATATGAATCATACCTTATTCAGGACAGTTAATGTAGATCCCCGTTGAGATTTTCCAGCACGCTTGCATTCACAATTTGCTCTCAACAATAGCAAAGAAGAAAAACATGATATATATTAGAAGTTTAGTCCTACTCTAACATATATAAACCATCATGTATAAGCAAATAAATACATCCATGGATACAATATTTATATTTATGCACATGTATTGGACAGGAAATGGATATTTCTTTTTATTAAATAGAGATACAATAGTGACAAACTCTGTCGACACATCTTCGAACTGAAGAAACTGATTCCTCCACCTCGGCCTCCACCAATTCAATCCTCCATCACAATGGCAAGCTTAAAAAGTGAAGGAAATGTTGGGAAGAGAAGCATTATTTTCTCCAAAGGGACAAAGGGATGCAGATTCAAGAACAAACAATTGAGGCAATAATGAACTATAGTTTCCTTGCTCTCCGATTTCTCCTCCTTCAATGTATCCAACAGGCTCAATATATAGCACTCCAAATAGACAATGGAGGGTCGAGTCCAAGCATTCTCAAGGCATATGGAAGGCCAAGAGTTAATTTATTTGGGACTCTATGAGGAGAACTCCAAAAACTTTTGTGTTCATGCACATTTCCCGATGTACGCTGGTTTTTCCTCAAAAGTTGGGTGTACACGCGGATATTGATTTAAAATTCATGTATACACATAAAAATATGTTTTTTGGGGACTTTATTAGGACATCAAAGTATAATATGAGAAAAGGGGGTCCAAGGAGTTTGCAGAGGGACATGGAAGGACATAAATATGTGATATACCAAGTGCGGTAAAATCAGCTATAACACTTCCTCTAGCGTGATGCTAGATAGAAAAGGAAAATGGGTTGCCTTATATGGTCAACAAATACCTCAAAATTGAACAATATGTGATCAAAAACCACCTCAAAATAGGACAATATGGGACACTCCACCCATCATTAGGGATTCAAATAAATCTTTGATAGATAGAACCAACCCTTGAGTGATCCTATAGAGGAAATAAGTAGGGGACAATTAGGTTAACCATTTTTTAAAAATAACTAAAATATGATTAAAATTATTATTTAATAGGAGGAAAGACGAAATGCTTAAAATATCAAAGCTTAATTTGAATTCCATCATGATGGGTGGACCATGGAGTGTCCATTAGAAATGTCAAGAAGTTTTAAAATTCAACAAAGTTCAACCCCACAAATTTTCTACAGTGTGGCTACCGTGGAAACCTCCAGACACAAATTCCAAACCTTGATCATAGTGTTTGTTTAGCTAAACTCTAATAAAAAATTCTATATAGATGGATAGTCATTTAGATTTGTGACATGCTTTAATTGAAGTGCATCAAAAAGATAAATGAATAAATTCACAAATAAGTTCTATTAATGCATTGAGCTAAACCCTGATATTTATCTTTCCAAAAAAATATTAAATCTCTTCAAACAACCTGATAGATTACCTTTAGATCTTTATCTTATATTATATATAATAAGTTTTCTAGCTACAGATGTAGCCCCTCCAACAAAGAAGCTAGAATGTTGGAACGTGGCCCTCTTTTTTTGCACCCACAACAAGAAAATTGAGCATGTTAGAAAATAACATGATAGAAAACATAGATCCTGCTAGGTATGATTCAAAAGCTAAGACTACATTTATCAATGCCATTGTTGGAGTAGGGTCCCGCAGCTACAGAAGAAGCTGCTAGTTTTGGCGGAAAGAAGATAAGGCGGAGCTATGATGCCGTAGCACGGTTCCAGCTGTAGAGCAGAGCCGGAAACCATGAATTTTGAGATACAAAAGTAAAAGAAAGGAAATGGTACCTGAACGGCTGAGAAGGGAGAGCTCACCCACTGCATTGAAGGCAGTGGTGGAAGACAGGAGGGCTCAGCGACCCTCATAAAGAAGAAGGAGCAACGAGGCTCAAGCATTGAAGATGAAGGACAGAGAAGTGAAGCGGTGCATAGTACCCATGATTAGTGCCGGGAAGCATGGAAGACTACAGAGAGCTGTGGTGTGACGGGAAGCGGCTACCTCAAGGACAGAGAGGACCAACTATCACTAATTAGGTTTTGGGTTACTGCTGGGACAGGCCCACAGTGTTGTAATGGCACGACCTTCGGGCTGCCTATATAAGAATGTAATTTTGTATTGTAAAGGGNGCCGTGATTGAAATAGGCAATAAGGGTAAGTAGACTGTTGTAAAAGTCGAGCTCTGGTTCTGGGTCTAGCAGTAGCAATCTTACTGAAACCAGTAGCCGGCTTGTAGAGCATGCATGTAACGATCCGCAGGGATCGACTGAGGTGGAAGAGTATGTTGTAAGAGCGACAACGTAAAGGTAGAGAAGAAAGATATAAGAGAGAAGATATTGAGCTGCATATGAGGTGCAGCAGAACTGTGTTTGCCTTCCCTTAGGCTATAATAGAGAAGCACAATTTTGTGGCGTAACTGCCATCCTGGGGGCGAACCACGTTAAAATCCCGTGTTCTGTGATTGATTTACATATTGTGTTTATTTTTTGCATCTATCCGATTATGTTATGCAATCTGCTTACAGTTAATATATGAATGAGTTGTTTGGTTACAGCACTACAGAAAGGTATATACAAGTCGAAGTCCTTGGCACTTCGTATAAGGACTTAGTTATGCTTGCCTTAGATAGTTAATTAATCATAGTAAGACAGTCTGGGTATCAGGTCTTGCGCGTCGACATGAACAACGTTAAGTGCACTAAGCCGCGGGCGGAGGGTATCGCAAGAAGGCGATACCGCACCGGCAGAGGAGCTGCGGTGCGCGATACCGTAGGATGAGGACTTAGTGTTGAGCAGGGGTTACGTGTCGCACGGGGTGCGGCGATGCGGTGAGACTGGGACTATTGTAAGAGAGAAGAGTCCACGCGACATGTACAAGGGTAGAGATACCATGGCTAGAAGGGCCGCGAGTGGGGACTAGACCACGCATCGCGAGCGGAGGATCGCGCGGTGTGCAGGAAAGAGATCTCGCAGCTAGGAGAGCTGCGAGCCACCAGTAGGATTGCTATAGAACCTGGTCCAAGACACTTGAGTCCTTGGCCAACCCATTAGGATCACTTCGGGTGAGACTTCAGGCCGCTGTGCGGTCTGTCGCCGAAAGGGCCAGTGAGCTAGGGGTGTTGTTGGTTGACTATAGTAAACCCGGGTCTGCCCATGCAATCAACAAATGGTTCCGTTGCCGGTTTAAATTACTGGGAGTTAATGTTATGTTGGCATCCTACCAGAGAAGAGTTTCACTAGTGGCTGGATTCAGACTTAAGAGAGTTCACCAAGAAAGAAAATCGGAGTCCTAGACTAAGCACAGAAGCCTGGTTAGAAAAGCATATCGCTTCAGACATACACGCTATATTTTTTGCAACCTATGGAAATGAGATTTTCGACTGGTTATCCAAGTTGATAGATAGGAACAAATTCAAGAAGAAAAGAAACATTGTCCGGACACCGGAGCTGATTCAGACCGTACAGAACCTCGACAATTCGATTACGAGAGCAGTGGACTTCTGGATGACAACTGTGCTAGAAGGCTTTGTTACAGAATTTGCAGTTGACCAGAGAAAGAGCTTCAGCGCAGCTGAATGATACTTCCTCAGCGGATATCGTGGTAAGTACCTAAGATCTCTAAATTTGTCCCTTAAGATGCTGCTATATGAAAAAGGAACAATGGATCTAGTTTCAGATGAATAAGTAAAGATAGTAATGTCACAAGAGTTTGAAAGTGATTTTGATGACATTGGATGAACACGTAGTGGAAAGAAGTATAAAGTAGATTTTAGCTCTCCTTTATTTGAAGACAGTTTAGACAATATTAGACAACAGAGTCCTAGTACCACAGACGAACCAGAGGGGGGTATCCCTTACCACCCCTATACCCCACAGAAACAGACAGGGACTCAGAATAACCCCGTAGGTACTCCATCTAGTAGTTTGCAGCTAGTACCTACTCCCGCTACATCACCTTCACCTACACCGCTGAGTGGTAGTAACCCCGTCAGTCAGAACCCACCACAGAGGAATAGAATGGGAGACGACATGAAGCTACATATTTTTAAAGGTACAGGAGTAGAAGACCCGGAACAGCACGGGTTCCTATGTGAAGCCATGTGGACCATTAAAACCATCAACGATGATAACCTTAAACTTGTACAGTTGGTCACCACACTCAGAGACAGAGCCTTGACATGGTACATAAAGTATACTACATTACCCAAGACACTTTCCCAAGTTAAGAACGCCATGATCAAAGAGTTTAAGAAACCTAAGTCTGAGTCTCAGTGCATAACAGAGCTCAAGGATATTAAATAGCTTCCATCAGAATCAGTATGGGACTTTGACCAGAAATTCAAAGCCCTTATAGACCAAGTAAGCTTTGACTTTGCGCCAGAGCAGCATAAGGAATGGTTTATTGCAGCGCTGCTCCCTCACATCAGACTACCACTAATGAAACAGAAACTCACTACTCAAGATGAAGCACTGGAGATGGCAATGAAACTGGAGGCTTCACCTCTAGTAGAGACTACCACAGGCATGACAACCCTACAGAACCAGTTGGCCAACCTCACGTTACAGATACACGAACTTAATAAAGGAAAAGAGGTTATGCAAGACATATGGTGCATAAAGTGTAGAGCATAGGGTCATACCAAAGACAACTGTCCAGTATTCATAGAATATTTAGCATTAGGGGCTCCTAACCCCTTACCACGAACACAAGGGCCATGGTGCGAAATATGTAAAACACAAGGACATCCGCCTCAGCAATGCCCTTTGCTTCAGAAGTATGTACGGACACCTAAGAACCTGTACTGTGTCTTTTGCAAGTCCGTCAAGCATGATGAACAAGACTGCCGAGCCTATGATCTCATGTTAGATAGAAAACATGATGTGTACAGAGTCCAATCAGAAACACTGGGTCCAGCAGCAGGACCACAGCCGGATCAGGCTTATGGAGGCCGTGCAGGAGGATTCAGAGGACGAGGCCGCGTAGGAGGCTTTGCATGTGGAGAAGGATTTGGCGGAGGAGGAGGTTTTGGCCAAGGTCATGGACCGATTACTTGTTATAATTGCGGAGTTGTAGGACACTATGCTAGGGACTGTCAGAACCCCACTACCACTTGTAATTACTGCAAATCTTATGATCATACCATAGAAGAGTGTCCTATCCTAATAGCTAAGATCAAAGACCCTAAGCCACCGGTACACTAGAACGTCCAGCTTATTGTTGATGAACAGACAGAGCCAGAACCAAAAGTCAATATTGTGACTCGGAGCGATGCTTCCACCAGTGGGACATCGCAGGAGACCGGAAAGAACACAAGTCAGGAGTGGGTACGCAGAGCTCCTGGTAAAGCGATAGCACTGGACCTACAGAAGAATAAAGAGACATTTCATGAAGCTAAGGCTTCCTTCGATGAACCTACACAATCAGGATCATAGGTACTGCCGTCTAGGGGCGTACCGCAGCAACCACCTTGTAGCGATAGCCCAGAACAGATACCGCAGGATACCACATCGGGAAGATGCGACGAGGATGAATTGACAGGAAATGTACAATATTTCCTGCGCAGTTGTTTGAAACTCTTGAGAAATGAAAAATCCATTGGAGAGCTATAGCGCATCATAGATCAGTGTTAGTAACCTCCCCTATCAGGCAGTGTACACTACGCTGTTCATAATATTACAGTACATACAAGGACCAGAAGGGAGATGAAACTCACAACATAGATTGGAGAATTCGAAATGGACGAAGTTGTCTTAGATCTGGGATTAGAGGTGAATGTTTTAACTAAGCAGACATGGGAACAGATGGGTAGTCCTCAGTTAGCCATATCACCTATCCACCTGAGACTAGCTAATCAGCAGTGAGTATCACCACTGGGTCGACTGCCTCAGGTGCCAGTTGACATTGACGGAGTATGCAGCTTTGTCGACTTTGAGGTTATAGAAATCATTGGCGACAGTCGACCATATCCAGCATTATTGAGTATTGGCTGGGCGATTGGTAGCAAGGTTGTCATTGACCTTAAGAGAAGACAAATGACCTTTGAGGATGCGCAAATCCGGGTCATCGCACCGCTGGATCCTTACCAAGGTCCTAGCTATATTGAACCCTTACGAGCAGAGGAGGAAGCACATAACATGGATAACCTTTACCAGAATGACTACATCAACCCAACCACAGAAGGGAACATTAGTTGGCGATGCGACAGCTCATGCGCATCGGATTCTGATGTTGGTTTAGAGAACTGGCAGAACAGACTTTACGAAGTCTCAGCTCGCAGATGTGCATTTATGAGTAAATCACTGCGATGGATTGGGGCGGAGACCACTGAGATTCCATCATATAATGGACTGACAGATATCCAGGACTTCCTTGAGTAGTTTGAGCAACAGATGCCTTACGAACAGAGAATCGTAGCTATGGACCTTGCAGTACGAGCCACACCTGCAAGATGGTGGTACGCGCATAAAGAAAATATCGCATCATGGGATGATATTAAAAGATTGATGGCGATCAGATTTACGGTCGACAAAGAATATGTTCAGCAGAGGTACACAGGAGAAACTGATCCTAGAGCACACATTCAGACATGTGAACAGAGCTGGTCGGACATTCCATAGGATGAATGGGTACACAGATTCATCCACACAGTGGACGCAGTTCCAAGGAATTGGTACACAGAGACTGAATTGCGCAAAGGGATGACTACATGGCCAATTATGACAGACAGTTTCCTGCTCACCTTTGCATTTGAATCAGAATATCCAAGTATTGCTCAGGCCCTAGACATAATCAAGACCAAGATATTTGAGGATTTCACCATCTCAATGCCAGTACAACCTGAGTGGACCATTCAGTTGCAAGATGCGCTTGAGTGCTATAACTTCGCAGCAACACCAGACAAGGAAGATAAGGATGAGGAGGAGGACCCTCGCAACACCAACATTCTGGATTCAGAAGGAAATCGTTATGTTGGAGGACCACAGTTAGAGACTCTAGCAATCACTGAGCCCATCAAGATTAAAAGGGTCAATATTGGTACAGATGCAGAACCTAAGTTTGCCTCTATTCGAGACTATTGGAACGATGAAACAGTCGGACAGATTGCAGATTTGTTACATGACTATCAGGACCTATTTCCCACCAAGTTCACGGAGATGCAGGGAATAGTAAGAGACCTGGGAGTGATGAGGATACCATTGAAGGAGGATGCTAGACCAGTTGAGCAGCACCCATACCGATTGAATCTGCGTTACAAAGAAAAATTCAAGGATGAGATCGATAAGATGCTAGCAGCAGGCATCATTGAACCAGTATAAGAAAGCGAATGGGTTAGCCCCATGGTCATGCAAGAGAAGAAAACAAAAGGGGACATCATAATCTGTGTCGATCTACGAAAACTCAGTGATGCATCACTTCATGATCCATTTACGACACCGTTCACTGATGAGGTATTAGACAACGTGGGAGGACAGGAGGTCTACTCCTTCACTGATGGATTTTCAGGCTACCATCAGATCAGAATACATCCAAAAGATCGATCTAAGACCACCTTTGCAATAGAATGGGGCTCGTTCCAGTACACGGTAATGCCCTTTGGTCTTAAGAATGTACCAGCTATATTTTCTAGAGTAGTAGATGTTGTATTTAAAGAATACATCCATAAATTCTTAGAAGTATATTTTGATGATTGGACTGTATTTGGACTAATTGACAAGCATATAGGAGACTTAAGACTGATGTTAGAGAAATGTAGGCAGTACCAGATTTCTCTAAACTTGAAGAAATGTATATTTTGTGCACCATTTGGTATTTTGTTGGGTCACATTGTTTGCAGACAAGGCTTGATGGTAGATCCCGTGAAGATCACCATCATTGTAAACCTTCCAGCACCCAATTCAGTCAAGCAACTAAGGACAGTACTTGGTCATACTGGGTACTACAGAAAGTTCATCAAGCGCTACGCAAAGATTACAGCACCAATGGAGAAATTGCTCAAGAAAGATGTAAAATTCCTATGGAATGAGGAATGTCAGCAGAGCCTAGACATGCTTAAAGAAAAGATGGTTACAGCACCCATCCTAGTGTTTCCATACTGGACTAAGCCATTTCATGTACATGTGGATGCATCTGGCATCGCACTAGGAGTCGTCTTAACACAGCCAGGAGAAGGGGATCTTGACCATCCCATTGCATATTCCAGCAGAAAGCTATCAACAGCAGAAAAAAACTACACCACAACAGAAAGAGAGGGCTTAGCTATGGTGTATGTGCTGCAGAAGTTCAGGCGCTATCTATTGGGCGCCTCGTTTAAAATTTTTACTGACCATTCTGCATTGAAGTACCTAGTCAATAAACCAGTGTTAGGGGGGAGAATCTACAGATGGTTACTCCTCTTCTAGGAGTATGATTTTGAAATCATTGTGAAACCAGGAAGACTGAATGCTAGGCCTGATCATCTGTCGCGTATAGACTCAGGGGAAGAACCTGGTAACCTAGAAAACAATCTGCCCGATGCGCAGTTGTTCTATGTACAGATCGCAGATGACTACTATGCCGACATTATTCAATTCCTCACTACAGGAGTAGCACCTGATGAGTTCACTAAGCAGCAAAAGAAACAGTTGGTTGTTAAGGCAGCAGACTTCACCCTCATTGCAGGATGCCTATATAAGTTAGGTCCGGATGAAGTTCTACGCAGATGTGGAATGCCGCATGAAAAAGATGCTATTCTCAAAGAGGCACACTCAAGAACCGCAGGAGGTCATTTCGCTAGAAAGCCGACTGCGCAGAAAATCCTAGAGGCAGGATTATGGTGGCCTACATTACACAAAGACACCAAGGACTTTTGCAGATGCTGCGATATCTTCCAGAGGGTGGGAAAACCCTCGCGACGCGATGAAATGCCGCTGCGACCGTAGGTCATGCTGCGCGCATTCGACAAATGGGCTATAGATTTTGTGGGTCCTATCAACCCACCAGGAAAGCACACGGGAGCGAGCTATATTATTACCGAAATAGAGTACCTCACTAGATGGGCAGAGGCCAAAGCAGTAAGACATTGCGATGCTGCTACAGCTGCATAGTTCCTGTTTGAAAATATCATCAGTAGATTTGGATGCCCAGTAATTTTGATGAGTGATCAAGGCACACATTTCTTGAACAGCACTATTGAGGCATTGACAGAATAATTCTAGATTCAGCACTATAAGAGCACTCCCTACCATCCACAGGCTAATGGTACGGTGGATGCCTTCAATAAGATTCTAGAAAATGCTCTTACTAAGATCTGCAATATCCATAGGAATGATTGGGACCTCAGAGTTAACGCTGTATTATGGGCATACAGGACCACATGCAAGAAAATTACAGGACACACACCTTTCAGCTTAGTATATGGACAGGAGGCTATTATGCCTATGGAGTACATTCTTCCCAGCTTAAGAATCACTCAAATTACCGAAATGACTGATATAGACACAGTGGAGGAAAGGCTAGCACAGCTGCTAGCCTTAGAAGAAGACAGATTCATCGCCGGATTCCATCAGAAAGTGCAGAAAGCACGAGAAAAATCTTGGCATGACAGACATATTAAGAATAAGACTTTCAAGATCGGAGACCTAGTGCTCCTCTATGATAGCAGATTCATTAAGTTTCCAGGGAAGTTCAAGACACATTGGCTGGGGCCATATCAGATACAACAAGTTACAGAGGGTGGTGCCGTTTAGCTTAGCCAGTTGAACGGGGAGCTTCTTCCCACATGGATTAATGGCAGTAGGCTTAAGCTCTATAGTGATAGCCACCTCACCTCTCAGCCCTAGCTTAAACCGGTTTATAGAGGTGCAGATGTCCCATGTAGTTGAAAGGAGGCATCTCACCGGGAATGAGTCTACAACGTAAAAAAAAATTAAAAAAAATAAATAAAATAAAAAAATAAATAAAATTTAAATTTTTTTGACACTGTTTGTTTGCGCAGGTGATGCGGAGTTGCATCGCAGCAGTAAGATGTTTCCCCTGCCACGTACTCAGTTTGCAACCGACGGTGGGCTAGTCAAGTCACTGTCTGCCAGGTAGTTAATGAAGAAATGATCGATATCCCCTACCGTAGATTTGGCAACAGTATAATAAATTTTTCCATATTTGGTAAATCTCTAACGAGACTGGCGCCTGTACACACACATCTCGAGGAAAATTCTATCAAGATTTTAGCATTAATTGAGGATCGGAGGACGGGTCTGGTCCTATCCGGGCAATTAATATGACCGGCGCGCCCAGTCTCGACGACCGTTAGGTCCGAGATTATCGTATTTGACATAAAAGAAGAAAGTATTCAATTGGGACGGTTATGCTTGCAGAAAAACCGAGAGCTGAAGCATAAGTGTTAAGCATTCCCTGTGTTGAGCTAAGTTGTTGCAGCATGCTGTGATTTTCAGAAGTTGCAGCCATTGCACGTCCGCCATTTTATGTTGATTGGGTCCTGTCAGAGGACGAGCCTCTAGAAAACATTTTGAGAAGATTTCAGCGTCACGGCCCTGCAAGAGCTATGATGTCGCCATCTACAGCTAACCCACCGAGCTCGTCCTGAACCAGAGAACCACCAAAGACGAGAAGCCATTCCTAGCTCATGGAGGAATCCAGTTCCGAGCTGGACGATGAAGTCCGTAGTGCAATGGAATACCTCATACCATGAGTTGAAGGAACTCTAGACATCAAACTTTCCAAGAGCAGTAAGCTTCCTGTGCGCATACCGCCAATAGATTCTCGAGTAAAGGAAAATGGCGATTTAGTAGGATATGCTGGTGTTGTCAAATTTATTGATTACAACCTGGGGGACGGTAAGATGTACCCTCACTTCAAGATAGATGCGTATCTTGTGCTTGAGAAGAACCCAACGACAGGTAGAGAAGAATTTGTCCCCCTGCCACATGTCCAGATTCTTGAGCGTTCAGGTCTGCTCAATGTGTTGAGACTACCCCATTTTGGACGTAGCACAGAGGTTAATGCTGTGGTGCATGTCCTCCTGTCGTGTGTACATGGAGGCTATCTCTAGCTAGGTCACAAAATCGACCTCAATGTCGACTTGATACACCATGTTACCGGCCTGTCTAAGACTGGTAAAGATCCTGAGATACAGATAACAGGAAAGACCAAGGACTCCAAACTGCCAGCAGCCTTAGTGAAAAAGTATCAGCTACAACGAGGAGGTAGGGCTTATGATATCACAAGTTTACAGAATGAGACACTCAGATTTACAGCCAGTCTTCTCGCAGGAAGACTGCTTACCAAGATCCGACCAAAGGAAGTCACAGGATCGGTGATCAATCTGGCCATACAAGTTAGAGAAGGAGAGCAGTTCAATTGGTCGTTATTTTTATTAAATATTTTCCAGGAAAATTGTTTGGCAGCCCAAGATCAAGCCAACCACCCTTTCCACTTCTTGTGGCTGCTTATACTGTGTGCATTTGTCGCATGGAAGGAACCCCCCAACAGCCAGTTTCCACAGATCGCAGGAGGAGCGCCCAGGGGTGTGCGCTATGCCAGTTTATGGGACACCAGCAGTCAAGCAAGGAAACAGGTTAACACGATAGTATTTTATGAATACTATTTGATGTTGAATAACCTTATCCAGCAATCACCAAGGATCAGTACAGATACTGTGGACGCATATGATAACTAGCTTAATTTTATGGCGGACAGCCATAGAATATACCTAAGGCCTAAAAGGACTAAAAGGGACAACTGGGCTCCCAGCTGGTTCAGAATGACCATGCAGGACATTGAGAATGTCATCAAAGGTTTTGATGACCAGTGGCGACAAGAATACGAAGATACCACACCACTGCCAACAAAGACCGACCAGACAGACCCACCAGAAAAGGGTAAAGAAAAATTGGACACCCAGGCACAAGGTACAACAGAAGTGCCACAGCCACGTGAAAAGAGAAAATACCTACCAGAAGACTCAGCAGAGACACCTACGAAAAAGAATGGAAGCCAAGGGACCATAGAGACACAGAAGAGAAAGAAGCAGAAAACTTCAAAGCCAACTCTAAAGACTGCACTCACAGATGATGACTATGAACTCATCGCAACAAGGACGTGCGACATACTAAAGGACTCAATTGACGAAGTGAAGTCATCGCAGGAAAAGATGCAAAGAACAATAGAAAAACAACTTCTTGACTTAAAAACATTCATAGAGAAGACTGCCATGCTACACACTCCATCAGCAAAGGCGACCGTCGGAGAAACTTCGCAACAGTCACTATCCCGCGAAGAGAGCTTAGCAACGGATTGCCTCAACACCGTGTTGATTCCACCAGGGAGTATCTGATTCCCTGCGACAATGAAGGACCCACCAGTTCAATTGGGGAAATCTATTGAGGTTAACCTTGTGGAATTCCACATTGACCAATTATACATGATCCAGCAGCAGCTAACAGCAGAGCTCAAGGAAAGAGAGCTCGTGAATTACAAGCAGAACATGCAGCTGAAGAAGCAGAATGCAGCACTCGCTACCAGCTATCAAAAAAATGTAGACGAGCTAAAAACATGTCAAGACAGGGATCAGGAACTCTCCCAGGCACTACAGAGTATTGTCTTGGAGCTACCCAAATGTAACATCGAGTTCGCATTACCTACCCCCCAGAAGCTAAGGAGAGTAGCAGACAGAGCAAAGGATCTGGAAGAAACTATGGTTAGAATGGATGAAGAGGTGGCCAGGTTGAAGGCAGAACACAAAGTACAGATCGCCAAGATTGAAGCTCATATACGAGACACCTCTGAGGCAGACCAGAAAGAGCGAGTAGAATCCTTTTGACTCACTTCTGCGCAGGTGAAATCTCACATTGAAGAAGCAGCGTCGATACTCAAGAAAGCAACAGACACATGGGCCGAGTTAGATGAGTTGCCGGAGAGAGCATAAATCCAACAGAATATTCAGCGGGTAGAGGCTATTGCAACGGCCATGAAAGAAGAAATTAAGAGCTTAGCTACTCTCCAGAAGATGAGGAAGACAAAGGAGATGAACCAACTGCAACAGGAAGCACAACGGCTGAGAACACAAGAGGTCCACATTAGCGACCTGCTTCAACCCTATCAGGAGCAGATCACTGAGCTGGTCGACGCAGCCGAGCAGAAAATGAAGGAGTTCACCACCGTAAGAGAAGAAATTGATCAGACAGACGACTCCAAAGTTGATCAATCCCTGCTTGACTCGGCAAGAGAACGTGCCGAGGTAATGAAGAACAATGTCGAAGGACTTCGGCAGAAGTTGCAGAAGACTTCGCAGGAGGCGAAGGAGAAGCTATAGCAGGAGAAAATACAGCAGGAGAAGCCCATTCTAGGTGGCTTGAGGATGAGCCACAAGTAAGTGTTAGGGGACTGTTGGAGTATGGTCCCGCAGCTACAAAAGAAGCTGCTATTTTTGGTGGAAAGAAGATAAGGCGGAGCTACAACGCCGTAGCACGGTTCCAGCTGCAGAGCAGAGCCGGAAACCATGACTTTTGAGATACGAAAGTCAAAGAAAGGCAACGGTACCTGAACGACTGAGAAGGGAGAGCTCACCCACTGCATTGAAGGCAGCAGCGGAAGACAGGCGGGCTCAGCGACCCTCATAAAGAAGAAGGAGCAATGAGGCTCAAGCATTGAAGACGAAGGACAGAGAAGTGAAGCGGTGCAAAGTACCCATGATCAGTGCCGGGAAGCATGGAAGACTGCAGAGAGCTGTGGTGTGAAAGGAAGTAGCTACCTCAAGGACAGAGAGGACCGACTATCACTAATTAGGTTTTGGGTTACTGCTGGGACAGGCCCACAGTGTTGTAATGGCACGACCTTCGGGCTGCCTATATAAGAATGTAATTTTGTATTGTAAAGGGTTAGCTAGTTGGTTAGATAGAGAGACAGTCATGATTGAAATAGGCAATAAGGGTAAGTATAATGTTGTAAAAGCTGAGCTCTGGTTCTGGGTCTAGCGGTAGCAATCTTACTGAAACCAGTAGCCGGCTTGTAGAGCATGCATGTAACGATCCACGGGGATCGACTGAGGGGGAAGAGTATGTTGTAACAGAGACAATGTAAAGGTAGAGAAGAAAGATCTAAGAGAGAAGATCTTGAGCTGCATATGAGGTGCAGCAGAACTGTGTTTGCCTTCCCTTAGGCTATAATAGAGAAGCACAGTTTTGTGGACGTAACTCCCATCCTGGGGGCGAACCACGTTAAAATCCTGTGTTCTGTGATTGATTTGCATATTGTGTTTATTTTCTGCATCTATCCGATTATGTTATGCAATCTTCTTACAGTTAATATATGAATGAGTTGTTTGGTTACAGCACTACAGAAAGGTATATACAAGTCGAAGTCCTTGGCACTTCGTATAAGGACTTAGTTATGCTTGCCTTAGATGGTTAATTAATCACAGTAAGACAGTCTGGGTATCAGGTCTGGCGCATTGACACGAACAACGTTAAGTGTGCTAAGCCACGAGCGGAGGGTATTGCAAGAAGGTGATACCGCACCGGCAGAGGAGCTGCGGTGCGCGATACCGTAGGCTGAGGACTTAGTGTTGAGCATGGGTTACGCGTCACACGGGGTGCGGCAATGCGGTGAGACTGGGACTATTGTAAGAGAGAAGAGTCCACGCGACATGTACAAGGGTAGAGATACCGCGGCTAGAAGGGCCGCGAGTGGGGACTAGACCACGCATCGCAAGCGGAGGATCGCGCGGTGCGTAGGAAAGAGATCTCACTGCTAGGAGAGCTGCGAGCCACCAGTAGGATCGCTACAGAACCTGGTCCAAGACACTTGAGTCCTTGGCCAACCCATTAGGATCACTTCGGGTGAGACTTCAGGCCGTTGTGCGGTCTGTCGCCGAAAGGGCCAGTGAGCTAGGGGTGTTGTTGGTTGACTATAGTAAACCCGGGTCTGCCCATGCAATCAACAGCCATTAAAAATATAAAGAAGAAATTATGTTGAAAATTAAAACATCGGCATGGAATTGTTGATTAATCTAGTTGATGTTGAAATACATTTCCAACATATATATTTTTGACATGCTCATTACAAATATCCAGCATGATTCTACACTCGCTTTGGTAGTGTCAATCAACTATCCACTTTGTTGGTATACAAGTTTACTATTTTAGGGAATAACCTCATAATGATCCCTATCTTTCTGTAGCACAAAATGAGAATTAAATGAATTTCATAGTGTTCATAACCTGTTTCTTGCATGTGCAAATCCAAGCTACCCAACATTGCATAGATAAACTCTATTTGTGGGTTTTTTCGATCTCCTACAAGAAATGGATGCACTCTGGTATTGAATTCAATATAGTTGTACCCTGGCTTCATTTCACCATTTTATCTTTCATCATCATTCTTACCTTGTCTACATCTTCCCACCTACTTGCAATAACATAGATGTTTGATAGCAGGACATTATTTCCAACGTAGATGTTTGACAAAAGGACATTATTTCCAACACATTGAGGGTCGAGCTTAAAAACCAGTTCAACTACAATTTTTCCTATTTCAATGTTGGAATACACTCTACAAGCACCGAGCAAAGCAACATCTGGTTCAAATGGCATATTTCTTATCACATCAAGTTCATTATCAAGGTTCCCAACATGACCAAGTAGATACATCATGGAGGAATAATTCTCAGCATGTGGGTTAATGTAATGATGGTGTCTCATAAAATCAAAGTAATGCAAACCTTCATCAACTAGGCTTGCATGGCTGCAAGCAACAAGAACCCCACAAAAGTAATATTATTTTTCTTCATACCAGCCCGTTTCATTTTTTGAAATACCTTTATCGCCTCCCTACCTCTCCCAAACCTACCATAGTCTACAGCCATATTGCTCCAAGAAACTATATCTCGTTAATGCATTTTATCAAACAACTGGTGTACATACTCCATATTCCCACATTTAGTATACTTTTCAACAATGGAATTTCCCACAACAATTTTAGATTCAAATCCTCTTATCAAAATGTGGGTGTGGATTTGCTTGCCATATTCCAATGAGGTCATCCCAGTGCAAGCATCTAGAACACTAAAAAGGTGGCTTGGTTTGGTTTCAATCCCATTGGTTTCATTTGTCTAAATATTTTAAACATCTGTTATGCAAACCTATGCTTCACATAGCTGGGTATCATTGCATTCCATGATAGGAAAATTTTCTTCATGCATTTCATAACATTTGTTGGGCACTCAACAAATCATTTGTTGCATTTGTCTAAAGATTTTAAACACCTGGTATGAAAACCTATTCCTCACATAACTGGGTATCATTGCATTCCCTGATAGCAAAATTTGGTTCATGAATTCTATAACATCTGTTGGGAACTCTGTATATCTCTGCATTTTATCAAATATAGCTTTAAAGAAGTAGGAATGCACCTATTTCCCCTGTTTCAAGATCACACATGCCCATACAATGTTGATAATGGCAAACTGATTCATCGTTTTTCCCTCTTCCATCATCAAGAAAAATAGTACCCAAGATTTTCCGCCATAACAATGTTGCGTGTATCCTACTATCATAGAAGTCCATGAAACCAAATTGTGTGCATGCATTTTGTCAAACATTTGGCATGCAACATTAATACAACCAAACTTGGCATGCATGATGAAAATATTACTATCCAAACAAACATCAGGTTGGAACCCAATTTTTATCACATGGCAATGGATGCGTTTTACTTCTGCCAATGCTCTAGCCTTGATGAAAATCTCTAAAATCCTACAATAAGTAATGGAGTATTCTACAGAGCGTCGTTGGTCGAGAAGATTCAAAATGTCCAATTCCTTCTCCCATCTCCATGGAATTTTATTGGAATTTTTGGTGTCATGGAGTTTTCTTGTTTGGTTTTGTTAAGGGTTTTCCTTGAACAGCAATGACGACGGATTCTGAATATTAATATTTTTGGTTGCTACTGGTATCGATGGTTTTGAAGTTGTATCCATAAATGGATTTGTTTGGCATTAATTCCAAAGTTTATATTTTGAAGTATGTGCTTCATTAAGAAACACACATTATTTACAATGCACGTGGAGGTGGCGCCCACCTTTGTTGCTTTATTTGTGGAGATTGAAGTAGGTCAAGCCTTACACCCTTGATTTAAACCAATTTTCTAGGATTGTCTTGGAAGCACAAGCTTTTGGAGGTTTTGTTTGCCAAATTGGATTAAAAGGGGTCCTTATTCTAGGGACTTGTCAAGAATATATTTCCCAATTTAACGTCATTTTTTTACTTACATTTAAATTTATTACATAAATCTTATATTTTTCATGTTTATATATAGATAAACTGAAATCTATAATATATATTAAGTTTTAACTTATATTGAATTATGTTTTTTCATAGTCTAACATAGAGATGGTTAATTGTAATATTTATAAACATGTGCACCACCACTATGCAAGATTGCTTTAATCCTAAGAGTGTAATATGATTAATTAATAAAGATCAAGTGGTAATGCTTTATGTTGAAGTAATATTTTTTTTATTTACATTAAAAGCAATATTATTTATAAGTTTTAGCTATGTTAAATGTAATTGTTTAGGGTTAATGTTAAATATATCTAAATGTTTTTATTATTTTTACTATATTATTGGAGTGTTTAAGGAAGAATTTTTAGTTGTTTTATATTGATTAGTTTTTTTTAATATAAGGAAGAAGGAAAATAAGTCATTGAAAGTCTAAGTTATTTTATTGTTGCTAAAATTGTTAAATATATGGTTAGTTATGTGAAAATATTTTTTCGAATTAGAAGGAAGAAAAACTCATAGTAAAGGGTTAGTTAATTTATCATTATTAATGTTCCTGAACATGTGGTTATTTATGTGATAATAGTTGAAAAAAAAATTAAATACAGGTAAAACATTTGTACAACTTGGGAAATGAATGTTTGGATATCCTAAATACTAAACATGGAAGGGTCTATACATGTCATGATATAGTAAGGGTCATGGCTATCTTTAGATACTAAGTGTCACATCCATTCAACCTACCCAATCTTTTCTTGAACTTGAGTGCCTTTCAAGTTCATATTGACTCTCGATGTCATGTGACACTGGCCTACATCAGCCACAACCTAAGGGAAACCCACAATCCCTACATAAGTAATTTTCCAAGTAAGTAATGTAGAAATTTCAAATGGAAAAATGGATTTTAAAGAAAAAAACATTTCATCACCCTTTAAATATAGGTTTCTCAAATCTTAACCATATGAATTTGCATCATTAGGGATTCTATGAAATATAATATAAAACAATAGCATAAGTGAATGAATATATTTCAATCCTTAACAAATCCAAACTTCTAAGAAATCCATGAGAAATGATGCCAAATATTTTCGATAATTTTCATTCCTCCACCTAGTTTTGCACCTAGACAACCTAGCATAAGGAGAATATAAATGTAACTGATTTGGGGTGCTAAATTGGACACAATAAATGTAATCGATTTGATTATAATGGCATTCACAGTGATGTGATTATATAATGATGATGACAATGTTGTTGTTGATGACGACAATGACAATGATGAAAATGATGATGAGATGAATGATGATATAGATAATGATGATGAAGATGATGGAAATGATGATGAAGTTGACAATAATGATATAAACCACCTAGTTTTGCACCTATAGAACCTATCGTAAGGAGAATATAAATGTAAATTATTTGGGGTGCTAAAGTGGACACAATAAATGTAATTGATTTTATGATAATTACATTCACAATTACGTGATTATATGATAATGATGATGACAATGTTGTTGTTGATGATGACAATGACAATGATGATGATGATGATGAATATGATGACAATGATGATGATGATGATGAAGATGATGACAATGATGATGAATTTGACAATGATGTGATTATATGGTGATGATGATGATGATGATAGTAATGATGAAAATGACAATTACGGTGACAATGAGAATGACATGAGAAATGATGATGATGATCCTTATAAGAAAGTGTTGGTAGAGGTAAATAAACCCAGTTTCACTACAAGCACCAAGAATAAAATGTGATCAATCATAGTTATAAGTTATGCATGCTTAAAATTGTAACCGTATCCCACTTGTTATGCATGCTTTAAATGGTAAACATATTCCATATGCTTTAAATGACGGCGATGATGAACTAGATGACAAATATAGTGATGATGTTTTTGATGATGATGATGATGGAAATGATGATGATGATGATCATACTCATCATCATATTTGTCATTGTCACCATGATTATCACAATAATCGTCTTCATCAGAATAATCATCATTCATGTCATCATCCTCACCATTGTCCTTGACATCAGCATCATCATGATTATTGACATTTTCACCAGTTATTCGTCATTACCTTTGGCATAAGAAATAACATCTACCCAAAATATGTGATTAGTGGAAACGGGTCATGAAGGACACATACAATTTATGGATGACAAATAACAACTTATTTTTTAAGATGATCAACATCATCATTCTCATTGTATTCATCATCATTGTCATTGTCATCATCACCATCATCATCATTCATTTCATTGCCATCATAATCGTTGTCAATGTCATCATTGTCATTATCCTCATCATCATCATTGTCATCATTCTCCTCATTATCAACAACATTATCATCATCATCATCATAACCATCCTCAATATCATAATCATTATCCTCATTGTTATCTTCAACATATGGGTGTAAAATTGGATGCAAAAGTGGATAAAAACATGGATGAAAACATGGATGCAACAAAAGTAGGTGCAAAAGTGGGTGCATAATGGGGTGCACCAAAAATGGATGCAAAAGGTGATGCAAAAGTGGATGAAAAAAATGATGCAATCATGGAAGCAAAACATGATGAAAAAAGTGGTGCGAAAGTGGATACAACCATGGATGTAAAATTGGATAAAAAATTGGATGTGAAAGTGGATGCAACAAAAGTAGATGCAAAAGTAGTCATAACACCCAATGCAAAACCCGATGCAAAAGCCAATGCAAAAATGGGTGCATAAAGGGATGCAATAACTGATGTAAAATTGGATGCAAAAAAATATGCAAACATGGATGCAAAAGTTGAAGCAAAAGTGGGTGTAAAAGTTGGCGCAAAAATGGGTGTGAATTGGGATGCAAAAAAAGACATAAACATGGATGAAAAATGGGATGCAAAAAGGAATGAAAATGTGGGTGAAAAAGTGGATGAAAATATGGATGTAAAAGTGGATGAAAAAATGGTTGAAACAAAACAAGATGCAAAACTAGACTCAGAACAGGATATAAAATTTGATGCAAAACTTGGCGGATGAAGGGATGCAAAAAAACAAGCATAAGTGGATGCAAAAGTGGATGCAAAAAAGGATGAAAAAGTGGATGAAAACAAGGGCATAAATGTTGAGGCAAACATGGACGTAAAAGGGGGTGCAACAAGATTAGATGTACAAACTAGGTGCAAAATTAGGTGCAAAACTAGGCTCAAAATCTGTCGCAAAAATTGATGCAAAACCTGGTGCATAACCAGGTGCAAAACCTGATGCAAATTACATCGTAATTTGTGCCATATTTATAAAAACAAAGCAAAAACTGCCTAAAATAGCACCAACCTGTGAAATTGCACCATTTTGTCCAAAAAATGAAGAAAAATACACTAAAAATGGTCTAGACAAAAAAAAGGACGCAAAAAGAGACGCTAAATCCAATTTTTGTTGCAGTGCTTGCATTCTTCCATGTGTATTTTTATGAGCATGTCTAATGAGTATCTAGACTGTGAGATCATGATTTCCAAATCCTTTTGACTTACTTCGTGACCAATGAAGTGTCTCAACAGTCCTAGATCAGTCATCGCCAATTCTGTGTTCATAGCAGACTTGATGCTTCTAAATCCAACATTAGAGCTTATATTAATGAGCAAGTCATCCACATACAACATAATCAATAACATATTAAGATCAGTCACAACAATCTTGAGACAAAGCATAGACGTACAAGAGATTCAAGACAATTTAGGCATGGAATTAAAGACATAACTGTACTATAATAGGAGGTTGCAGTTGTTCCGAGGAAAAAAAGGAGGTTGCAGTTGTATATTATCAATAATGGAATAAAAATCAATGATACAATGTCATGCAAACTTGCATGAAAGAAATACAATTCGAATTCACTAGAGGTCATTCGAATTACATGGATGGGTGTACCTTAACTGTCTGTTAGCCACACTGAACACACCGGTTAACCACTAATCTAGCCATGATTGACTCTAACTGAGTCCTAACTAAATCAGAGTGCAGTAAACGACTGAGTCTAACTGAATGTAACTCAAGTACATGTCACTACATGTCAATAATTAGGTGGTAGCACATCACTAACTCTAGTCAGCTTCGATGAAGTGAACTAAACTGATACCGGTCATCAGAAGTTGTTGGTGGTGCATTAACTCACTCCAGTTCAACCAATTTAGCCCAAAAAAGACAATGACATGAGGGAGGAATGTTTACAACTCAGCTTAACTAATTGTTAGATGAAACAAAATTCAGTTAACTAATTGGTGCACTTATGACACTCACAACACCCCATAATTTCTCCCTGATTGAAGGAAGAATTCTAGTTAGCCTCCATAATTAAAGGAGAATGCTTAGTTGGCCTCCCTGATTGAAGGAGGGCATGGGTGTGCTCATGTTGATGTCATGGTGTGCTGATGATAATGCCAATTTGAGTGAATAAAATTAGGATAGTGGTTAATTAGGCCAAAATTTACCAAATAGGTGTGGGGGTTGGATAATGACTCCAACACCCACCCTTAAGATATACTCGAGAGGAGTAAAAGAATGCATAAAATGTTAGGGCCCCAACAACAAAGGGTCTAGGTCACCTTGTACAATAAAGTAACTCTAAAATGCTTAAATAAAATTTTATGTGAGGAAAGAGGGAAAACACAGTGGGAACCCCTCCCCCCCCCTCAATCCAAACACTAAAGAAGTAACTGATCACCCTAATTGTTATAGCTAATTTTACCACTCCAGGTAAATCACACTTTGTATGGCCTTCCCCTATCCCACTGCAGACTCCTTAGACCCTATGGACCATTTTTTGTCCTTTGATGTTTCCTTGATCATCCCTAAAAACATGTGAAAAATTCTATATGCGACTTTTAATCCCTTAATCGTGTATATACGCGGGTTTGACCACTAAAACCGCATACATCGGGATGTGTACAAAATCCAAATCCTTTTGGAGTTTTCCTTGACATGGATCTGACTCACTTGACTCCTGGCCTTCCCTATTCCTTGAGATCGCTCAGATTCGACCTTTCATTACCCCTTTGAAAAGCTATATAGGGAACTCTATGGTACATTGAAGGCATATGAGAGAATTGAGAGCAAAGAAACTATAGTCCATTGTTGCCATGAATTATGCCTGAGTCTGCATCCCTTTGTCCCTTGGAGCACTAGTGTGTTCTTCCCAAGCTTGCCTTTTTCTTGTGAGCTTGCTATCAAGAGATGGAGGATTGAGGTGGTGGAGGCCCAAGTGGGGGATTCAGTTTCTCCAGTTCGCAGACATGCCGTCAGAGGTTGTATCTATTGTAATCTCTGATTTATATTAATAGAAATATCTTTTCCTGTCCAATAATTTGTGTTTGAATGAAGATTTTATCCATGGGATTATGTTAAATGCTTATACATTATTGATTATATATGCAAGAATAGATCTAACACCATGATATATAGAATGCTTGTATTGTTTACTTGTTGTTGAGGAAGTAATTTATCAATTCAAGATGAAGTTGGAAAGCTCAATGGGGATCTACTTCAACTATCCAGAATAAGGTACAAGGTCTGATCCTTTAGTGTTAGACATTTACTTTCTATTGCATATTGGAAAGGATTGATTTCTGGAGTCAAGCTTTCTATTGTGGTACCCCAAGCCATAGGAATTTCTCTCCGTAACAGAATTGGAGACTCCGCTGGGGATGTTCCTTGTTTTTCTTTGGGGTTTTGGGGCACAATGGGCTTGATATTCTTGACTTGCTCTTTGTTTCTCCTTGTTTCTGTGTTGCATTTTATAGTATGTTCATCCATTGACACTCCCATTTATTGGCTTGACCCTTGGGCTGCTTTTTACCACTGCCTTCTTTGTATACGCAGGTTTTTGGCCAAAAGTCACGTACATACGTGGATTTTTGGACAGAAGTCGTGCACATACACGGATTTTTGACCAAAAGTCATGTATACACGCAGGGTTTTGGCCAAAATCTGCATATAGACACAGGTTTTTGGCCAAAAGTCGTGTATATACGCAATTGTTCTTTAAACATTCGTGTACATCCTCCCTTTTGGTGAGTTTGATGTTGTGGGAAGTTGCTGGGTGGGTTGTGAGTGTGGTTGGGTCTTCCTTGGGTCTGATGTTGTTTGTTGGATGCTTCTTTGTCTCAATGTCTTGCTAGGCTTGTCTTTTATACTTGCTGCAGAGACTGAGAGTTTTAAATGACTTTTATTGCATTTTTCATTCTTTTATATTGAAAAATACAAAGTAGTTGCACTCTTAGTTGCATCTTAGATATGTATTTGAGGAGGGACTTGCATTGGATTGATTGGATGAGAGTTGTTTTTAGGCTTTCATATAGGAAGGATTGCATTGAAATTCAAAAAGGAATATATATTTATGCATCTCATGTAGTGGCATACCCTATTTTTCATTTGACAAAGATTGCACGTAGCATTGTTTGTTATGGTGTGCATATTTACTTCACTGCTGAGTCAAAACTTCATTAGTTGCACAATCATTTCCCTTTGAGTAATTACAGCCAATTAAAATCAATGCTTAATTAAAATGAACTACACTCTTTTCTTTTATAGGGTGCACCAACAAGATTAGGTTTTAGGGTCTTGGAATAGTTCATTGTGACTAAATTCTCCAATACCACTAAACAACAACATGTATGTGTCTGTCTAGGTGAGTGTGTAAAATCCTTGGTATAACCAGTGTTTCTCAGGATCCTCCTTTCAAAAGGGATTTAAGCACAAGGTAGTGTGAGCGGTGATTGATTGGGATGAACCCTAGTCATAACTGAGTAGCACCAGAGATATTTCAAGGATTGTATTCGTATCTGGGGGCTCTTTCGAGAGTTTTGGGCTTTGATACCCTGCCCATATGGTCAATCCTGCCTGAGACTGTCTGCCTGAGCATTGATTATATTGAGGTGACCTTAGTGGCCTTACCTAGGATATCAAGGGGGTACTTTGTAGGGGTTATTCTGTGGGTGTCCCAGCCAATTTGGGGTCAGACATCATAGTCGCTTTATGTGTTGAAGCTGAGGGCCACTATAATTGGTTACGTACCTCCGCTTGTAGTGTATGGGAGTTTCGCGCCTCTCCTAGGAGAGACATACCTACTGCATTCGGGACCTCACATGTCCTCCCCTTGGTTTGCTTGTATTTTGGCTATAGATTTTATTGGGAGTGTGTTCTTTGTGCGCTAGTTAGCCTTTGGGATCATAGTTACTTGAGTATATTTATGCTTTCTTGAGTTTGGGGCCTTTTATCTTCAGCATGCCTGGTATCCTATCACCCATCCTTGGTCCTAGTATGGACCCTGGTGTCAGACTTGGGGCCATCACATCCCCTTACCATGCTCATAGATTTGGGAGTGGTCACATTATGCCCTCTACTCCATTTGTGGAGGATGTTGACTCCCTTCTCTCGGTCTTTACACCAATGGTCACCATCATGGGGGTGGTTGTGGATGTGTGAATGTTGGGTCTACACCTTAATTTCCTTTTTATGTCCCATTGTTCACCGCATTGTTTCCTTTGGGTGTAGTTGTCATGATCATTCCTCCCCATATCCTATAGTTTGGATTCTTTATTGACTATTTTGGGTTGTTTTGGACTAATATGGTTGTCATGTAGGGTCTAGTTTTTGTACACTCTCTCCAAGGTTTTGACCCATTCGTTCCTATCACAGGTATTATGTATGAACTGGCATATACGATAGGATATCACATTCGCTTGCACTTATGCATTACCTTATGACCATTCAATCTTAACCTTAGGTACGAACCCATTCCATGGTATCATAGACCTTTAGAAGTGATATTATGTGAATGGTAGAGATTTCCTATACATGGGTGTCCTAGTTAGCTCCCTTTTGCATTTGGTACCCATGCTGTGAGTACTCTCTTAGATCCAGGATTCCCCCTTTAGTCCCGCCATGTCCTTGAGCAAGAGCTTCATACTCCTCTTGAAATTTATGCTGGCCATTCCCTCGGGACTCCCTTATGTCAAGTTGTAATTGCATTATCATCAGCTTTTCCTTCCTTCTTGAGCCTTACGCTAACTTCCTTGACTTTGAGTTTCAGCCATATAGCTCGAGATTGTCTCATGTCTAGCCATGCAAAGCCATTTTATATATCCTTTGCAGCTTGATTCCCTTTTTTACTAGGAGGGGATTTTCCCCCGAGGGTCGATATCCTACACATGTGTCCTTGCATTGAGCATAGGTATGTTCCACTGCTTGGAACTAGTTTGTTTTCCCTTATGACACTCATCTCCTCCTAGTATGTAACTACAAAGCCATTTTATTCTTTTTCAAGCTTTTTAAATAACTGGAAAAGTCCCAAAAAATCAAAAAACCAAAAAGCCGGACAAGGAAAGATGTTATATTTGGTAGCTGTTGAGTCGTGTCACCTTCGAACAGAGAACTGTATATCACATCCATTTGTTAGAATAATAAACCAATAGTTAGCTACCTTAGACATTAATTAATCCAATTTTTGTCTTAGTTGCCTAGTTTCCATATTCCACCTTATGCAAGTTGTCCTCCACACATCCATAGTGGTCAAACTTGCTAAATTTGAGTCATGGAGCGCTTGGGAAACCACTTGGAATCAAATCTACTTTATTCCTAGCCTTCCTAGCACATGTCTGCTTTTTCTGCTTTATTGCCTGCTTTTTCTGAGTTTTAAGGCAATTGGGAAAGTTTGATTAGGTGAAGTTAACTTGTTTTTTGTCCTCATCATCCTCCACTCTTTTATCCTAAGAAAAGATTGCATGAGCTGTCCTTCCATCACCTATTATCTTGCCTAATTGATTTTTCCAATTTGTGAGCTCCTATACAATTTTGGAAACTGCTTTATGCACCTATGGGGGATTTGCTTATATTTAGTAAGCCTGTTTTTTACCAAATTCAAATGGAATCCTTATGCATTCGAATCTATCATGTAATTATTTATAGTGGTATCCTATGACTTCACAGGGTTGGATATTGTACACTTATTCAATACAGATTAGTGTTCTGCTCCATATTCAGTCTCCTTTGTGAGTAATTTGCATGTGTAATTGGCAATTGTTGTGAGTGTAATTGTTCTAAAAACTAGGTTCAATTTCCACATGGTATTAGAGCCTTTGTATATTGATTTATCTCCTTCAAATTTGTTATTGCAGGTTCGACATCATTGACTGGGAGCATTCTGCTGACTGAAGGGACAATTTCTGAGCTATGGATCAATCTCAGAAGATCGTCTTGACTCCATTTAACTTCTTTGAATGGAAAGGAGAGATGGAGATACTGTTGAGAGTAAAAGGCCTCTACAGAGTGACTATGGTAATAGAAGTAGATCCCAATGCAGCTGTAGAAAAGATTAAATGGAACAACAGGAGGGATGAGGCCTATGGTCTCCTGTGTCTGAGCATATCCAGAGACCTCCTTTTCCACCTTGATGGATTGACATAAACAAATGAAGTATGGGAGAAGCTTGTTGAGATTTTTGGTAAGATATATGAGATGAGGGAACATCAAATTGAAAATGAATTGATCTCCCTGAGTCCCAATAGCTTTGAATCCCCACAACTCTATTTTTCCAAGTTCAAAGCACTTGTTTTGCAGCTAAAAAAATGTGGGATTGAAAAGAAGGATGAGCAAATGGTTTTGGCCATACTATCAGAGCTTGGAACTGACTATTCAGTGTTTTTTTCGACCTTCTATGCCACAAAGGGTACAGCTCGAGCCTGGAAAATGCCTAGCCTTGTAGAATTCATGGAATCTCTCACACAAGAACAAGATAAATTGGTGATGATGGGAACCATCAAACCTTCCAAATACCAAGATCTGGTTGCTGGAGATTCGAGGGTATATTCAAAAAGAAAGAAGAAAGCTAAGAAGCCACTTGAGCAAAAGAGAGATAAGAACAAGTCTCTAGAGGAGCCTCAAGGTTCCAAGAAGAACTACCAGAAGAAGAAGAACAAAGGAGAAATGAGCAAGTGCGCATACTACAGTAAGGGAAATCATTCTAAAAGCTCCTTCATGAAGAAGAAAATAGACATGCTGACCCAACTCCTAGAGAAGAATGGCATATCCCTTCCAGACAGCTCAAAGAAGAGGGAAGGAGGATCAAATTCAGAAGACAGAGAGAGATTTCATGCATTGGTTGCTGGCACATCAAGCTCACCTAATTTCATCATTGATTCTGAAGCTTCAAGACATATGGATTCGACCAAGGAGGCATTCACCTCACTTGACATGTCGAAAGGTCCACCGATTCTACTGGGAGATGACTCTCTCACTGAAATTTTGGGCAAAGGGAGGATTGATCTTAACCATGGTAAGTTCAGCAATGTATTGTATGTTCCAGGTCTTGTCTCTAACCTCTTATCATTGTATCATATGAACCACATAGGGTATCCAAAGAAGGTCATATTCTCCCCTGATGAAGTTGAGATCACAGATATCTCAAGTGGTAAAGTCATTGCAAAAGGAGTTGCAAATCACACTTCGAAGGTATACATGTTCTCACATTTCCTACCCTACTCAAACCCCTCTTCTCTTCTGATTCATGCTAATGAGGCAAGCAAGCTTTGGCATGAAATATTTGGCCACCTAAATTACAAGTATCTTTCTGATCTTAGTGAAAAAGAAATGGTGATAGGGTTACCAAAGATTAAGTTTTCCAAAGGATTCTGTCAAGGTTGCATCCTAGGAAAACACCCAAAGCATAAATTTGACAAAGCTAGTCATGAGAGAACCTTTGCACCTCTTGAGTTGATCCACAGTGATGTTGCTGGCCTATTTCCTCATATGTCAATGATTCAAGCCAAATATGCATTGAGATTCATAGATGACTTTTCCAGGTATTGCTGGGTTTACTTCCTGAAACACAAGTCTGAAGTTTTTGGCCTCTTCAAAGTCTTTAAGGCTTTGGTTGAAAACCAATCTGGGAGGAAACTCACGGTCCTTAGATCTAACAATGGTGGTGAGTATGTCAAGTCTGAGTTCATTCAATATTGTGCAGATGCAGGTATTCAGATGCATCATTCTATCCCTTACACACCACAGCAGAATGGTGTTGCTGAGAGGAAGAACAGATCACTGAAAGAGATGGCAACCTGCATGATGGAGGCTAAGACTTTGCCACCAAATTTTTGGGCCGAAGCTATAAACTGTGCAGCCTATATCTAGAATAGGTTTCCTCATAAACATCTTGATGGTATGACTCCTTTCGAAGCATGGAGTGGGCATAAGCCAGATGTGACCCATTTCAGGATTTTTGGCTCAAGGGCTTGCCAGAACTTATGCTTGCGTCTGCATCCCTTTGTCCCTTGGAGCACTAGTGTGTTCTTCCCAAGCTTTCCTTTTTCTTGTGAGATTGCTATCGAGAGATGGAGGATTGAGGTGGTGGAGGCCCAAGTGGGGGATTCAGTTTCTCCGGTTCGCAGACGTGCCGTCAGAGGTTGTATCTATTGTAATATCTAATTTATATTAATAGAAATATCCTTTCCTGTCCAATAATGTGTGTTTGAATGAAGATTTTATCCATGGGATTATGTCAAATGCTTATACATTATTGATTATATATGATAGAATAGATCTAACACCATGATATACAGAATGCTTGTATTGTTTGCTTGTTGCTGAGGAAGTAATTTATCAATTCAAGCTGAAGTTGGAAAGCTCAACGTGGATCTACTTCAACTGTCTGGAATAAGGTACAAAGTCTGATCCTTTAGTGTTAGACATTTACTTTCTATTGCATATCGGAAATGATTGATTTCTTGTCACGTCCCCATGCCTCTGACGGGCTAGATGACACGACCCCCATGGTGTTAACCATGATGACTAAAAGCCCCATGAACATGCTGAATTCATAAAACTGCTGAAACAGAATGCTGAAAGAAAGTGCATTGAAGTAAAAATGCACAATTTCCATTGTTTATCATACATAGCTACAATTATTTATCATGCACAGCGGAATCAACATGCATTCACACAAGCATTCAGTTAACATGTTCATCATTTACATTAACAGAAAACATGGTTGCAGAAGTAAAAATGGACAAGATCACTTATCTTATGATTCACTCGTTTCGCAACCAGCTACGTCGCTGCAATGTTCCACCCAACCATAGGCCAGTGTGCTCCTTAATCTCTCAGCAACGCTGCCACCCCCGAGCTGGGCATGATTCTCCAAGGAATAAGGGAACTAGCAGGCTTACACATAGCCAAGGATATTCAATACAAATCCAAGCCAACACAGTTGGGTTTATCAGGCCATCAAGGAGTTGGGAAAATCTTAATGCTAAGTTGGTGAGCCCATTACAGAGCCAAGAACACCTACACTAGAACTAGCCTGACCTTTAAGACACCCACCCACACCCAACACAAGGAATCGGTCCCTTCTCTACTACACAGTCCCTCAGGCCCTGCATTCCCTTCTAGTGCTATTCAGGGGTGATGGAGAAGAAGGCCAACCCTCTAGCTCTGTCTGTGTGGTTTCCAGCCACAAGGTTTATCAAGCAAAACTAAGCCCCCATCCCTGCTCCTTACACAGTCTGAATACCAACCATCGTACACATGTAAACAATCAGCTGATATAGCCTAAGATAGGGAAGACAAATTCTGAGTCATTATTGGCCCTATTGTGGCCAAAATGACTCTCAAGCGAATTTACAATAGTCCCCAAAATATAAGGGAGACCACAACAACCACAGCCAACAACGTGGGGAAAATTAGCGACCCAATCTAAACAGTGAAGTTACCAAGGAGCTTACACAGTCCGAGGATGGAAAGAAAAACCAACTTCACAGCTAGGCAGAGGCAAACATATGTACAGGCCACGAATTGGTAAGGAAAAACATACACATGACTGAAATGTGAATGGCCCTTCACAGGGGAAACCGTGGATGAAAACGCACAACTCCCAGCTCGCTGTGTGAGCCCAAAATAGAAGAATACCTGTGCGTGAGGATAATGGACAGATTATGGTCCAGACTATAGACTACAGAGAGGATGCGAATTAGACGTGTGTGGGTGTTCAGCATCGGCGTGGAGAGGAGAATGTGTCCGCTAGAGTGAAAACAGGTAAATCTTGCACGTGGAGGTGAACAGACGACCGTGAGCCTATGTAGTGCAGAGTGCGTGAAGTTTTTCTCTTCCATTATGAAGTCAACTGCGTGGTGGAGTGTACGTGCGGGTGAGGACTGACAATCCTGCCACCCCACTCCCAAAGACCATAACTGCCTCAACCAGCAGCAGCCATTCATAATGAAGGTGGTTGGGTAGAACAAGGAAAGAAGACACATGGGTAATTTCCCTCATTGGCCCAAGGTTTGACAATTTCCCCACCCTTATCCTTGTGAAAACCATGCCCCTTTCTCACTTTAGTTGTCGCAATCGTAGCTGGTCGGGTTCATTTAATTAAAGATGCATATTTACATGATGCTAAAACTTAATATGTATGCCGCTTGCCCCATATACCATCGATGACAATTTAAATCCAAAACATAGCATAACCGATCAATGGTGGGGCCTTGGCCTTTAGCTCCGCACCATGATCATTACAATATATACATCATGTACATTTAATGCAACGGGGTCAAAACCGGGGTGTTACATTTCTGGAGTCAAGCTATCTGTTGTGGTACCCCAAGCCATAGGAATTCCTCTCTGTAACACTAATGAAATCACCCCCAACAGTGAATGGAGGTAAGTGAACTTTTTTTGCAGTAAATTTCTTGGTGGAGATATCTGCAATCTGCTCATCTATAGGGCAATATTGCAGAACAATGGTGTTGTCATGCACCAACTCCATGATGTAGTGCGTGATCTCAACATGTTTGTTCCTCTACCGCTAAGATGGATCTGTGGAGATATTGATAGCACTTTTTCTATCACAAAATATTACTATGGAGAATGCACTGCCAATATCAAACTTTGAAAGAATCCTTTGCAACCAAACAGCTTGGATGCAAGCATTCACTGCTCCCTTGTACTCAGCCTCTATTGAAGACAATGCAATAGTGGCCTGCTTTTTACTAGACCATAAAATGGGACCACCACCAAACATAAATACATACCTAGAAGTGGACTTTTGATCTATGTCATCCCCTACCCAATCTGAATCTATATAACCGACCAACTCTAGCTCAGAATCTATAGCATAGTGATTGTCATAGGATCTTGTGCCCTGAATGTATTGAAGGATCCTCTCAGTTTCCTTGCAATGGATCTCATGATTCTGCTGCATGTAACTTGATACATAATTCATGGCATAACAAATATCAGGTCATGAATGTTTCAAGTATAGCAAGCGTCTGATCCATTGGCGGTAAATAGTGCAATCCATGGGTGGAGTGGATTTTCCCTCTTCAAGGCTAATCCATGAGAGGAAAGGAAATGGTGCAGCCTTGAAATCAGCCATGTTAAACTTAATTAACATGTCTGCAATATATTTTTACTGAGTTACCATTATCCCATCAAATTCATGTGAGATTTCAAGCTCCAGAAATTGCTTAAGGAGCCCCAAATCGCTCATTTCAAATGCATCATGAAGAGCAGTTTTTATGAGAGCAATCGAAGAAAGTGTGCTTCCTGTTATCAAAATATCATAAACGTATAATAATATGATTATAATATTACCATCATAATGCTTAAAATATACACTAGGATCATATTTTCATCTATGGAATTTTTGTGAGAGCAGAAAAACATCCATTTTGGCATGCCGAGATTTTGGGGCCTATTTCAACCCATATAATGATTTCTGCAACTTAAATACCAATTAAGGATCTTATTTATACCACTTAGGATACTTCATCTATATTTCCTCATTCAGGTATTCATGAATAAATTCACTCTTTACATCCATGTGATGCACCTCCCAGTGCTTGGATGCGGCAATGGCCAAAACTAGCTTGATGGAGTCCATCTTTTCCACTGATGCAATGTCTCATGATAGTCCACTCCTTGGACTTATGAGAAACCTTTTTGTAACCAGAACTGATTTTTACGTTCATTTTTTTCCATTAGAACCAACCTTTTTCTGAAACACCCACCTGCATTGAACTAATTTCCTCCCAGGTGGAAGCGAAACTAGCTCCCAAGTAGCATTTTTTCGAAGAGAATTAAACTCTTCGTCCATAGCAGCTTTCCATCTTAGATATTTCTAAGAATGGTATTAGGAATTAGGATCTGAACCAATCATTAAATAAAATTTCTCGTACAACACTGAATCATTACAACAGAGATAAATACCTTCTCTTTGAAAATCAGACTAGGTTCTTCTTGGATCAGCAGGATTTCCAATGTTTGACCCGGCAGAAGAGAGTGTCTTTTTTGCCCAAGTTGGGAGATGAGTTTGCACTTTAGAATATGATTATGAACCTGATATGTTTTTCTCACTAATATCAGATATCATATCTACAAAATCAGAGCCTTCAATCCCACTTTCATCACCCAAATGATCAGCAGAACAGGAGGGAATTTCAGCATAATTTTCTTCAACTAGTTCTACCTCTTGGAGAGTTTCTTCAAATCAGAAACTTATTTCAATGAATATCTCTCTAGTTATGATATTCAAAGTTTGAATCCCTTATATTATTCTATATATCCAATGAACAAACATTCAATACTTTGAATTTTCAAAGCTTTCCTCTTGTTACGCGGAATTCGAGCTTATGTAGTGGACCCAAAAACCTTGAAATTTGACACACATGGCTTGTGTCCAAAATAGGCTTATAAAGGAGTCTTTCCTTTCATGGAAGAGTGATGTACTCTGTTTTGAATTTTTTCAGCAACATTCATGGCCTTATCCCATAGGTTAGGAGCTAAACCTTAGGCTTCCAACATGCAGATAGTCATCTCTTTGACGACCTAGTTTTTCCTTTCCACAACACCATTTTGCAATGGTGTGTAGGGAATGGAATGCTGCATTTGGATCCCACTGTCAGCACATATTTGAATCAATTCATAATTTATATACTCCCCTCGATTATCATATCTGATAGATTTCATCTTTCTCCTAGAGGCATTCTAAACCAATGCTTTGAACTCGGTGAATCTATCTAAAACTTCATATTTTTTCTTTAGAAAGAAAACTCAAGTGTATCTGGAGAAATAATAAATGAATTTAAGTACATACCATGAACCACTCATGGATGTAGTAGGCATGGGTCCTCTGATATTATAATGAATCAACGCCAAAATAATTTTTGCACAGCTTTCCTTTTCTCGATCAAATTTGTGCTCGAGGTGTTTGTCGACAATACAACCTTTGCAAATTTCTCTGGAATTTTTTATGGTTGGGAGGTCTTCAACCATGGAAAATTTCTGAATTTGCTGAAATTATTTGAATTTAAAAAGGACCAAATATCTCATGCCATATTCTACTGACCTCATTCCCATGATTCAGAAGAGCGGTAGGATTTGCATCACAAAATGGGAAAACTCATAGGCCTTAGCATGATGGTTTGCTATGCCTATTGCAACAAGTTTCTTGGATGCAATATCAGTGATTTCAACATCATTCAAGTTGAAAGTAACTATATTTTTCACTATGGTATGAGTCATTTTATATACACTTGAAATATTGGAGGCCAAGGAGGGTACATAAAGAACATCAAAAAAGCTGCCATGTTCAATTTTTACAGTACCTTTGCCTTTCAAAATGATCCGAGAATCATCTCCCATGTGGATGGGAATGATTTTGTTAGTGTCCAGGGATAAGAAGGATTCTATTGTTTCCATCATGTTATTCGAAGCTCCAAATTCTATGAGGAGAGCTTTGGGATTCGAGGTTCTTTCCATGAGAGAATGTCCTCTTTCTTGTTGGGTATCCCAATCTTGATTATCTCTCTTCTGAACAATCTATGGAATATTGATATTGTTTTTGTTGAGGAGAGAAGTCTTCTCATAAATATTTTTCTTCATGCAGGCATGTTCAGGGTGAAATCCCTTCCTACAATAGGAACACTTGAATTTCTCCTTTCCTTGGTTTCCTTCGTTCTTGTGTTTCTTTGAGCCTAGAGACTCTTCTTGCTTCTGGTTGTTTTTTTTAGAATTTGGAGCATCAAATTTAGCCTTTTGATTCTTCTACTTTCCTTTACCCTTTAGATATTTGGGCACCAAAGAAAAGATTGCTTGATATTTTGAGGATCTGATGATCCCCATCTGCTCAATATTTTCATGCTCATTTGTGAGGTAATTAATCAAGGCATCGAGTGAAGGCATTTTCCAATTTGGGATTGTTAGCTTCCTAGTATGGAATGTTGAAACAAAGACTGAATAATTCGAATCGATTTTTGAGAGGATAGCTAGGATGAGATGATCATCATCCTTCTCAACATTATACTACTTCAACTAGAGCACCAAGTTCTTGAATTTTGTGAAAAAATCATTCATAGTTTCAAAGCTTCCCGAATTAAGGGAAATCAACTAATTTTCTAGCTGATAGATCTGTATATCATCTTTTTTATCAAACAAGGAAGCGATTTGATCCCAAATCTCCTTTAAAGTCTTCAATCCCATGATGTGGAAAAGAAGATATTTGGAAATAGACAAACATAATAAACCATAAGCTTCATCCAGCTTATTCCAGTATTTTATCTTCTTAGTAGCAGCATTTGGATCTATTTATGTGCTCATTGTGACTTAGTAGAGCCCTTTTGAATGGAATTGAACCTCCATGTACTCCATCCATTGGTGGTAATTGAAAGGAGTAAGAGGATTCAGAATATAAGCCATGAAGCTGAGGTAGCGAATGTAGTGAAGGACCTGTAAAACCTATAATCAACTCAAAAATGGAACCATAACATCAAACAGCCTACACATTTCATGTTTTCATCACACCCAGCTTATTGATCAAGCAATCTTGATCAACAATTCCTTTGCTTAGGACTTATGTGGTAAACCTTTAGCGTTTGGTGCAGTGATGAAATTTTTTAGATTTTTGCTCAAATTTGCATGCTAGATCCGTCAAAAACCATGTTTTTTTAAGAAAGCGCTTTGTCCCACTGTGGCACAAATACCATATTAAATTCTGTCACAATAATCTTGAGACAAAGCACAAACTTACAATAAATTTAAGAAAATTTATGCATGAAATGACGTAACATTACTGCAATAGGAAGTTGCAATTGTATATTATCAATAATGGAATAAAAATGAATGATACAATATCATGCAAACTTTCATGAATTAAAGACAATTTGAATTCACTAGAGTTCATTCGAATTGCATGGATGGTTGTAGCTTATCTGTTTGTTAGACACACTAAATACAATAGTTAACCACTAATCTAGCCATGATTGAAACTAACTGAGTTCTAACTGAATCATAGTGAAATAAATAACTAATTCTAACTGCATGTAGCACATTCTAATGTAGTTCAAGTACATGTCACTTCATGTAAATCACTAGGTGGTAGTGCATCACTAACTCTAGACAACTCCGATGAAGTGAACTAAATTGATACTGATCATCAGGAGTTGTTGGAGGTGCGTTAACTCACTCTAGTTCACCCAAGTCATCCCAAAACAGACCATGACATGAGGGAGGCACCTTTACAAATTAGATTAACTAATTGTTAGGTGAAACAACATTCAATTAAGTAATTGGTGCACTTATGACATTTAGATCACCCCATAATTTCTCCATGGTTAAAGGAGGAAGCCTAGTTATCCTCTCTGATGGAAGGAAAAGGCTTAGTTGGCCTCCCTAATTGAAGGAGAACACGGGTATGCTCATGTTGATGTCATGGTGTGTTGATGATGATTCCAATTTGAGTCAATAAACTTAGGATAGTGGTTAATTAGGCCAAAATTGGCCAAATAGGTGTGTGGGTTGGATAATGAATCCGACATAGCAAGGATCTCTCTTTCTTCTACATGTAAGCATTACAATCTGATTTCGATATTTCAAATTTATGTGACATGAGGAAGGCATCCATTTTGGAATACCATTCCCTTGGGGCTTATTTGAGTCCATACAGTGATTTCCTTAGTCTACAAACTAAGGAAGGATCCTCAATGAACCCCTCAGGTCGTTTCATGTAAATCTCTTCCTTCAAGTCACCATGGAGAAAGGAAATTCTCACATACATGTGATGTACCTCGCATCTCTTGGAAGCTGCAAGAGCCAAGAAAATTCTGATGGAATCCATTCTTGCTACTGGACCGACTATCTCATTATAGTCCAATCCCTGAACTTGTAAGTATCCTTTGGCCACCAACCGAGCCTTATACTTGGTCATGGTTCAATCAAAAACTATATTGGTCTTGTATACCCGTTTGGACTAAATAAGTTTCCTCCCTCAAGGTAAGGAGACAAGTTCCCAAGTTTCATTGTCATGTAGCAAATCAAATTCCTCATCCATAGATTCTTTCCATCTAGGATCATGGAAATATTACTTGAATGTTTGAGCGTCTAAACTCAACATCATGAAGCACCTCTTGGGGAGAAGTGGATTTGTGTGGGAGAGTGCAACATTCTCTTTCTGATATTGGGAACTTGTTCTTCTCTTATTATCTGGATTCCCAGCACCATCCTATTTGCTTTAATGAGTTGTTGAGTCCATTTAGGCTGTTGACATGAAGTGGATGTTGGATATAGTTCTAGATCTATTTGAGGTGTAAAGTCAATATCAAATTGATGTTTGTTTTCATCTTCTTTTGAATATGAATTTGATTCTGAAATGGTAGACAATAAATTTGTATGTGTTATAGGAAGTAAAGGATTTTTATACCTTTATCTACTTTGAATAGAATTTGTGGTTGTACTGGATCCGAGTAAGGAATGAAATGAGAGAAAGCATATGCCTTGGAGGAATGATCTATGATTTCTTTTGCTATATTCTTTCCAGATGATATTTTTGTGATCTCTACTGAGTCAGTGCCAAATACCATTTTCTTTGGTGAAACAATGTGGGTCATCTGAAATACATACAACAAATTTGATGCAAGAGAGGGAACATAGAGAACATTCTTGAACTCACCATTTTGTATTGTAATGGAACCTATTCCTAATGCTAGTATCTAAGATTCATCACCCATATGAATAGTAGGCCCTCTTGTGAGGTTGAGAGTGGTGAAGGAATACTTGGAAGAATCCATGTGATTGGATGCTCTAGACTTAATCAAGCTTTCGACCGAGAGAGATCTACTTTCAAAGCATGGAACCTCTCATGATATTCTGTTAGTTGTCGATCATCAGACTTATTTTCTCTTTGTGGAAGATAAATATGGTTCTCTTTAAGGAGGGTGGACAGTTGGTCAATCTGCTTCTTCATGCACTTTCTTTGAGGATGAAATCCACTCATACAATAAGGACACTCAATATTTTCAAACTTTTTCTTCTTCTTTGAGCTTGAAGCTCCTTCAAAAGACTTCTAATTCTATTCTGGTTTTGAATCAGATGCTTTTGGATCCTTCCTCTTGTGCTTCCCTTTATCGTGTGCATTGGTTGAGTCCAACATTAGAAGAGCTTAGTTCTTCGAATTTTTTATGACTCCCATTTCGACCAAGTTATCCTTCTCCTATATTAAATACTCAACAAATGTATCAAGTGAAGGAATATTCCAATTGGGAATGGAAGCTCTTATGGAACGGAAGGTAGTGATGAAAAAAAAGTACTATAAACCATTTTTTTTTAGAACAGGGAACACAAGATTCTCATCCTTCCTCTCTATTTTGCATTGCTGACATTGTAGTGCTAGAGAATTGAATTTTGTGAAAAATGGTTGGATAGCCTTGAAACTATTGGGTTGTAATGATATTATCTCGTTCTCCAAGATTTCTCCCTAAAGCTCATTTTTTTTTCTAAACAAGAATTTGATCTTCTCCCAATATTATTTGGTAGTCTTCAATCCCTTAGGATGAAATAGGAGATCCCTGGACATGTGAGCACAAAGGAAGCCACAAGCTTCATATAGCCAATTCAAGAACTTGTTTTTCTCAGTAGGATGATGAGTTTATGTATCTATGCCCGTAGTCATCCTATACAGGTGAAGCTTTCTCAAAGAGACATGCATATATTCCCTCTAATAAACATAGTTGAAGGGTGTTAGGATTTGGGGTAAGAAACTAGGAGAATCCATCAATTCTTCCTTCTGAACAGTCAATTCTTCAATTGAGCTACGTACCTATAAGAAATCACTGCAAAATAATAAAAAAATTCACACTATGTCAGAATCAAACCTTCCATATCAACATGTGCACTTTCTTAAGGTCTGTCATGCCCGCAGATACTTCTTTAAATGAATCCAAAGTTAGCAATGCACACATTGCGGGACTTATGTGGAAACCCAACTACTTCTGGTGTACAATGGAGATTAGATAGACTTGTTGTATGCTTGAGTAGGATTTGATACCATGTTTGAATTATTGTTCCATTGATCCTTAGGAAATGAGTGCAATTGAATTGTATTATTATGCAATGTAATGAAATGAAAAAAACACAATAAACAAGACAAATTTCACAGGATATGGATCAAAATTGCTCAGTATAATTATAGTATAAACTTCATCAATCCCAATAGTATATAACAATGTTACATAAAGGATAATTTGAATCATCTGGATATGTTTCACATACACCAACTCAATCTGACTACATGGCTAACTAGAAGTTTCTAAATCACTATCGGATCTCACTAGACTAACTCCATATTTTTAATTCAGTCTCTCAATCAGTTATAATCGGTTAAACTAGTTAAACTGATGTGGTAGGTGAGAATTAGGTGAGAATAAGTGTCTACCCACATGCAACCATGAAATACTAGTGTTGATTAAACTGAAGGAGATCTAACTGAATGTAACTGGAGCATAGCTTAACTTAAGTAGTTACCAACTACCAACAACTGAAGGAGGTTGGCGGAGGCACTCCCAGTGGCTCCTAAATTTTAGGGATTGGTATCATAGGCACATAAACTAATTCATGAAGGTGCAGTCTATTGTACTTAACCTCTACATGTGTTCCCCACACTCTAGTGACTGGTACCAGTGGTAATAATAGCCCAAGTGGACCCAATGGTGATAGGAGACTCAATATTAATTAATGAATTAAAGTTAGGAAAATATAATCTAATAGACGAGTACAGACAAGGGAGGATAATAAATCCTAACAGTATCAAGTTCAGATTCATCATGTTAAGCCCTAAATTTTGGGCACTATTCCCCCTATAGTGTTGCACTTTACCCTATATATGGTGGTGTATTAGATATTATTGATGTAGGATCGGGTATTCTAGTGTGAATATTACTTTTTATTGTGCACCTATGTCTCCTATATATAGGAAGGATATATTTTCATGTTAGTAGGCATAGTATATTGTCTTGTCTTGGGTACATAGTACATTGTGTACAGAGTTTCATCCCTCAAAGAGGATTGCTAATAATCTATGTTCTTCATTATGAAGGTGTGGATTACTTTCTTATAGTCTATTTTTTTCTTTATTGATACCAATCCGGGGACTTGGTTGCATAACATTTGGTATTAGAGCTCTTTCCTTGGCATTAGCTTCTACAAAATGAGACATCTTGGAAATTTCAGTAAGCCTTTTTTTACGAATGGATTTAGAGATAGAAGTTAAAAATACACTTAAAAACATGCCAAGATATCTATAGTAAAAAATTGTTTTCCTAATCCATTACTGTTTTGGAGATATTCACAGAAGAATATAGGGTTTTTTACTAGTCCAAAACCTAGTCTAAAACAGGTGTTTTGGGGAAAAAGGTCATATCTGAGGCATCCAAGATCCAAATTGAGTGTGTCCTATTGAATCTGAAATTATATGGACTATTTTAACTTTGGTATAATTCTTAGCTTCGAAAACGAATTATTGGACATGTGACATCTCCAACAAGTTCTCTCTTTGGGATAGGCCAAGAATACAAAGTTTTGGGATATTTGCAATAAATTTTTATTGACACATTGTAATATATATATGTATGACTATTCTCCAAATATATATCATTAAATATTTCTGAAAATATGATTCTTAACAAGATCTAGGAGCTAAAGGAATCTTCACAACTCAATATGTTCACGAAATATGCATAAAAAGAATGAAAATATTGAAATTAACACATAGAAATGGTGTTAATAACATAGTTTATTATGACTATCCAACATGTAAATATGTATGTAACATTTTTACGATACAATAGGATAAAATTGTTGTCCTTTGGAGTAAATTTGGATGCATACATGTGGCAAGCTTAGATTGGACCTCAAAACCTCCCTAGGTGGACCAATGAGTTCCCAAACCACCTCATACAGTCATGGATGCATGTTTGAACATGGATGGAGCATGATAGGACATAAATGAGGGTATTATAGGTGTGGTGGATTTAATGGGTGAGTGGGAGTGGTTCTAGGCAGGAATAAATGGTCCAAAAGAGCCTAAAACACCCCAAATACATCCATGGGCATCTCTAGTCATCTAGTTTCAATGTTTTAAGGAAAGTGGTGTGCACCAAGGACTGAGAATTAATTAATGATGTATATTGTGTAATCAAAATGATAAAATGAGGGCCCTTGGGTGAATTTATGATTCCAAAACACCGAAGGAACCAAGATTGACCAACACAAACTAGTTTTGGACCATATAACATAAGCATGAAACTAATTAAAATGTGTCTTAGGTGTATGACCATGGTACTAAGGCGGTATAATGATGTAACAACCCCCCCTTAAGCTTGAATTAGTGTAATTACATCACATTATCAAGGCCTTGGAAACCAAGGCTCAAGTCACCTCTTACAAAATTTCATTTGTCCATATAACCAAGGTAAGGAGGAAAACCTCACGGGAACAAAAAATCCCCTCTAAAATGGAAAGGGAGAAAAATATGAAAGTGAATATCAGTAACCACCATGTGTCACCTACTCCGATAAGTTATCTTATATAGTTTAATGTGTTCTCTATGAATCTCTTGGTGAAAATACCAGCAATTTTCTATGTAGATGGCCAATATTGCAACGAGATCACTTGCTCATTTGTCAAGCTACAGATGTACTTCATGTGTATATAAATGTGCTTGGTCCTCTCTCTTTGGTATGGATCAGTGGAAATATTTATTTCCCTTTGATTTTCACTCCAAATGAATATGGGTGAATCAAATGAAAAACCGCGTTCTCCAAGAATACCTTGCAACCACACACATTGTGCAGCTGCGTTCACTCCTCCTCTGTACTTGGCCTCGGCTGATTAAAGGGATATAGTGTGTTTTTCCTTACTTTACCAGAATATGGGAAAGTGTGGAAACATGAATATATAACTTGAAGTGTACTTTCTATTAATGTAATCTCTATCCCAATCAAAATCAATAAATCCAACTAGTTCTGGTGGAGAACTAGAAACATAGTGTACCCCCAAGTGTTTGGTTCCTTGCACATAATGCAATATCCTTTCTATAGCCTTCCAATGGATCTCATGAGGCTATTTCATATATATTCCAATAAAACCTACAACATAATCCAAATCAGTTCGAGAGTGTGTGGGATACAACAAACTCCCAACTAGATTCTTATACAACGAGTTGTCCACCGATGGAGATGAACCAAATTCACCTAATTTTACTCTTGAAAGGAAGGGAACTTGGCTTCCTTACATTCATCCATTTTAAAATTTAATAATAGGTATTCAACATAATTTATTTAGCTTAACTTGATCCTTGCATCATATTTCTCTATCTCTAAGACGAGAAATTGTTTCAACAATCCAAGGTCAGTCATAGAGAATTCACTTTGCAATGAAGGCTTAATTGAACCTATATCAGCAATGCAACTTATAGTGATAAAAATATCATAAAAACAAAACACTATGACCTATAATAAATCACCATTAATTTTCAAATATACATTAGTATCATATTTTCATTTTTCAAAGGCAAGTGATAGCAGAAAATTGTCCATCTTGGCATACCAAGGCTTGGGGGCTTGCTTGAGGCCATAGAGAGAATTCTTCAACCTGAAAAAAAGTGAAGGATACTAAATGAAACCTTTAGGCTTATGCATATAAATATCTTCATGAATATCACCATGAAGAAAAGAAATGTTCACATCCATATGGTGAACCTGCAATTGCTTAGATGCAACAATGACCAAAACTAGCCTAATAGAGTCCATATTTGCAACTGGTGCAAATGTCTTTGTATATTCCACTCCTTGGACTTGAGAGAAGAATTTGGGAACCGACATTGACTTATAATTTATATTAGAACCATCAGCAGCCACTTTTTTCCTATAGACCCACTTACATTGCACTAGTTTCCTCTTGGAGGGTAGGGGAACCAATTCCCAAGTCTTATTATCTTGCAAAGACTTGAACTATCCTTGCATGGTTGTCTTACATATTGGGTCAAGTGATGCTTCCCATTATGTTTGAGGATAATATACAACCATTATAAAGAATCTCTCTAATATATATAGTTCACAAGTAAATAAATCATTGTGAAATTGAGATCTAGTCTTCCTAGAGTCTAATGATCTCCAGCAAGATCACCAACTGCTTGTATGGTTTTCTCATCCCACTTTGGCCGAATGGGTGAGTCATGATATGAATTAATTTCATCATCATAATAATAATAATCAACATAATAATCATAAAAATAAGTGTAAGAATCATCACCTACATCATCATGGAGTGGAGGATGTGATGAATCCCCTTGAGCTAGTTCGGTCTCCTGCATGGGCTCTTCTTAGAACTCAACACTCCTTTCAATTAATGTTTTCTGAGATAAGGGATAAAATATATTGTATCCCTTTGCATATTCAACATATCCATCGATAATTAACTCCTTTATTTGAGGATGCAATGCCTTTCTCTTCTCGGGAGGAATTCTAGCCCAATCCTCTGAGCCAAAAACCATGAAATGAGAAACATTGGGCTTGTGAACACTCCAAGCCTCAAATGGAGTTTTTCCTTCCAATTCTTAATGTGGAGCTCTATTATGAATATATGCAACACAATTGATATCTTCATCCCATATCTTAGGATTCAAATAATTTTCGTCCATCATGCATATAGCCATCTCCTTAAGAGATCTATTCTTGAGCTCTGCAACACCATTCTGTTGTGGTGTGTAGGGCATAGAATGAAGAATTTGGATGCCACATTCTTCACAAAGATGATGAAAAATAATTTTGACATATTCCTTACCATTTTCATTCCTAAGAACCTTGATCTTGTTTCCACATGCATTCTGAACTAAATCTTTGTACAACTTGAAAGTCTCAAAAACTTCATATTTTAGCTTAAGAAAACACACCGAGAAGTAGCTTGAGAAATCATGTATTAAAGTTATAACATACCTTGAATTCATATATTAGGGTGTGGGAATGGGCCCTATAATATCTAAATGGATCAGATCAAGCACTTGGACAACTCTCCATTCCTTTTCTTTCTCATATTTGTGCTCATCATGTTTCCCCACTAAGCACCATTTGCAAGTGCCATTGGAAACTTGATGGTAGGAATCCCTTCAACCATTATTTCCATACTTATTTCTTGGATATACCTACAGTTGGGATGTCCATATCTCTCATTCCATAACTTTCTGGTTGTTACCACCTAAGTTGTACTTAGTGGTTTTTTATCAAGTGAGCCTGGTAAACCGGACAAGGATAACTTGTTCGGACTTAAGAAGACCTTTGGAAGTACTTATGGGAATTTCTTATTGTACTATGTCACATGTTCATACCCCATGATAGTGCTTGGGGTAATTGCAATAAATTTTCTAGCATGATAATGTCTATAAAAGACTCAGTCTCTTAGACTTTATTTGTCAATCCGATCAGCCCAGGGTGTTTTTTCCCTTGGTTATTATTGGTTGTTGAATAAACGACTGATAATTTCTGAGTTTTTCACTCCATACCTCCAAAGTTGGGGTGGTCGGCTTGGAATTTAGGCCTATTGAGGTTATTAGATTCTATGTGTTAATGTATAAACATGCTAGACATCATGTTTGAGTCATATGAACATGTCTAAGTCCCCCTAGGTTTTTTCATTTTTTCAAATTTTTAGTTTTTTCAGTGTCTTTTATTAAAATTTATTTTTTCCAAAACTTAGGTTATTTTTTAATATTTTAATTAGAAAAATTGATTTTGTAATAAAATTGGGACAAATAATCAGTTTCAGTCATGTAGGTGCTCATTTTCAAGCTAAGAGCACTATGTAAACCCATGGACCCACTATTTCCCAGTTTTGAGTGATTTTCCATCACTCAAGTCAGAAATCCCAAAAAAATCATTTATTAATTATTTTAATTAATAAATTGATGAATAATGGAACAAATCCAAAATCATAGATCAATGGATTCTCAGCCAATTTGATTGAAATCAGTCAGATCTGAACCAGATTGACTGGATCTGACAAATCCTTGACTGATGGAGGTGATCTGGACAGATCTAGAGTTGATCTTCAGCATCCTTTATGGGGAATTTCACCCTCCCTCTCTCCTCCACAAGTTTTGGCTCATCTTGATGAGTTATGGTGGATTCTTTAGTCAATAGGTTGAGGTGTCAGTCAGATCAGCCCCCCGATTGACATTTGCACTCAGTGAGACTCAGATCTGGCTCACTTAGACACAGATCAGGCATTGATGGACTCTCCTTCAGCTACAGTGGTCTATCTCCTTGGGATTTGTGCCCCCACTGGGCTGGATCTCCTAGTTTTTGTATATATACAAGCATAAGCCTCCTCTTCCAAGCTAGTTAGAACTGGGATTGAGGTGTTGCTGCTATTGTACTGTTGTTATTGTTCATTTGAAATAAAGAGAAGCTTTGGAGGCAAGAATGTGTTGTGCCATTGTATGTGTGGATGATCATTGCCATTAGTTTACTGAGGTAACCTGTATCTGTGTTCATGATTTTCTAATTGCTTGTAGATCTGTTGTTAAGATTAATAATAAGCTTATTATAATATTGATAGCAAAGGTGCTTTTCAATAAGTTTATTGGCCATCTCTTTCCTTTGATGCATGTTTAGAGATCTAGATTCAGCATGTTCTATAAGCTTATATGCATGTTATTTTGAATCTCTGTGTATGTACTAATCGGATCTCACAAGTTTTTCGACAAGTTTTTTTATTTCAGTTGAGCTACATGTTCCTAGATTGGAGATGATGCTGATCTATTTTGCTTCTTCACTCTCTCCAAAACCTTCCAAAGGCATAGTCCCTCGACATTCCACCTGAAAGCTCCACTGTGGATCTTCAAGGATTCAAACACTCTTTCTCTCTCTTCCTTGGTTACTTTTAAAGAGTCTTATTTCTTAGATATTTCTTATTAATAAAATTACATATAGACCTAGATAGTAAGATCCTTTCTTAATTTTAGATCTCAGTTTCGTTTTGCATATAAAATTGTATTTTAAGAGATCTAGCTAAAATTATCCTCTTTTTGCAAGCATTTTAATGAAAATTTGTAGCTTGCTTTTAAGGTAGTTTCCTTTGCTGTAATTTAAAGTTTCATATTCTGCAATAAAAGTGCACATATTATTGGCTTCCCAAACAGCAAGCCAAGATCCCAAGGAAAGCTTGCTTTCCTTGGTTCCTTTTTGTAAAACTAGATTACCCCAACTTAACACAATTTTACTTAAGTTTTTTTTTTCGGTAACTAGTGTAGTAACCCAAAAAACTTTCAAAATGTGTTTGGGCACATTTGATTTTGATTGTTCATTGTTTTTTATCAGGTCCAACAAAAAAGAGAAGAAGACTCTGCCAAATGAGAAGGAGACTTGTTTCCTGACATTATTTATGGATTGCACAATTTGTTTCCTAATAACCCTATAAATAGACTACAAATATGTTTGTATTAGGGTAGACCCTATTTGAGTAAGGTCCTTTTCCTTTTGTGGTATTGTAAATTATAAATAAGGATAAGGAATAAATCTAATTTTTCTTTGTCTTGGGACTGATGTGTGCTTACTCAATTCAATGATTTCTTTCAGAACCTCTTCCTCTACCCCTTTTTCCTCCAAATCTTTGAAGGTCTCTGTTGACTCTATTCTTTCTTTCTTAGATTGGGGATCCTGATCTTCCTGATCTATATCCATATCTTCAGCTCCACTTTTCTACCGTGATACCTACTCTGTTTCATAGGGACCTATCAATATATGAAGGATCCCTTAAACTTCCTCCCAACTTTATTTGTTTGTTATTTTCTCCCACTCTGGTTTGCGTGTGTAGTTATATGAAGAATTATTATTCTCCAATATTTGCTTGGAGATAACCTTGTGTGGGTCATATTCTATTGCTTCAGCCTATTTTAAACTTAAATACTCCAAAAATAACTCCATGTATTGAAGAGCACTCAAATATTTAACTTGGAATAGAGCATCTTTCGGAATGTTAAAATATCTATGTTGTTTCAAACCTATGAAATGTAGCTCATCTAATAGAAATATTATCCTAACATACTCCATTAATAAAACTCTAATCGTCGGGAAAAAAAGCAATTTGTATGGTTGGCCTCAAAATCCATACACTTTGATAACTATGTGATATTTGAACAAAAACCAGCCGCCCACTCTTGTTTCATGAGTGAATTGCAACCACTCCTTTCCTTATTTATGAATTATGGGTAGGTCCACTCCATGGATGATGCTATGGGTCACTTTCATCACCTTGTTTGTAAACTCTGAATAATTTAAGTTTTCAGCTTGTATTAAAAAAAAAGGGATTCCATTCATTAACTGGGATTTTTTTCCCTACTCATCAATTATGTTCAACCCCATAGCTTCAACATATTTCAATTTTTGGAGTATGAAAAAAAAGAATAGACAATAAGGATATTTGAATACTTCCTAAAAGGGAAATTCTATCATCTTCCAGTTCATGGTTTGAGCTATAAAACCACAAAGGTCCCATTTAGGTAATTATTTGGATATAGGTTGTAAGTGTGCTAATAATCCTAATACGTTTTCATTGACTTTTTCATCATTTTTATAGCGTAGGATAGTACACGAGAGGGATATTCCTTTTATGTAAGCATGTTATCAATGATTTTACCACACTTGGTAGATCACATGTTTATGGCCTTCCCTGTCCCTATGTAGACTCTTTGGACCTCCTTTTATTAATATATACTTTGATGTTCCAAGATGTGGAAGTTGAACCCAAGATATAGAACAATTACATTCACAAAATCGCTAATCAAACATGCAAAATTCACACCAAAGGAGACTGAAATTGGAGCATAACACTAATATGTATTCGATAAGTGTACAATAGCCGACCCTGTGAAGTAATAGGATTCTAAAATATATCATTACATGAGAGAATTGAATGCATAAATATCCCATTCGAAATAGTCAAAAAGTAGGATTACTAAATCTAGTCAAATCCCCCATAGGTGCATAAATCAGTTTCCAAATCTATGAAGATGCTCACGAATTTTATAATTCAAGTGGGAAAGAGAAAGAGGGATGGAAAGAAAACTCATACATTCTTTTATTTGTAGAAAATGAGGGAGGATGATGTGGGAAAAAAACAAGTGAATTACACCTAGTCTATCTTTTCCTTTTTCCTTAAATAAGAATAAAACAAGGTAGCTTTTCAGAAAAAGTAGATATGCACTTTGGAGGATCTGGAATAAAAAAGAAATGCTAAATTGGGTTTCCAAGATGTTTCCCAAGTACTCCGTGACTCAGTTTTAGCATGTTTGGACTTCTAGGACTTGTAGAAGGCAACTAGCATAGAATGGAATATAGGAAACAAGGTAATAAGACAAAAATAATTAAATTAATGTCTAAGGTAGGTAAATATGGGTTGATTATTCTAAAGCCCCCCCTTAATCCTGAATTTATGAGTAAATATAAGAAAACTATAGGGCCTAGAAACAAGGCTTAGTCACCCTTTACATACTGCTTGTCCATACAACCAAGGAAAGAGGCAAAAACCCAGTGGGAAAATCCTCCCTTAAACATGGACAGGAATTTTTTTTTTTGGAAATCTTGCTATCAATCATACTTCATAGAATGATCAGCAATCCCCAGCAGTGATTTGAGATTTCTAAAGGTCTCCTCACAAAAAACTTTGGTGAATATGTCTGCTACTTGTTCTGAATATGCACAGAAGAGTAGATAAATGGTGCCATCATGCACAAGTTGTCTAATGTAGTGCATATGGATCTCAATGTGCTTGGTTCGTTGTCTTTGAACTGGATCACTGCAAATTTGAATGGTGCTTTGATTATCACAGTATATAATAGTTGAAAACTCTAATTCGAAACCACATTGTCCAAGTATCCCCTGCAACCACAAACATTGATTTGTTGCATTTACAACTCCTCTATACTTTGCTTCTGTAGATGAGAGTGCTATGGAACTCTACTTCTTGCTTGACCAGCTGATTGGTAATTCTGTAAGAATGAACACATATCTTGATGTATACTTTTTATCTAGGTTGTCACCTGCCCAATCAATGTCAGTAAACCCAATCAAATCAAGATCATATTTTGCTTTGTAGAAGATCCCATGAGTTCTTGTTCCTTGAACAAAGTTTAGGATCCTTTTGGCTGCTCTCCATTGGATCTCATGAGGCTGATCCATGTATCTCAAAGCCACACTAACTGCATAAGATATATCAGGTTGAGTGTGTGTAATATAAAGAAAACACCCAATCAACTACCTATACAGTGTATTATTTACCATAGGAGAAGAACTTGCTTCTTCAAGCTTAACTCCTAAAAAGAAGGGAGTCTTTCTTGTCTTGCAATCTTTCATCTTGAAATTTTTCAGAAAATCCAAAGAATAATTGGACTGATTTAATTTTATTCCATGTTGGGATTGAGTAATTTTGAGACCCAAGAATTGGATCAACAATTCCAAATCTGTCATAGAAAATGCATGGTTCATTGCATCCTTGAAGGAGGCAATCTCTTTCTTTGAACTTCCTGTAATCATAAGGTCATCCACATACAAGACAATAATCATCAAAGAACCATGAATCAGCTTCAAATATACATTATTATTATACTTCCATCGAAAAAAACTCAATTATAGCCAAAATCCATCAATCTTGTCATACCAAGCCCTAGGGGCTTGCTTGAGCCCATATAATGATTTATTTAACCTGCACACTAAATATGGATTAGAAAAAAAAACTTCATGTTTATGCATGTAAATCTCTTCAGTGAGATCTCCATTTAGGAAAGCACACTTCACATCCATTTGATGTACCTCCCACTGCTTCGAAGTTGCAATGGCTAGAGCTAGCCTTATGGAGTCCATCTTTGCCACTGGTGCAAAGGTTTCATTGTAGTGAATACCATGAACTTGTGATTATCCCTTGGCTACCAATATTTCCTTATATTTCAAAGGTTAACCCTCAACAACAAACTTAGTATTGAAAACCCACTTACATTGAACTAGCTTCCTCCTTGGGGGAAGATCAACCAGTTCCCAAATGTTGTTCTTCTGGAGCGAGCTGAATTCTTCTTTCATGGCTGTTTTCCATATTGGATCATGTGTTGCATATTCATATGTCTATGGATCCAATTCAATAATCAGATAGCACTTCTCAACAAATAGAGGATATTTCACACAAAGGGGACTCTCAAATTGAGATCTAGTCCTCCTAGTGTCAACTAGGATTTCTAGCTAGTTCCCCTACTACATGAATGGTATTTTCTGCCCATTTTGGTCTTGTAGGATTGTTAGGATCTGAAATAAAATCATCATTATATGACATATCAGAATCAGAAAACTCATTAGTCTCTTCACTTAAAATCAATGGATCTGGTGGTGAAGAAGACTCTCCAACTTCAACTACTACTAAAGGCTCTTCTTGGAACTGAACACTTATTTCAATGAAATATTTGTTAGTGCTCAATTTTATCAGATTGTACCCTTTTGAATCTTTATAATAACCAATAAATAGGCACTCTTGGCTTTGGGGCTACAAAGCCTTCCTCTTTTCAGTTGGAATTCTAGCCCAAGCCTTTGAGCCAAAAATCCCCTCCAAGTTCTGAAATGAGTCATGCCATCAAGATGCTTATGAGGCACCCTATTTTGGATGTAGGATGCACATTTTATACCCTCGGCCCAAAACTTTGGTGGCAAATTCTTAGCCTCCATCATGCAGGTTTCCATCTCCTTCAATGATCTGTTCTTTCTCTCAACAACACCATTTTGTTGTGGTGTGTAAGGGATTGAATGTTGCATCTGAATACCTGCATATTTACAATACTGAATGACCTCATACTTGACATACTCACCACCATTTTTAGATCTGAGGATCTTGAGTTTCCTCCTAGACTGGTTTTCAACCAATTCTCTAAAGACTTTGAAGAGGTCAAAAACTTCAGACTTATGCTTTAGGAAGTGAACCCAACAATACCTGGAAATGTCATCTATGAAGGCCAGTGCATATTTGGCTTGACTCATGGACATATGAGGGAATAGACCAGAAATGTCACTGTGGATCATCTCAAGAGGTGTAGAGGTTCTCTCATGACTAGCTTTCTCATACTTGTGCTCTGGGTGTTTTCCTAGGATACAACCTTGACAGACTCCCTTAGAAAAATTGATCTTTGGTAACCCTATGACCATATGTTTTTCTCTAAAATTATAAATATAGTTATAGTTAAGATGGCCAAATCGTTCATGCCAAAGCTTGCTTGATTCATTAGCATGAATCAGAAGAGCAGAGGGGTTTGAGTAGGGTTGTGTTGGTGCAACCCACCAACAAAACCTCATCGACAGGGGTTCTGACTCTGTCGAAATCCTGCAGTGCAATTCCCCTGAGCATTAGCCTGAATAGGATTTACCCTGGCTAGCAATGTCTATGAAGTAGATGAAGTCTCACCTAAGGTGTTCAAGGGAGAGCTTCCAGAACCGAGTATCCGACAGTGGGGAAGGAGGACATGGGGATCCAACTACGGAGAACCATGACTTATGCGATCACCCTATCTTATCATAGCATTAATCATGAAACATCATAACACACTCAATAGTCATAGATATTTAACAGATTACATTAATAGAGTAAAGAGAAACTAACTCGCATCATTGTATCATAATCGAAATCATAGCATCATAAAAAATCTACATAAATTGCATTGCATCATTGTAACAAAAATCAGTATTACCGCATCATAACAGACAATAGATAAGGATTGAACCATACTCAACACATCTTGTATTAATCTTGCACAAATTTTCCACATTACACAATCCTTCTCCAAAACCGAAGAGCACATCAAAAGAAACCCAAACAAAATCGATGTCAAGATAGAACAGTCCGCAACATAGAGTGCGACAAATGCAATGCCAAACTCATGTTTTTTTATCATTACAAAAATGGATCTATAAATAGGGTTATGCCTTTACCTCAATGGTCCACTATTATCTAATTTATAGCCACTACTGATTTATTACAACAAAATTGGGCCCACATATACATAAAATATTCAAAAAGTGGTTACTTCTCTGCTCATCACACTAAATGGCCCTTGCACGGTACCATGTGAGCTTGTGCAGCTGCTAGGACACTATACAAATCACTTGCCTCAAACCCTTGCCAATAGGCCCCCAACATAGTTTTGTAGCTCATCCTTGAGCCACGTCAAGTTGACAAGGTGTATGCGATAGTCTTATCCTTAAAATTGGCAAATTATTGGGCAACGTCCTGAACTTGGAGCTGCACTTTAGCAACGGTATTCTGGCAATTACTCACCATTTGCTGGAATGGGTGTTCCTTGGTACCCTTGTTGTCGACCATTTGTCGACTCTCCTGAATAGCCTGAAGTGTGGCGATAGCTTTAACAACCAATTGGCTACCAAGATCTTGGAATTCATTGAGCTGCTTGTAGCACTTTTGCTAGTGCTCTTGGGCACGGGCAGTGCACTGCTGGAGATTTTTTAGTTCCGCGGCCTGGGTAATTTGTACCATCAATGGCATGGCCTTCAGTGTTGACTTCAAAGTTGTTAATTGACCCTCTGCTTCATCCACCTGCACAGTGAATTGATCCAGCTGCTCATCCTGAAGAATACTCTACCAAAACTGCATGGTTTCCTCCATAATAGCTTTGGCCTCTTGCTCCATGTGGCTAAACTGAGTAGAAATTTCCTCAAGGGAGGCCTTACGCTCCGTAACTAGCTCCAGCGGGGTAGTGAGATGTGCTTGAGCCTGAAGTAGCAAGTTATGGTCCTGAAGTTTAACCAAGGTCTACCCCAATCCCTAGGCCTTATCGACTGGGGTGAGCTTGGTTGTGGTGTCAAACATGTCTTGAAAAGCCACAAAGATAGCCTACTCCACTTCACTATACCATGCACACAACTGTGCTTGTTCCACAATCAGGCGATGTTCTACCTTTTTGAGATCCGTAATCTCTGTAGTAGTCTTTTGCTGCATCTCGGCCTGTGTCACCTTGAGCATGTTGATTTCTTGTAATTTTTGTTTAGCCAACTGCACACGGACCTGGTGCAGCTTCGCGGCATCCTTATTCAGTTGCTTAGTAGAATTTTGGGCTTCAACATAACCCATCGTAAATGCCTATTGGTGTGCCTCCAACTCCAGTGCGGTGACATGCTACAACTCAACCAATTCTATAGTGGACAACTTGTTCAGGTCTAGAGTCATGCTCTGGATTGGATGCAAATGCTGAGGAACTTCTGCATTTCTTACATTGATTGCAGTTGGGGGAACTTGCATGTTCTGAACCGGGGGTTCAGTACTGATCAACATGCTATCCTATAATAGAGTTTGCGACGATGGTTGCTTGGAAACAATATCAAAAATGGATTCTAGCTTAGTTCTTACCATGCCAAATTCTTCCTGGTTTGATTCATGGAATTACGTAGTCATAGCTATAGATGAATCCAAGACGGCCTTGATAAGATGCTGCAATTGATATTCTAATCCGGATTTAGTACCACTACCAGCCTCATACTCCTATCACCATTTGGTGCGAGTCTCCTCCCACATCTGTTGTGCTGCATCTTCAGGGTCCATTGATGACTCATTGTCAAAGTCATGGGCGCTTAATTCCAATAGGACAGGGTCTTCAGGGGATTTCGAGGGTATCTCCTTATCTAACTCCTCTTGACTCACTTGGACATGCCAGTCACCCAACCATTCTTGCACAATCACGTCCAAATATTATGTGGTAATCTTGTAAGGAAATGGCAACTATTACTTATCGAGATCCTGCCTAGACTGAATATGAATGGAGTGGGGTCCAATAGAAAATTGAATGATCCTATGATACTTGGCCATGATGTAGGGAGAGATTTTGGGAATAGATACAATGACCACCTGTAGTGCCTCCCAATATATCCAAAAATGAATTGTGCAATCTGTTTGGTGACTAGGTTCTTCGACCCACCACAATTTTTGATAGTGGGCACTGTGAAAAACCTTAGCTACCTCAACCTTCATTAAATGGTAGTTCTTTGGCTCCATCTAAGTAACCACGACGATGAGAATCAAAATCCAACTATAAGAAAAGGGGTTCCCTCTCTAAGCAACAAGCATGTCTTCGAGCGACTGATTTAGAAAAAATAATGACCAATTCATTTGAACTCCATCCACACATTTCTGAGCACATGCAACAACTACTGAATTGCATTGCACAGGTCAAATGCCATGAACAAATTTTATAGCCAGAATTCTGGTGCCAATTCGCACCATCTACGAGTTAATACTATTGATGCGATAGGCATGACCATCCTGTTGTAATCCGAAGCACTCCTTTAGTTGCTTCACAAGTTTTTTTTCTATATCTCGTCCTTGAATATATTGCACTGGGTCGTCCCTAGCCTTAGGAAACCTAGTAATGATGGAAATCAAGTCGACAGTAATAGGGATCGATGTAGTCAGCCAAAGCATCCCTCCATGGAAGCATGCCAGTAGTTTCTTTACACATGCATGTGCTTCGTTCAAATGGCCAAAGTGGGGCATATTGATGAGCCCCAACAATCTAGATTTTTCTAAGCCACTAGCCCATGGCTTCGGAAGTCGCTGAATGGGGCCACCAGGCACTATCATAACAAACTCGTAGGGATCATCCTGGACATCTTTAAGTAAAATCAAGTCATAGTCATCAAACCTGAGCCTGATCAATGCAGGGATGATATATATGGAGCACGTCATCCCTTCTAGCAGTAGTGGTAACTTGGCACTAGTACAAGTGATCAATTTTGCCACGGCAAAACGTGGCAATATCCATGAAAAAGCGTGGATATTGCCACGTCTAAGTGTTTTTTGTTCCGTGGAAACTATTCTGTCACAATAGAGACGACCCCTAATTTGCGTCGCAAGAGCGACAATGTTCTATATGTCATTAGATGTCTAATCCGTCGCTGTATCCACGCCTGGCCGTCTCTGTATCCACGCCTTGCCGTCGCTATAGCCACGCTCTGTACAAGGTTTTAAAAAAAATGCAAATCCAAGACGTCGCTATAGCCACGCCTTTCCGTCGCTATAGCCACACCTTTCCATCGCTATAGCCATGCTCCGTATAAGGTTTTTTTACAAAATGCAAATCCAAAGCGTCACTATAGCCACGCCTTTCCATCGCTATAGGAACGCCTTTCCGTCGCTATAGCCATGCTCCGTATAAAGTTTTTTTAAAAATGCAAATCCAAGACATCGCTATAGCCACGTCTTTCCGTCGCTATAGCCATGCCTTTCCGTCGCTGTATCCATGGTTGGTGAAATTTAAAAAAAAAAATACTTGCAGCTGTCACTTAAGAGACGGTATTTGAAATTTAAAAAAAAAAATTACCTGTATTATCTGCAAAGACATATTTGAAGGTCAAATCTACAGTGAGATGCTCTTAGATTTGAAAACATAACAACGCTGGAAATCTGAGAAATCTTAAGAACATATGCTAGCTTTAAGCTTATAGAGTCTGTACTTGGAACTCTGACAAAGTTTAGAGGAATTGTGAGCAAAGAAAACACAGGGAACCTGATTCCCTCAACTCTATCTTGAACATGCCCCTTGTACATTAATTTTGGATGCCTCTCAGTTGCAGTAATGATACTGATCAACCGACTGAAGAAGGATTGAAAAGAGTTCAAATCTAAAATATTAGGCCTTACTAGCCTCAAAAGATTGAAGAGCTCTTTAAATTTGTTCTGAAAGAGGGTGCCTGACAATAACACCCGTCTCCTCGTATGTATTTTGGAAAGAGCATAGAGTATGTTGGTGTCCTTGTTGCATGGGAAATGCCCTTCATCTAAAACCAACAGTCCTGGTCCCTCAAGTAGAATTTGTTGGCAAGATTGTGTCATTTGATTTTCTGATTTTTCACAGACAATACTTGAGAACTGTGAATAACTTACAAGGAGAATACTCTTCTTTTCTTTCCATTCTCTCAACGTCTGAAGCTGGTTGCATCTCAATGTTTTTGCCTTATTGGTTACATCATATAGGTTATAAACAGGGATCTCCTCCACTCCCCATTTTTTAAACTCTTTCATCCATGAACCCAAAATGCTTTTGGGTGCTACAATCAGTGGCCTTTCCTCTAGGTACTTAGTCAAAAAACATTGAATAAAGCTAATCATAAGGAATGTCTTCCCTGTTCCTGGTGCATGTGCCAAAATGCAGCCACTAGGTTCTTCAGCTATAAGGTTCTTTTGCAAAAAGTTAAATCCATCAACCTGGTGTGATTTCATGTGTTTTTTCAGATGGGGATGCGAAACAAGTTTCAGTACAGGGGTACTCTGCTCTGAGTTTTTGTAATTAAATGACTTAGCATTGTTGATCCTAAAATAGTCCCCAAGTCCCGATCAGGGGCATGCCTGAAATGTTTTGCTGCTTTCCTATCCTGTACAAATGCAAACAAAATGTTTTAGACTATGTTTTACACAATTTATTCAATCAAATATGCATTTGCAAATGAGTATGCAATCGTACATCAATATTTACATTATTCCCAGACATGTAAATGAAGTAGACTCTAGAATTATATATATAAAGACTCTAGATTATAACGGTAGATGAAGGAAACAACATAAAAAATGAAAATTATTAAAATGAAACACTAAAACTAAAGCAAAAAACACCACACTATACTAATAATCACATATGAGTTGACAGAGAGCAAATGTACACCATAATTACCATGCATTGCCGATCCATCTGTCAACAAATACTTAACTTTACGTGGATCTGTTTCCCCAAGAGCAGGAGAGAGAGATGATGCTTCTGCCTGAAGCAAAAATTGACGTTGTTGCTGAGA
>LPNX010240577.1:0-29339 GCA_001517045.1 Pseudotsuga menziesii
CCAGCATAGGATTTTTCTCCTCATCAAAACCGAATTTTAGAGACCTGGATCAAGAAATTTGGTTGGGTGAAACTCTGGGAAAGTCAAACCCTAGTTTGACCTCGAGTTAGAAAAACCCTAAATACTAAAACTGCTACGTTTTGGTACATTTTCTATATTATTATATTGGTGAAGGATTAGGAGCTGAAAATTGCAGGTACATAAGATAAAATCTTGATGAACATTCTGTCCAAAATTCATCCTTAGATTCATTGTATTCCAGGAGATATGTTCTCTCCAATTTAGGGTTCCAGCCTCTTCCACAATTCATCCCTAAAGAGGCCACCTGGGGAGAATTGCAATCTATTGGGGTACAGAGGTCCAAATGGAATTCCTAAAGATTTTCCAAAAATTTCATGGACATTAATTTTGGTGGTCCAAATATCAGACTCAAAAGATGAACCGGTGACACGTGCCATGTCGTACAACTTCGCTGTTCTGAACAGTCCTGTAACAGGTCTCCTTGGGAAAAGGATCATAAATCCAAAATGGTAAACCCAATTATAATGAAACTTGTGGTGTTGGATCAGGTACATGCATAGTTACATCAGTACAACATTTCAGACATAGAGGAGCAGAAATTTTGGAGATATCATAGAAACAGTAAAAGGAATTTATGCTGAAGAAATTGGAAAATTTGGGCTTCCTATTCCAGGAGCTTCCCTCCATTGTTTTCAGAAATGGAGTACATTGGACAGCTCCATTCGAAGACATCTATCTGTCTATCCAATAAGATTTGAAAGATTCCAAGTTTTGAAATTAGGGTTTCTGTGACAAACCCTAGATCAGCCAGCTCCTGAACCAGGACGGACACCTCAAATGAGTAAGATCTAATCCTTTGCTTAGTTCATTTGAGGTTCTCATTTCAAAGTGATCTATCACATTAGCTTGATGATAAGCTTGGTGAAGTTGACAACTTATAAGCCTAGAAGTATATGATCTCTCTGAAGAAAATGGATTGGACACCTACATGAGCATAGAGGTTCCAGTTTCAAAGGGAGATGAGGCTAGAAGCCTTTCTCAAGAAGAACTTGGTCAAAGCCCAGAAGATCATTGATGATTCAGTTACGAATCAACTTGTACTACAAGTGTCTTCCCTAAAGACATTGATGAGAGACCATGCAGTCATAAGGATCTCTCAAATCAAAGAACAACTTCAAGTGAGGAAAGAAGAAGTGAAGAATGCAGAAGTGGTGATGGCCACCTTGAATGGCCTCCCAGGATCATGGAATTCATTCATTTAAGAAATGTGTTCCAGAAGGAAGTGATTACTTTCAGCAGACTTTGGGAAGAAGAAGAAGCTCATCTCTGAAGATCAAGCTCTCATCTTCCAAAGAATATCTCTCAATCAATGAGGAATATGAAGATCTCAACTCTTGAAGAACTGCTTATCCACCTCAGCATTTGGATAAGAAACGATGCTATCATGAATGAAGAAGATGATGAAGCTGAAGACTCAAGAAGGAGTATACCCATGAAAAAAATAAAGATAAGTATTCAATTGTCATTTCATGATATTGTTTTGTTATACATTTGATTATATTCAGTTGATGTATTTTTTGCATTAATGACTGTATACTACTAATATGCATATGATGGGTAAGTAGCTCATGGTGCTATACAAATCTCCATTGCTACTTATCAAACCTCTTTGCTGACATATTGTATTAGTGCACAATCTAAATAATGTCATGGTAGAGATGGAAGGCATCTAGAAAGTTTATGTGAGATATGGATGAATGTTGTATTGACTAAGCAGTTGCATGATGCATAAGAATTTGTCGTTATGCATATGTTTGATGAAATAGTTCTAACCATGCAACTGGTGCATTTGAATTGTAGAAAAGGTCATGAACAACCTCCTATAAGAAAAGAAGGATGAGACTTGTTCCGAAGAACAAGTGATGACAATTCAAGATCCAGTCCAATAAACATGAATTTGAAGCTCCCAAGGTCAGAGACACCATGACTGAAGAAAGAGCTTCAGAGAGTGGTAGATCCACCTTGAAGGATGAAGACCACCATGGGTACAAGAGATAGCTCAAGATGAAGAAAAGAATGCTATAAAAGAAGCTATGATCAAAGAATAACACTTGATCATGGGGAATGATGTATACGATATGATGGAACAAGTGTGCAAAGAAAGGTTTGTGATTCTCCCCAGAAAGAATAGACTATGACATGACATACTCTATTGACCAGTATATATCAAGCATAGAATCACCTGTACAGAATGAAGAGGGAAGATGATACTCCACTTCAGGGGGAGTGACTACAGAAAATGATATCTGAGTTCGACATGGTACGACATGATGGATAGCTTTGTGATGGATTGAGACTTTACCAAGAGTAAAGTGGGTTCCAACATTCAAGGTTGAATACAGAAGACTAGGATATGTTGATGACCCGAGAAGAAAAACTCATAGAAGATGTTGTGATACTAGAATGATGTTTTGGATATAGTACTCAAACCAGAAAGCAAGAATGTGGTATCTTCCAAATGGATTTGCAAGATAAGATATGTTGCTGATAGAAGTAAGGTAAGAGTTGTGGCTAGAGGTTTCTATCAAAAGGAGGGAATTAATTATGAAGAGACACTTACTCCAGGAAGCAAGGTACACTTCCTTCAAAACAATCATGGTAGTTTCTTCCATGATGAAGTAAAGAAAAGCCCTCCTTAATGATATGATTGAGGAAGAGTTTTACATTGAATAGTCACGAGGATTTGAGGTTGAAGATAGAAGGAATCAAGTATGCAAGTTGAAGAAGGCCCTCTATGGCCTGAAGCAAGCTCCCAGAGCTTGGTATGGAAGAATAGATAGTTTCCTAATGAGCATGGGATTTGCCAAGAGTAAAGTCGATCCTAACCTTTCCTACAAGGTTGTAGAAGATGTACCTGTCATTCTATTACTATATGTAGATGACTTATTCTTGACAGGGAATGAGAAACAGATCATGGAAAGCAAGAAGAAATTAGCAGAAGAATTTGAGATGAAAGACCTTGGGTTAATGCATTATTTCCTAGGTCTAGAAGTATGGAAAAGTTCAGAAGGAATCTTTATTAACCAGGGAAAGTATGCGGTAGAGATATTGAAGAGATTCAATATGTTGAAATGCAAAGTCATGGCCACACCCATGGAATCCAACCTGAAGCTGTTAGCTGATGAATCATTAGAGTTAGTGGATGTGACTCACTACAAACAAATAAGTGGGTCATTGATGCACTTAAAAAATACCAGACCAGACATTTGTTTTGCTGTGAACACCTTAAGTCAATATCTTCTTCAACCAAGACGGGTTCACCTAGTAGTTGCAAAACATGTGATGAGATATCTGAAAGGGACTATAGACTTTGGTCTATATTATGATGGTAGCCATGAGTATAGATTGTATGGCTACATAGATGTAGATTGGGCTGGAAGTATCTTAGACAGGAAAAGCACATCAGGTATATGCTTTTGTTTGAGGTATGCTATGAGTTCATGGTTTAGCAGGAAACAGTTCAATGTTTCTCTTAGCACGGTTGAAGCAGAATACGTAGCAGATTGCTCTACTAAGTTGTGAAGCCATATGGCTTCAGAAGCTGATATCAGGTCTCTTTGACCTGAAGATGGAAACAACAATGATTCTATGTGATAACCACAGTTGTGACGAAAAAGAACCTTGTGTCCCACGTAACACGTAGAAATCCAGTATTTCTACATGCAAGATAAGATGAAGATAATGATATTGTAGATGCAGATGATGGTGATTTAGTATTTCTATACTGAATATAGAGATGATGATGATTTCAGTATTCCCATACTGAATATATAGATGATATTTCAGTATTTACATACTGTAGATATAGATGATGGTGATTCCGTATTTTTATACTAAATATAGAGATGATGAGGATTCAATATTTCTATATTGAAGATATAGATGATGATGCTTTTAGTATTCACATACTGGAGATACAGATGGTGATAGATCAGTATTCATATATTGAAGATGTAGATGATGATGGTTTGGATGATGATGTACTGATGAAGGCTCTACCTCAAGTAGAGTTCGAACACATTCAAGACAAGCTTGGTGTTGTTCAGAAAGACCTTCCTCAAAAGGGGGAGTAGTGATGTTGCAGTGGGATTTTATCATCCCTGGGAATTTTCCCTAAAGTGATCTGGAGACCTCAGTCTTCGAGAATGAAGAGGGATTGTAACATCCCGGGACATCTGTCCACAATAGATCCGGTGACCTCGGTCCTCGAGAACGTGGTGGGATTGTATCATCCCGGGGCACTTTCCCTAAAGTGATCCGAAGACCTTGGTCTTCGAGAATGAAGAGGGATTGTATCATCCAGGGACATCTGTCCATAATAGATCCGGTGACCTCAGTCCTCAAGAATGTGGTAGGATTGCATCATCCTTGGATGTAAGTCCTAAAGTGATAGGGAGTGATTATCCCGTAATTGTATCCGATGACTTCAGTCATCGAGAATGTGGTAGGATTGCATCATCCTTGGACTCAAGTCCTAAAGTGATAGGGAGTGATTATCCTGTAATTGTATCCTGTGACTTCGGTCGTTGAGAATGTGGTAGGATTGCATCATCCTTGGACTCAAGTCCTAAAGCGATAGGGAGTGATTATTCAGTAATTGTATCCGGTGACTTCGGTCGTCGAGAATGTGGTAGGATTGCATCATCCTTGGACTCAAGTCCTAAAGTGATAGGGAGTGATTATCCCGTAATTGTATCCGGTGACTTCGGTCGTCAAGAATGTGGTAGGATTGCATCATCCTTGGACTTAGTCCTAAATTGATAGGGACTGATTCTCCCGTAATCAATCCGGTAACTTAGGTTGTCAAGAATGTGGTGGGATTGCATCATCCCTAGACTTTAAGTCCAAAAATGATCCAAATACTTTTTTTCTTTGAGTTGTGGATTGTAGGTTGTTACTGATGATGATGATGTCATACTGATCGAAAGATCAGAATATGATGATGATGATGTACTGATTGAAAGATCAGAGTATGATGATGACGTACTGATCGAAAGTTCAGAGTATGATGATGATGACATACTGATCGAAAGATTAGAGTATGATGATGATGACGTACTGATCTAAAGATCAGAGTATGATGATGATGCACTATGATTATGATGTTTCTTGATCGAAAGATCAGAATATGATGATGATGTTTCTGATCGAAAGATCAGAATGTGGTGATGATTATGATCGACAAATCAGAATATGATGACGATGATGTTGCTGCTGATCGAAAGGGAAAAGTGTTGATAATGATATTGCTGATCAAGAGATCAAAGTACTGAAGATGTTGCTACTGATCGAAAGGTCAAGGTGCTGAAGATGTTGTTGCTGATCGAAAAGTCAAAATGCTGAAGATGTTGCTGATCAAAAGGACAAAATGCTGAAGATGTTGTTGCTGATCGAAAAATTCAAGGTGCTGAAGATGTTGCTGATCGAAAGGTCAAAATGATGAAGATGTTGTTGCTGATCAAACAATCAAGTGCTGAAGATGTTGCTGATCAAAAGGTCCAAGTGCCGAAGATGTCATTGAAAGATCAAAATGCTGAAGATGTTGCTGATCAAAGACTGAAGATGTTGCTGATGATGAAGACTAAAGATTGATGATGAAGACTACATGATGTTGAAAAGATTCCAATGATTTATAGATGTGTTACCCTGCTGATGTTGATTATGTCCCCTATCCCTACTCTTGTTGTTGTTGATGTTGCTGTAGAATACCCTTCTCGTTAAGGGGGAGTGTTTAAATATTGTAACTTCAAAGAATATTCTTAATGTATCTTTTTTGGTCCCCGATGGTCCTACCGGGAGAACCACTTGTATTACATTGTACCTCGATGCTCCTAATAGGAAGAACTAATAAGACTCATGAGGTAGTCCCCTCTAATTGTAAAGGTGGGTCATCAGCACCCCAGTGTGGTTACTTCAGCCTACATGTGTAACTCGAGCCTACATGATTTAACTCGAGCCTACATGTCAAATGAGTTAACTTAAGTGAACAAATGAATATAAATAGAGGTGTAGTGCTCCTCATTTGATACACACACTCTCACTTGTATAGCGCATTAGTGGAGAAGAGAAGTAGCTGGAGAAGGAGGAGGATCAGGCTTTGATCTCCTTGCTAGTTTTATCTTTTATCTTTTTGGGGCATCTATATTGAGGAAGCTTTTGCTGGGTTTTTCCCTTTAGGGTTTTCCCAGGATAAATCTTTGTGTTCCTTTTGTATGGTTGTGCTTGTCTATCTCTCAGTGATCCTATTTATATGCTTTTGTTATGAAAATGAAATGAAATACTAATGTCTTAGCTAAGCATATGAAAATTTTCCAACCCTCTCCAGCTACTTCTCCTGGTTACCACCATCACCTTCATCCCATACAGAATCTAACATTTGAGTGTCTACTTGACCAAAAGAAATGCTTACTTCATGCTGAGATTGAACAAAAGGATCAAAATATCTCCTTTCAGGGGGCATTATCATCGTTCTTTGATGCTTGCCTCTTTCCCCTTCTCTTCTATCCTAGGACTGCAAAAATTTCCCAGTGCTCATCCTTTCTGTCTCCTCTTCCCATAGAGAGTTCAACAGCATTTCATCCTCAGAATTTTCTACTCCTTCAGTTTGAAAACCCAAACCTTCAGTTTTTCTATTCTTGTTTCCAACATTTACTTCTGGTATTGAGTCTTTATTTGGTGCTAGATTATAAGGATAGGAACAAGCCCCAATCATGGGAACATACTCAACATACTTGTTCTCGGTAGGAATGCAATCCATGACTGAGGAGGAATTGATTGCAAACAATGAACCATGTTCCTCATGTAAATTTGATAAAATTGGCAGCTCTTTAGCGTTTTCTCTCAAATCCATCATTGATTGTTCAGAAACTTGCTGATTCTTCTTGCTTGTATTCTCAAACCCAAGTTTGTTCTCACTTGTATTCTCAAACTCATCTCCCAAAATGTTTGACAATTTTTAATGTAAATAATCTCTCTTTGAGCCCTTTGACACACTCCACATATTAACCTCTGCTCGATCATCTGATCTGCTTGTCAACTCACCAATGTCTGGTCCAAACAAGTTTTCTTCAGTGGTCAGATTCTAGGCTGAAACCATGTGGGGGTAATATCTTGATAGCCAACATTCTAGGACTAGTAATTCTCCAAAAAAACGATACATACTAGAGTGTAATGTGTATTCATGTGCATCTCTATGAGGTAGATCACTTTATACTAGAGTGTAATGTGTAGTCAGTTAGGTGCAGTTCTTTGTGGCCAGAAAGGCCTAAAAAAATTAACTGAATCTAGTTTGAATCTCATCAAGTTGGGTGTAGAACCTCGATTAGGAATTTTGAGTTTTTTGGGTGGAGAGTGTGGAAATTGAACCCAGGTGTTAGAACAATTACACTCACAACAATTGCCAATTACACATGCAAATTACCCACAAAGGAGACAGAATAATGGAGCAGAACACTAATATGTATTGAATAAGTGTACAATAGCCAACCCTATGAAGTTGTAGGCTACCACAACAAATAATTACATGAGGGATTTGAATGCATGAATATACCATTCGAATCTAGTCAAAAGCAGGCTTACTAAATCTAAGCCAAACCCCCATAGGTGCATAAAGCAGTTTCCAAAACTGTCTAGGAGCTCACGAATTGGAAAAATAAATTAGGCAAGATAATAGTGGATGGAAGGACAACTCATACATTCTTTTAATAGGATAAAAGAGTGGAGGATTTGGAGGACAAAAAACAAGTTAACTTCACCTAGTCAAACTTTCCCAATTGCCTTAAAACACTGAAAAAGCAGGAAATAAAGCAGAAAAAATAGACATGCACTAGGGAGGCTAGGAATAAAGTAGATTTGATTCCAGGAGGTTTCCCAAGCACTCCATGACTCAAAATTAGCAATTTTGACCACTATGGATGTGTAGATGACGACTTGCATAAGGTGGAATATGGAAACTAGGAAAACAAGACAAAAATGGATTAATTAATGTCTAAGGTAGCTAACTATGGGTTGATTATTCTAAAACCCCCCCTTAAGCCTGACTTATGAGTAATATATCAAAAAATTATAGGGCCTAGAAACAAGGCTTAGTCACCCTTTACATACTACATGTCCATTTAACCAAGGAAAGAGGCAAAAACCCAGTGGGAAAATCCTCCCTTAAACATGGACTGTAAAACAAAATTTGGAAATCTTGTCATCACTCATGCTTCATAGCATGATCAGCAATCCCCAATAGTGATTTGAGATTGCTGAATGTCTTCTCACAAAAAAATTTGGTGAAGATATCAGCTACTTGTTCTGAAGATGAACAAAAGAGTAGGTGAATGGTGCCATCATGCACAAGCTGTCTGATGTAGTGCATATGGATCTCAATCTGTTTGGTTCTCTGCTTCTAAACTAGATCATTGCAGATTCAAATGGTACTCCGATTATCATAATAGATATTAGTTGAGTATTCTGATTCGAATCCACACTCTCCAAGTAACCCCTGCAACCATAAACATTGAGTTGTTGCATTTACAACTCCTCTGTACTCTGCTTCTGTAGATGAGAGTGCAATGGAACTCTATTTCTTGCTTGACAAGATGATTGGCCCTTCTGCAAGCATGAACACATATCTTGATGTTGACTTTTGATCTGTTCTATCACATGTCCAATCACTGTCAGTAAACCCAATCAAATCAAGATCAGATTTAGCTTTATAGAAGATCCCATGTGTCCTTGTTCCCTGAACAAAGTTAAGGATCCTTTTGGCTGCTTTCCAATGGATCTCATGAGGCTGATCCATGTATCTAGAAGCCACACTTAATGCATAAGAGATATAAGGTCTATTATGTGTAAGATACAACAAGCATCCAATCAATTGCCTATACAGTGTATTGTTTACCATAGGGGAAGAATCAGCTTCTTCAAGCTTCAATCCTGAAAGGAAAGGAGTCTTGCTTGGCTTCCAATCCTTAATTTTGAATTTTTTCAGAAAATCCAAGACATAATTGGACTGGTGCACCTTTATTCCAGATTTGGTTTGAGCAATCTCAAGCCCCAAGAATTGGCTCAATATCCCCAAATATATCATGGAGAAGGCATGGTTCATTGCATCCTTCAAGGAAGCAATTTCATCCTTTAAGCTTCCTGTAATGAGAATTTCATCAACATATAAAACAATTATCATTAATGAACCATTAATAAGCTTCAAAGAGACATTTGGATCTGATTTGCATCAAACAAAATTCAGTAATAGCAGAAAGCTATCAATCTTGGCATACCAAGCCCTGGGGGCTTGCTTAAGCCCATACAATGACTTCTTTAGCTTGCACACAAGAGATGGGTTAGTAAAAAATCATTGAGGCTGATGCATGTATATATCTTCAGTGAGATCTCCATTCAAGAAAGCACACTTCACATCCATGTGATGTACTTCCCATTGCTTTGAAGCTGCAATGGCTAAGGCTAGCCTGATGGAGTCCATCTTTGCCACTGGTGCAAAGGTCTCATTGTAGTCTATGCCATGAAACTATGATTAGAACTTGGCTACTAATCTGGCCTTATACTTCATAGGTGAACCATCAGCAGAAAATTTGTTCTTGTACACCCACTTACACTGAACTAGCTTCCTCCCTGGGGGAAGATCAACCAACTCCCAAGTGTTGCTCTTCTAGAGTGAGCTGAACTCTTCCTTCATGGCTGCTTGCCATATTGGATCTTCTGCTACATCTTCATATTTCTGAGAAGCTGATTCAACCATCAGATAGCATTTCTCAGCAAACATAGGATCTTTCATGCATAGAGCACTCTCAAATTGAGATCTAGTCCTCCTAGGGTCATTAGGATTTCCAGCTATTTCTCCAGCTACATGAATGGTATTGGATGCCCATTTTGGCCTTGTAGGGATGTTAGGATCTGCAATAAAATCATCATTATCAGACATATCAGAATCAGCATGTTCAACTATATCTTCACTTACATTCAGAGGTTCTGGTGGTGAAGAGGATTCTCCAACGTCCACTGTTGCTAGGGGTTCTTCTTGAAACTGAACACACCTTTCAATGATGTATTTGTTTGTGCCCAAATTTATCAGCTTGTACCCTTTTGAATCTTCAGAGTACCCAACCAATAGACATTCTTGGCTTTGGGGCTGCAAATCCTTTCTCTTTTCTGTTGGAACTCTAGCCCAAGCCCTTGAGCCAAAAATATTGAAATGGGTCACATCTGGCTTGTGCCCACTCCATGCTTCAAAATGAGTCATACAATAAAGCTGTTTATGAGGCACCCTGTTCTGGATATAGGCTTCACATTTTATAGCTTCAGCCCAGTACTTTGGTGGCAAAGTCTTAGCCTCCATCATGCAGCTTGCCATCTCTTTCAGTGATCCGTTCTTCCTCTCAGGAACACCATTTTGCTGTGGTGTGTAAGGGATAGAATGATGCATCTGAATACCTACATCTACACAATATTGAATAAACTCAGACTTGAAATACTCACCACCATTTTCAGATCTAAGGACCTTGATTTTCCTCCCAGACTGGTTTTCAACCAAAGCCTTAAAGACTTTGAAGAGGCCAAAAAATCCAGACTTGTGTTTCAGGAATTAAACCTAGCAATACCTGGAAAAGTAATCTATGAAATTCAATGCATATTTGGCCTGAATCATTGACATATGAGGGAATGGGCTAGTAACATCACTGTGGATCAACTCAAGAGGTGCAAAGGTTCTCTCATGACTAGCTCTCTCAAATTTATGCTCTGGGTGTTTTCGTATGGTGCAACCTTGACAGACTCCTTTGGAAAATTTAATCTTTGGTAACCCTATGACCATTTATTTTTCACTAAGATTATAAATATACTTGTAATTTAGGTGGCCAAATATTTCATGCCAAAGCTTGCTTGCCTCATTAGCATGAATCAGAAGAGCAGAGGGGTTTGAGTAGGGTAGGAAGTGTGAGAACATGTATACCTTCGAAGTACTCCTTTTGCAATGAATTTACCACTTGAGATCTCTGTGGTCTCAACTTCATCAGGGGAGAATATGACCTTCTTTGGAGACCCTGTGTGGGTCATCTGATACACTGATAAGAGGTTAGAGGCAAGACCTGGAACATACAACACATTGCTGAACTTACCATGATCAAGATCAATCCTCCCTTTGCCCAAAATTTCAGTGAGAGAGTCATCTCCTAGTACTATTGGTGGACCTTTCGACATGTCAAGTGAGATGAATGCCTCCTTGGTCGAAACCATATGCCTTGAAGCTCCAGAATCAATGATGAAACTAGGTGAGCTTGATGTGCCAGCAACCAATGCCTGAAATCTCTCTCTGTCTTCTGAACTTGATCCTCCTTCCCTCTTCTTTGAGCTGTTTGGAAGGGAGATTCCATTCTTCTCCAGTATTTGGATCAGCATGTCTATTTGCTTCTTCATGCAGGAGCTCTCAGAATGATTTCCCTTACTGCAGTATGCGCACTTGCTCATTTCTCCTTTGTTGTTCTTCTTCTGGTAGTTCTTCTTGGAACCTTGAGGCTCCTCCAGAGACTTGTTCTTGTCTCTCTTTTGCTCAGGTGGATTTTTAGCTTTATTCTTGATTTTTGAATCCACCCTCGAATCTCCAACAACTAGAGCTTGGTATTTGGATGGTTTGATGGTGCCCATCATCACCAATTTATCTTGTTCTTGTGTGAGAGATTTCATGAAATCTGCAAAGCTAGGCATCTTCTAGGTTCGAGCTGTCAACTTTGTGGCATAGAAGGTTGAAAAAAACACTGAGTAGTCAGGGAAAATCTTTGAGAGTATGGACAAGACCAGCTGATCATCCTTCTTTTCGATCCCACATTGTTTTAGCTGCGAAACAAATGCTTTGAACTTGGAAAAGTAGAGTTGCAGGGATTCAAAGCTATTGGGACTCAAGGAGATCAATTCATTTTCAATTTGATGTCCCCTCATCTCATCTATATTTCCAAAAATATCAACAAGCTTATCCCATACTTCATTCGGTGATGTCAATCCATCAATATGGAAAAGGAGGTCTCTGGATATACTCACACACAAGAGACCATAGGCTTGATCCCTCCCGTTGTGCCATTTTATCTTCTTTGTAGCTGCATTGGGCTCTACTTTTGTTTCCATAGTCACTTTGTAGAGGAATTTCTCTCTCAATAGTATCTCCATATTTTCTTTCCATTCAAAGAAGTTAAATGGAGTCAAGATGATCTTCTAAGATTGATCCATAGATCAGAAACTGTCCCGTCAGTCAACAGAATGCTCCCAGTCAATGATGTCGAACATGCAAAACAAATTGGAAAGAGAGAAATAAATCTACAAATTCTTTGATACCATGTGGAAATTGAACCCAGGTATTAGAAAAATTACACTCACAACAATTGCCAATTACACATGCAAATTACTCACAAAGTAGATTGAATAATGGAGCAGAACACCAATCTGTATTGAATAAGTGTACAATAGCCAACCCTATGAAGTCATAGGATTCCAAAATAAATAATTACATGAGGGATTTGAATGCATGAAGATGCCATTCGAATCTAGTCAAACGCAGGCTTACTAAATCTAAGCAAATCCCCCATAGGTGAATAAAGCAGTTTCCAAAACTGTCTAGGAGCTCACGAATTGGAAAAATGAATTAGGAAATCTAATAGTGGATGGAAGGAAAACTCATAAATGCTTTTTATAGGAGAAAAGAGTGAAGGATGTGGAGGAAAAAAAACAAGTTAACTTCACCTAGTCAAACTTTCCCAATTGCCTTAAAACACTGAAAAAGCAGGCAATAAAGCAGAAAAAGAAGACATGTGCCAGGGAGGCCATGAATAAAGTAGATTTGATTCCAGGAGATTTCCCAAGCACTCCATGACTCAAAATTAGCAAGTTTGACCACTATGGATGTGTATATGACAACTTGCATAAGGTAGATCAGAAAACTAAGCAAATAAGACAAAAATGGATTAACTAATGTCTAAGGTAGCTAACTATGGGTTGATTATTCTAATAGAGAGCTGTTGGGTTGATAGTTGCTACAAATGCAAATAGATTTTCTTGTTTTTTATATATGTTTTGAGGTTGACAGTATTGATCCGTGACCTTGTGGTTGGTATTTTTCTCACTCTGCCCTACAACTACCTATCTCTCTCTCTCTTAGGTATGTCCATTGTTTCGTTGGTGAATTGTCTCCTAAGGACATAGTGTGATCATATTATAAATCCGAGTATAGAAATTAAGGAAGGTCTAAAGTACATTATTTTCTTCTATTTGTCCATTTATAATATTTTTGCATGTGCTTGACTAATTCTGTTCATACATATCCTAGGTAACTATAATTGTTGGATGTACATAGTGCTGATATGTAGTAATCCTAGCTTGGTTTGGAGCAAAATGGGTCATAGCATCAACTGAATGGATATTTAGTTTTGACATTGAGGAATCATCTCATTCTCTTTGTCATATTAAGTTCATTATTGTAAATTACACTAGCTGTTGCAAAAGATGCAATCTAAAGCATCTGGAGAATCACTTTGCTTTGCTCAAAAAGCAAAGAACCACACTAAAGGAGAAAACAGCAAGAGAGGCAGAGGAAGAGGGGGCAGAAACAACTTCAGCAAAAGATCAGATTTGCAGTGAAAGCATTGTGGAAAGACAGGGAACACATCAGATCAGTGTTGGGCTTCGTGGGACTCCATCAAATACAAGCATAACCAGAAGAAAGATGATAATAAAAATCAAGATGCTTGTAAATCTTCTGATTCTGCTCATTGTATTGTTGCACATTGTAATCTTGGAATTAATGAAATTACTTCACTTTCATCTTACAAATATTGTTGGCTGCTTGATACTGGTGCAACATCACACATGACATTTAGAAAATATTGTTTTGAAAAACTTAATGAAACAATAGATGGCATAGTTTACTTTGGAGATAAGTCTAGTCTTAAACCAAAGGGAATGGGCACCATTTGACTGAAGATGCCTAGATTCCCTGATTTCTTGTTGAAGAATGTTCTTTATCTTCCAGAGTTGCAGAGAATCCTGCTGTCCTTAGTGGAGATTCGACAGCGAGGCCATTCCATCCACATGTTTGATGGAATCGTAGAAATAAGAAAGTCCTCTAACAACCAAGTCATCATGACTGGATACAAAGATGGGAAGCTGCTGAATCTAAAGGGTTCATCTGCAAGAGTTCAAAACTATGCCTACCTCTCTCATCATGGAGAAGGTAATTTGTCATCTAGTTCATTGTGGGATGTAATATTTGGTCATCTAAATTATAACAGTCTTCGTTTGTTGAGAAAGAATGGTGTATTTGGTTTTCCCGCCATTCCTAAAGAGAAGAACAAATGTGATGCATGTATATTAGGGAAACATAGTAAGCTGCCATTCCATGAATCTAATTTTAGAGCAAGTAGGAGATTAGAATTAGTGCATTCTGATTTATGTGGCCCAATGCTAACTCCTTCTACTCATAGGAATAATTATTTTATGACATTTGTTGATGACTACTCAAGAATGTGCTGGATTTACTATTTAAAGACAAAATCAGAAGCATTTCAAACATTCAAAGACTTTCATGCATTGATAGAAAAACAAGCACAATAAAAAATTGGTACACTTCGTACTGATAATGGGAAAGAATACACTTCAAATGCTTTTAAAGATTATCTTCACCAACATGGAATTGCACATTAGAATATAGTTCCCTACAATCCTCAACAAAATGGTGTAGCAGAAAGAATGAATAGAACCATAATTAATATGGTTCGCTCAATGATGTTTTTCAAGAATGTAAAACTAATGTTTTGGGGTGATGCAGTAAAATGTGCAGCATATTTGAGAAACAGAAGTCCCTCAAATGTGCTTGATAACAAGACTCCACATGAAATGTGGTTTGAACATCTCCCTTTAATCAGGCATCTAGGAGTTTTTGGTTCCACCTTTTATGCCTTGATTCCAAAGGAGCAAAGAAACAAGCTTGGTGCTCGAAGAAGAAAATGCATTTTCCTGGCGTACGAAGAATACTCCAAGGCATACCGTCTGTATGATGAGGTAAAAAAGAAGTTTGTTATTTCCAGAGATTTCATTTTTCTTGAAACTAATAAAAATGACCAGTCCATTGAGAGACAACTTGATCATTTGGAAAGTTATCCTCATCCAAAGACATATTCTGAAAATGAATATGAAATTCCAAACCTTGAAGGGGGGATTCCTATTTTGGATCAACCTTTGGAATTTCCATATGAAGCACCAACTCCCCCGCATGAAGAAGTTCCTGCTACTTCACCTGATCAAGAGATTCAACTAGATGATGTGATTGAGAGAATTGAAATACTCTCAATCAATGATGAAGCACCACTAGCTGATCAACCAGGACAATCATGGAAGATTCCTAAATGGGCCACAAAGACACTTGAAAGTGTCCATCCGGATGAAGTTGGAAAGATAGGAACGAGAAGTTCGAAAAGACATGGAGGAGGAGAAGATAATTCAGGTGATGAGATGGATGTATCATTTGATTGTGAATTTAATTTATCTGCTAACTTTGAACCAACTTCCTTTGAAGAAGCTTCTACTCGAGTTGAGTGGAAAGAAGCTATGCAGAATGAGTATGATGCACTCATGAAGAATGGAACTTGGAAGTTGGTTGACCCTCCAGTTGGAACCAAACCAATTGGCTACAAGTGGGTGTACAAGAACAAATAAAAATCAGATGGCTCACTTGACAAGCACAAAGCGAGGCTTGTAGCAAAAGGCTATGCACAGAAGGAAGGAATTGACTATGAAGAAACGTTCTCTCCTACAGCAAAATGGGCTACCATCTGTACCTTACTCTCTTTAGCTGCTCAGAAAGGGTGGAAAGTTCATCAGATGGATGTAAGACTTCTTTCTTGAATGGAGACTTGAAAGAGAATGTCTTCATGTCTATGCCAGAAGGCTTTGTTGTGAAAGGAAAAGAACAAAAGGTATGCAAGCTTGTCAAATCCTTGTATGGCCTAAAACAAGCGCCTCGCACATGGTATCAAAAGTTAACCGAGCATCTTTTGAAGTTAAATTTCGAACATTTTGATCTTGATGATGCAACACTGTTTATAAAGAAAGTTGGAAGATCTGTTGTGTATCTTGTGGTGTACGTAGATGATCTTTTGATGACAGGGAACAATGAGAGCTATATAGCATCCATAAAGAAATATTTGAAAAGGATATTTGAAATGATAGATATGGGTCATCTCCACTATTACTTAGGAATTAAAGTCACTCGACATCCTAAGTACATATTCCTATCTTAGAAAAAATATGTTGGAGAACTATTAAACAAATTTTGCATGACAAAATGCAACCCTATATCTACTCCAATGGAACAGAAAATGAAGCTCACATCAAGCGAAGGAAAAGAATTTGAAGATGCGACCAAGTATCGACAACTTGTAGGAAGTATTATCTACCTTACAACAACTAGACCAGATATTTCTTATGTTGTTGGCATACTTTCAAGGTTCATGCATAAACCTTGTGAAGGACACTGGTCAGCTGCAAAAAGAGTTCTAAGATACTTTAAGGGGACTCAAGACGTTGGACTCAAGTACCCTAAAGTGGATGACTTCAAACTTATCGGGTACTCAGACTCATATTTTGATGGCGATAAGGAGACAGGAGTATCAACTTCTAGATACACTATGAGTCTTGGATCAGAAGCTGTCTCATGGAGATCACGCAAACAGTCAGTTCTGGCAGATTCAACAACAAAAGCAGAATATGTGGCTACAGCTGAAGCAACGAAAGAAATAGTATGGCTCAGGAAGATACTTGAAGATTTGCAAGAAAAACAAGAGAACTCCACTCCATAATTGGTCGACAATACTTCTGCAATCAAGCTGGATAAGAATCCCAGATTCCATGATCGAACCAAACACATCAACACAAAGTATCATTTGATTCGACATCATGTAGAGGCCAAGACAGTCCATCTTCGACATTGTTCCACAAATGATCAAGTTGCAGACATCTTCACCAAATCACTTGGACGAGAAAAGTTTGAAATATTCAGAAACATGCTCGGACTTACTAACACCCCTTTGGATTAAGGGGGGGATTGTTGGAATATAATCCGTCGGGATTATATAATATGTAAATAGTGTAAATATATTCTGAATATGAATAGTTACATAGGAAGGTGAAAAGGCTGGTCAGAATCTCAACCACCGCCTGAAATGTATAAATGTATGCATTAGCAATGGAATAAAATAGAATCGGGAGTTATACCTATCACAGAGCTCTGTAATTGAATTCTCCTTAGATTCCTCCTTGGCCCTTATTCTTAGATTCCTCCTTGGCTCTTATTTTGGCCTCCTCTATAGCTTGCATTTGTTGTTGCTTCAACTAATATTTGGCTTCAAATACATTTTTCTCTAAATCTTCTATTTTGGTAGCATCAACCTTTATTTTTTCCTTTATTTTCTCCATGTCCTTGCCAAATGATACTTGTCTAACTTCGAATTTTATTTACATGTTAGCTTCTTAAATTGTATGCAACATTCTTCTTTGATTGTCATTTTCCATATTAATCAATAAGTCATTTTATGTGAAAGCTCCTTGGAAAATTTAATCATGAGGATTGGGCTCATGTCTATACATTATAGCCAACCTGTTTGATTTGAAATGTTCTTCAATAAATTTTATGTGATCGTGTCTCCTTAGGGTCTCTACACTGATCAACAGATTGATCACTTTATATTTTTAGATTCTGAGGATATATTTCTTGTTTTTAACTTCACGGGTTGGTTTCCGAATTGAACACCCACAAGAAGCCATAAATAAAATACGAGTGATTCATAAAGAAGTAGATTGAATTTTCTGAAGAATTTCAGAACAGTGTCTCAATTAATATCTATTTTTAATTTCTTTTTTTCATTAAGAGTCCATGCATGTGTTCTAGGGAATGACAAATAAAGCTCAGTTAGATATTATCTATATGAATTAGTCATCTAATAACAATGAGAATGCACCTAGGATCCTTTGAAAATAATGTTTGTGGTTGTGGTTGTTTATAAAATAGCTATTCAGATTATATTTCTGCCCTATTAGCACTGCTGATGAGGATATCATCCAATTTTGTACTTGTTACTTTTAAAACCCTCACCTATGGAGTTATAGTCCAAACTCACAAGGTGAAGATCTAAGAACAACTCAGAGAGGTTACCCACTATCACCTCAATAACTCTCTCCCACTTTTTAAATTGGTTCTGTTTCCAACTTTTTACCTCCTACATTCTCACTCAATGTGAAAGTCCCAAGCATACATGTGAGAACTCATGGGTGACTAAGAAAAACTACCCACTGTCACCTTGATAGTATTATCTCTCAATTTAGGTCATCTCTCCTATCTATCTCAAAGAGGGGAATCCTGACAACAATCTAAGTCCAAGGTGTATTCAAGGAGAGAAAGGGGTAAATGGACTTAGGGTAAATCTGGTTCTAAGTTGAATTGTAGCAAGTAAATTCCATATTTACACAGCTTTTAAACAATGATTAAATAGAGATATTCTTAGGCTAAAACAAATCTGAAAGTTCAATTTATATTCTGAAAATTACATATTTGTTATACAAAAAATTAGACAAAATAAATAATTGAAAATGAGGGTTTAAGGATCTAAAAATCAATATGAAATTAATATTTCTTTGCTGAAAATTTATAGGTTGTTGGAGAAAAAACTAAAGGGATTTTTTATTGTTCTCATCTCCTTGCATTTATGGAGAAAGAATATCTTCTTGTGAAACCCTCTCCAGCTGCTTCTCCTGGCTACCACCATCACCTTCGTCCCATACAGAATCTAACATTTGAGTGTCTACTTGACCAAAAGAAATGCTTGCTTCATGCTGAGATTGAACAAAAGGATCAAAATCTCTCCTTTCAGGGGGAATTATCACTGTGCTTTGATGCTTTCCTCTTTTCCCTTCTCTTCTATCCCGAGACTCCAAAAAGTTGCTAGTGCTCATCCTTTTTATCTCCTCTTCCGACATAGAGTTCAATAGCATTTCATCCTCAGACTTTTTTGCTCCTTCAGTTTGAAAACCCAAACCTTTATTTCTGCTATTCTTGTTTCCAGCACTTACTTGTGGTATTGAATCTTTATTTGGTGCTAGGTTATAAGGATAGGAACATGCCCGAATCATGGGAACATACTCAACATAATTGTTTTCTACAGGCCTCCAATCCATGACTGAGGAGGAATTGATTGCAAACAATGAACCATGTTGCTTAGAGAAATTTGACAAAATTGGCAGATCTTTAATGTTTTCTCTCAAATCCATCATTGACTGTTCAGAAACTTGTTGATTCTTCTTGCCTGTATTCTCAAACGGATTCTTCTTGCATGTATTCTGAAATTTCATTAATAATGAAACGTCTAACATTTCTTTCGTTGCAAGGCCAAACTCCTCTCTTTCCCCACATTTTTGGACATGAAGCAGCTGGGTATACACTCTGTTCTTGCCATGAATTTTGTATTAAAAAAAATGAGAAAATTTGATTAGTCATAGTAGCAAAGATGTAGAATTTCAAGAGGGAAAAATGATATGAATTTTCTGGTGATTTGTTTCTTACTAATTATAATTATAATTATAACATGGTTGACACATAATTGTTGAGAGTGTTGGAGAAGGGGTGACTGACCTCAAGGAGGGTGATAGTGTGCTTCATGTATTTACTGGAGAATGTGGAGAATGCAGACACTGCAAGTCAGAGGAGAGGAACATGTGTGATCTGCTAAGGATTAATACTGAAAGAGGGGTTATTATCAATGATGGAAAGTCAAGGTTTTCAATCAATGGAAAACCGATTTACCATTTCCTTGGTACATCGACTTTCAACGAGTACACTGTTGTGCATGTCGGTTGTGTTGCCAAAATTGATCTAGAGGATCCTATTAACAAAGTTTGTATTATGAGTTGTGGTGTCTCAACAGGTAAATCACTTCTTGGACTTTCTGATACTGATTTAAACTATACAATGTTTTACAAAGTGGGTAATTCAATTCTTAAAGTGTGGTTTTTTGGATTGTTAATAAAACCATCCATGATCATTTCCTTGTTTAGATTTCTTATTCAAAATTAATTTTGTTATGGAATCAGGGATGGGTGCAACTTTGAACGTAGCCAAACCCAATAAGGGTTCAACAATAGCAATATTTGGCCTTGGGGGTGTTGGGCTTGCTGTAAGTTCTAAAAACAAGTGTTCTCTCCCTTTTTGTTCATGTGTATACAATGAAGTTTAAAAACTGCAATTTTGTCGAGGATAATTATGAATAGTTTACAGTTCAGCTCCCATGTCTGCAATTTTTTGGGATCATTATGACCAACCTAGATCCAAATCTAGGCTCTATCAAGTGTCTAGAAGGATCAATTTAATTTTAATTTTGGGTAGATCAACATGTTGGGTATAAAATTTATTACTATTTTATCACAGTGTCACCTACAAACGTGACAACATCTCCCCATACTCCCCCATACTGTGCTCGATAATGCCTCTAGACACAACTAGTTTACTCTTTAATAATATTTTATTACAGCTGTACAAACGTGACAACATCTCCCCTGTGCTCGAGAATGCCTCTGGGCACAACTAGTTTACTCTTTAATTATCTGTTAGACTTCTGATTTGGCCTTTAACTACACAAGCTGCTGAAGGGGCAAGAATTGCAGGATCTTCTCAAATAATTGGAATCGATTTAAATAGTGACAAATTTGAAAATGGTTGTAGATTGCCCATTTTATGGTTGTACATAAATTGCATGCATACAGTAGTGTCATGTATTTTGTTTTTGCAATGATTTATGGAGTTTGAGGATATGCCCTTATCTGAAATCCCTAAGGGATGCTTAGGTGGAAAGCTAGGGTGCATAACTTTTGAAGAGAAATGTTTTGACCATGTCATTTGCACCAAGGTATTCACATGAAGCCCAAGTGCAGTTTGCTTTGGAGCAAGGCGTGCTTGCTGTGATTGGTGTAATGGGGACACCGCAGCTTCCTTACCCTTCCAGGGATTTTGACATGTCTCAATGTTCATGGTGTTTGATACCTTGGACTGCAAATGGTATTGGGGACTTTTATAGGATTAATGCTTTTGTTAAAGTTAAAATTCCAAGCTATAGAAGAGCCTTGAATTTACTAATTTGATTCTCAAATTGATTTGTGTAGCTTCATTTGTTTGCAGATGGTATGTATTTGATAGAAGTGGATAGAGTCTTGAGACCAGGTGGATATTGGATTCTCTCTGGTCCTCCCATCAATTGGAAGCAATATTACCAATCTTGGCAGAGATCAAAAGAGGAGCTCAAGTAGGAACAAGAGAAAATTGAAGAAATAGCAGAACTTTTGTGCTGGGAAAAGAAGTATGAAAAAGGTGATCTTGCCATTTGGAAAAAGAGAATTAATACTCGTTCTTGTCCTAGAAGCCTGAAAACTATTGACCCACCTCCTGCCTATGAATCAGGAAATCCAGATGATTCTTCGTAAGTTCTTGAACTTCATAGCTCAAAGTTGAAGATAGTTTATGTAGCGTAATTTTATAATAGAACATAAGCAGATCGCTAGTGTGCTAAAATTTATTTTCAAAAATTCATTGCTGGTGAACAAAGTGATTATATTTATGATCAATGTTTGTAACCCAAACATTTTTTGTGCTTAAGTAGGACCATAAGCTCAGTGCTGTAGGTATTCTTAGGTTTAAATATAGGCTCCAATACATTCCTAGGGTTTGACAGTTAAAACCTATTTTTGTCCTTCCTAGAATGTGCTTTTAGATTCCAGGTATTGGCTACATTTGTTATTCTATTAAACGAGCATTTAACACCTATCCTTGTAAGTATTCTTCTATTGGATTTTTTTCCTTTAGAAGGCTAATATCATGCCAAATTCTAAATTGGATATCAATCTTGCAATGGATATGCTACAAAGTGCATTGTGGTTGTAGGATTCCTTTGAACTAAAACGTCAGTGTGGCTGACTATCAAAAATTTAAACTTGCACTGCTATTAAGCTGAAGTACATGGTCTGTTTGTTTGTCATAATTTTATGGCATGTAGAAATATGGAGAACTGCTTTGTAACAATTGATATAATGGTCGTTGACCTATTATAATTTGTGATTTTAATTGTCAATGCTACAAGATTCAAGGGATTAGAAACTTTATATCCTGAATCAACTTTATATCTTGAATACAAGTCAGAGATACATTTTGAATCCATCATTTTTATGTGAGTTTTGAATTTTTCCTATGTGCTTTTACATTTTAATGGCCATGCATGAATTGATCTTGTGCTGCAGACAAGTTTAAGTTTAACTATCTAAATCTTAAAAAAAATTAAGTATGTTTGCATAATTGGCTTCATATTTCATTACAGTACAAGAAGAGTCTATTTTTCTCCCGATCTACTTTGATAGTGGACTAGTTTTACTCAGATGATTTAAATTTTATGCTTATCTGATAATTTCTATAAAATCTGCTGACCCCCCAGGCATAAGAGAATGCAAAGATGCACTACACAACTGCCTAAAGTCAATGATGCTAATGATGTGTCTGGAGGGATTTTGGAGAAGTTCCCAAAGTGCCTGAATTTAGATATTTAAACATTATTATAATATTTTCATAATAATGATTTGTAAAAATTAAAAATAAGATAATTAAAAAAATTTAAAACTTAAAACTGACTTAAAATCCTAGAACCTATTATGCTTCACACTAACTATAAATACCGATGGGATTCTTGGTATTTTACCTCATGCTTCAGTTGTATCCTAATGATGATCCCATAGTAGGGATAGAAATGTCGATATTTGCGAAATCATCCAACACAACTCCTTCTTATTTACAATTCTCCACTACATAAATGACTACTTTCATAAATACTGGTTACGGGTAAGTTGTAATAGTAATAATTATGTAGTTTGTAGATTGATATCTATCATAAATTTGTTTGAATATCATCATTGTCAAGCAATAACAACTTCTTAAAGGGTGCTAGCTCAATGGTAGAGTGCCTGCCTAATTATAGGCAGGAGGTTGGTGGTTCGATTCCTCCGTGCCCTATCATAAATTTGTGACTGCAAAACTGACTAAATTCACATATATCGACTATTAGTAGCTAATTTCCCATATCTTAGATGTATTTAGATTAGTCATTAATATGTTAACATCTAGTAGTTTATTTAGTCGTATATTTGGTCATTAATGGTTGCAATCGGTGACTAAATCAGCAACTAAATCAATGACTAACTCAGTGACTAAATCAATGACTAAATCATTAACTATCAATGACTAAAACAATGACTAAATCATTGAATATCAATTACTAAAGCATTGTCAATCAATGACTAAATCATTGTCTATAAATGACTAAATCAATGACTACTAATTCAAGCTATTAATGACTAGTGAAATATGACTAGCTATAAGATAGTGGTAATTTTCTACTATTAGTCACCGACTCAAAAATAGTCATTTATACCCTGATTTTAGTCATTTTTTTAGTCATTAATTTCTCATTTTCTACTAGTGTATGATGAGCAGTATGAAGAATACTGCAAAAGATATGAAGAAGAATAAATCCTCTATGTTGATGGATGCCTACCAAAACATGAATATGATCAAAACTATTGGACATCAGATGGTTATTATATCAGATATGATTCTCTAATGGTTAAGAAAAACTTGACAGAGATTATTGAAGAATGTCAGAACATGTCTCACTACTACGAGGACTATCTAGCTTTTGGTAGAAATATTTGCGCAAACCTTTATTTTGGAGATTATATTTATTTCAAGTATGGATTCTAGCCCAAGCATGATTATGATCATTCTTTCAAGAGCAGCAATCTATCCAAAGAGGAATCAATTTGTTCCAACTCTGTGAGAAAAGAAGAAGAAGATGAAACCAAAGGTGAAGATTCCTCCAAGTCATTGGCATGTTCAATATTTAAGAGTATGTTTGGTTTTTTTTCAAACAGAGACTCTAAATATTATGAAATGAGTAACAGTAAATATGAAAAAGTCTCAAGTTTATTATAGGATAATGGAAATGAGATAGAGGCATATATCCATGAAGTGGAGTGCAAGTCACTGCAAGGTGATTGCATGGAAGAAGAAAAGGAAGGTGAATGCACTTCCAAAATATTTAGGGGTGATCTGCAAATCACTAATAAGGATGTTGGCTCATGTATGGGTCAAGATACATATTTTGTATCATATCCAAAATAATATTACAAATCAGAGTTATAGTTTCCTCTGGAGCCACATAAGGAAGAAGAAAACAAGGCCACACCACTTGGGTGTGAACCAAAAAATTTGGTGGAGCAAGCCATAAAAATATCTGTACATGAAAATGGTAAGATGAATAACATGGATGATAAAGGTTCTGAATTATGCAGAATCCATGTTCACCTGCAACCATCTTATCCATGGGAGTATTAAAATACTTCATGTGCAGATGAGGACTACAAAATGAAGGCCCATTGTGAAGGAGAGGAATTCACTCCTAGTTTCTCTATTGGTGATCTTGAAATCAGTGCAAAAAAGGCTTATGTTGTTAATAATGATAAGGGAACTTTTGTATCAGATCCAAAATAATAAAATATATCAGATATTAAATCATCAATTCATCTTCCTAATGAAGTGGGAGACAAGCCCCCACCAACTGGGTGTAAACTAGAAAATTCGAAGGAGAGAAATCTAGTGCAAAGGGAGGAACAAGGTTCATAATTTTGGAATTTATTGCAGCATGATGAATATTTAATGACAAGGCATGAAATTATTTCTGATCACATGTCATTCCAACCTTCATATATAACCTCCACTTCGCATCATGGAAGTGAGTGTGCATAAAATTCAAAGGCTTACCTGTATGTTGAGGATGAGTTTTGTGTGGTGGATCCATGCCGCAAGAAAAATGGTCATATAGGTCAGCTATTAGAAGAAGAAACCTTGCTGGAGCATATTCTTGGTCAGCCACATCATTTGAGTGGATCACTAGAGGAGGTCAGAAAGAAGCTTAGGGAAGCCATGAAATTCTTTTTTGACATCAATGTCTTGGTGGCAAGATGTTGTTGGAAATCTTCTAGTGGAGATATGGAAGGAGAAGCATTTCTGGAGGAGTGCATAGAACTAAAAGAAGGATTGTCCAATATTAAGGAGAGCTATATGAACTTAATATCTGATAGATAATATATCCTCATGGTGGCTAGAATGTACCATAGTGCACTCAAGAAGGAAGAATAAAAATCAAATAATCTGACTAGTAAGTTGGAGATCACCAGTAACTTATTGAAGATAATACAAAGTTATTGGGTATAATGGAGGAACCTCATGTGGAGGAAAGCCATGAGGGAGGAGCAGATTTGTAGATGCTTTTGAAAATCTATGAGGAACAAAATATGGGCCAAGCACTCATTGAGATTGAGAGGAAGGATGAAGTGTTATTATCCTTCAGAAAGATGTCTGATCACATTCAATATGGATCAGCAAGTAAACTTATTTTTTCATCCATTTATTGGGTGGATATAGGCACCTTGGGAATGAAGACCTTGGGAGGTAAAGAATTTTATTTCTGCAGTAAATTTTTTGTCATGACTTACATTGTCATGACATGTGAATAGAAAAAAAGATTTATTTTGCAGCTATTAGAGACCTCCCATACAAGTGAACATGAGGTGAATTTTTATTTGCATGTGCTTGAGGAGTTTTAGTTCAAGCAAGATGAATACCAAGCATTGTTATTGTTCCTGAGATATTATGAGCTGTCTCTCGGAAAATGTTGTACAAATTTGGAGGAGGAACATGATCACAGTGTCACTGAGAAAAAAAGGGAGGAATTTTTGGATCAATTATCTTTATGGATGATAATTTTAGGGATTTGGATCACAATCATTCTACCCACACTTATATTTCACCCACATCATGTGGGGATGAAAATTGGGTGAAAGGATTTTTTCTGTTGATCCCACAAGAGGAGCATGATACTTCCTCTCTTCTAGTTGAGGGATTGATGGAAAAGCAATGTGGTTTGATAATTGCATTATTAGTAGATGAATTATTCCCACTTGAATCATTTAGAATGAAATTTTGTACACCCATTGATTGGATGGATAGACACATAATTGCGATGTGTGCACTAAAGGGTGAAAATCTTTCTTGCATCAATGGAGAGACATTGGACACATCAGATAAATTGTATGAGTAGTGGCATGAGAATGTATGGATTATATATGATGTTTTCAGTATACATGGAGGGGCATGGGATAGCCACCTATGCATTCATAACAACAGTGATGTGAGTTCCAGTGCTACCTTGCACATGGATTTTCATACTTTAGAGAGGCTCAAGATGATTTGGTCCCACATTAAGAAGTTCCATGGCTTGTGGGAGAGTCTTGAAGATATCCAGTTTGGAATGGGAAGTGATCAATTGTTAGTGTTGTGGTATGATTTTCACATCCCCATTTTCATCTTCTATGATGATAAAATTTTGTTGTTATTACTGATGTTTGGAAGGGGACAAATAAAAACATGGGACTTTGGCAATCTTTGGAATGAAATATTTCCAAATTAAGGGGCATAAAATTTTGGATCCTTGCACAGGAGGAAGTGGGATCCAGGAATTATACATATTACCTTAACTCATTTCACAATTTTATTGAAAGAAGTGGTCATTGCAGAAATGACTATAATCAGATTGGTGCATGAAAAGCATGGAGGAAAAATTTTACAGCACTCAGGAGTGCTTCTGCTTGAGGATAAGTAGAATTGGTAGGGGGGAGCATTCAAGTGTACAGGGGTTAAACATTTCATTAATTAATGATTCCTATTAATTTTCATTATTTAAAACTATCTAGGCATGTAATTTCCAAATTCATGTTATTTGTAATTAGTTAATTATTATGAAAAATAATTAATGGTCGAAATGAGTTGTCAAGGAAGGAGGGTGCATTAGGAAACTTTCCAAGGATGGGAAAATGGAAACAATGTGAAAGAAGGAAAAATAAACATGTCACAGAAAAGATAGAAACTATCCAAATTAGTTTCCAATTTGGTGCAAGGATGAAAAGCAAGGAAATATTACCTTATGCACAAACTTGATAATTACTCAAGGAGGGTGCAGTTTCTATTTTGGACTGAAGGATACAAACATGGAAACATTTACTAAGATTAATACTTGCTATTTTTCTCAAGTAGGTCGAATTTCCACTTTGGGTTAAGTTATACAAACAAGGAAATATCATTTGCAAACCAAAATTTCTAATCCCACCAAGGAGGGCCACTTGTGGCTTTGGAACAAGATTGGAAAGTGGGTTACATGTTCAACGGGTGAAGGAATTGATCAATAAGTCACCCAAGGTATAATTAAGGGAATTTCCAACTCCATTATTTAGTTTGGTTACTGTAATTTTGTAATTGGTTGAAGCTTAAGCTTCATTTATGAGTGATGATCCTTAGGCTCTTGGGTGATGTGCCCCAAGTCCCTTTTTCCCCTTCTCCCCTCTTCTTCCCTTCTCATTGCAGGTTATATTGGAGATATGGAGAAGATATCATCCATTAATAGAGTGTTATTGTGGGTTTTAATTCCATTTCCATTTTAGTGCAGCACATTAGATTGTTTCGGACACTCCATTCGAATCTTAGAGCTATCTTCGAGTTTTCCTCCTTTTATGCAAGATTGATGATATGAAGTGATGAATAGAGATATATGGATATATAAAATTAATTGATTTTATTATAATTCCCTAATATCAGTATCCTATTGAGTCCCAAAGTTTCTCTAATGTTCTAATAGTTTTCCATTACAATGTCTACCTCAAATTCTAGTTTTCTAGCCTTGTAATGAAGACTAAATTAATGAGTAAAAATATGAAACTCACCTGAGATTGAATTCAGACATTAATGATATGAAATAATGTATTATTACCTTTATGCAAGTATTACATAGTTTTGAATAGATCTGATTTACTTTGGAGAAGCATTTCCACACCCTAGCTAGAAATGCATTGAAAAATGACTAGCTTTAGATTTTGAATGCGTTGAAGGACTTAAACCTTTCTGATTTTATTTATTTCACTTGTGAGAATTCATTGAATTCATATTGAACACCTTCCATGTCTGAAACTGAGTTTTATTAACCTGATCCATGTTTTTGGAAGTCCCAAAACTGGAGCCTAAAATGCACTCCAAGGGACTAGTTTTCTGATCCAATGTCCTGAAATTCCCAAATATGTTATTTACCTACATAAACATTTTTATAATGTAATATAACTTTACATCAGAGCCATATTTAGTTTCCCCAAGCCCCTGTTTGAAAATATCTGAAATACTCTTCCTAGTTTCACGGTTTGGCTTCCTAGAAGCATGGAAGTAGGTTCCCGCATAGCGGATTCTAAAACCTAAATGGAACCAGATAGAAATGTGTTAGGGAAGAGGAAATTATATCTGTGAAATATGTTTTGTTTATTCCCCATTATCATTCCTCTTTTCTGCAAAAAAAATCCAACAAAACCCCTGATTTGCCCATTCCGAAGAGGCTCTAAGTGGTTTAATTCAAAAATAATAATTTTTAATTTAAATTCAAGACTTAAAGAATGTTCAAGTCTCCACACCAGAAATGGGACATCAGATTAATATACTCACAATAATCTAACAATCTAAATATTATCCTATGATTTGTTTCCCTTATTTGAGGTATTTGTTCCTGACTCATTACTTAATCCAATGACTCACTCAAATGACTCATCATCCTCTAGAATCAAATAAAACATAGGTTTAATTACAATCTAATTTTTTGAATCCCAACAATTCATAACTTAAGACCCATTCTAGGCCTAATTAAACATTCAGTTTGAAATTCGAATGGACAACATGATGCTCCTACATTGGGAGGGTTATAAGGGAAAGGGGGTTGGGAGGGTTGGAGGAGGAGGAAGGAGAGGGGGAGAAGTAACGTGGAAGGGGATGATGGAATGAAAGGAATAGTTAGAGGAGGAGGGGGAAGAAGGGGAGGGAGAGTGTTAGGGTGAGGTGCATGAGGAGGAGGAGATGGTGGACAGGGAGAGGAGGAGGAGATGGTGGATGGGGAGTAGAGGGGAGGGTGGGAGGATGAAGGGACAATGAGTGGGAGGAGGAGGAGGATGGGGAACATGGGGAGAGGGGGATGGGTAGTGGGATAAGGAGGAACATGATAATGATGAGGAAATGGGGAGGGGAGGTGGATGGGGGGAGGAGGAAT
>LPNX010240577.1:29409-98693 GCA_001517045.1 Pseudotsuga menziesii
GAGGAGGACAAGGGGAGGAGGATGGATAGGAGTAGGAGGGTTTGGAGTAGGGGAGGCAGATTCGAGGAGAGGTGGGTATGCATAGGGGAATGAGGCTCATATGGGAGAGGGGGAGGCGAACGAAGAGTGGGGGTAGAGGAAAGGGAAGAGACATGTTGATTTCTTCTCATATAGCATTATAAGTACAATTTTTAGATCTTAATAATTACTATCTAATGATTTTTAACATAATTTCTTCCCACTATTATCATTAAATAATAATACACTAAAATTTCAACTTTAAATTACATTATAAACAAAGGATCATAGAAGGACATCCATGCAGAATTGACACAATTTTTTTTCCTGGGAAACCCAAATTTGGGAGGAAACCCATCAGTTTTTTTAGAAAAGAAGTTAGTCCAAAGTTACAAGTATATCACCATGAAGATAAAACCTAACACATAGAAATGTGTGTCCTTCTTCACATGAAATGCTAGAAAATATATCAAACTTCTAGGGAGAGATAAAAAAAACCCAAAATTGATCCTTGTGCATTTTTATATGCCCACTTGGAAATCGCACACAAGTGGAGAAAAGGGAGATGGAGGAGAGAGGAAGGGAAGTGTTGGAGGAGGATTAGGATGAGAGGGAGGAGAAAAGTTGAAGTGTAGGAGGTAGAAGAGGGAGAGTGATAGGAGGAGGTGGGAGAGGTGGGAGAGGGGCAGGGGAGGGAACGAAGAGAAGGATTATTGAATATTGCATAATATTGGAAGATATTCTTATTGTACTTTTATTGTATCATTGTCATTCTTATTTTAGAGGATGTTATTGCTATATTTTTTCATGTAAATTTTTTGTAAGAATAGATGTAAGCCTTTTGTTGTACGTCAAGTAAATAGTACCTGTTGCTACCTTTCACACACCTGGGGGGATTGTGGAATAAATATTCAAGACACTCGGTGTGTCCTTGGGGGAAAGTCTTGAATCAAGGTTGCCACCTTTTTCTTGACTCGTCCATTTAGGAAAAATCCTAATGAAGCCGAGGGTATAACCTACAAGTTACTAAGGTTGGTTACTTAGATGATGATGGTATTAAATGAGTATGTTTTTTAGGAGTTTTCACAAATGAATTCGACACAAGATATTTACAAGATTTGTTATACGACAATAACATAGAAATCAAAACTTGATAAGCAATAATTCAGAAACCTATGATAATATCAAAATAGATCAGTGCCAATAATGGAGTCCACAAATGAGATTGTTGTTGAAATACAAATGGGTGTTTCAAGTTCTCTTGGTCAAATTTTAAGTTAATGTATGAAGAGTTAATTAAATTAGGCGGGGGGACTCTAGATATACCTAGGGGGTACTTGGACTATGTCCAAAAGTAACAACCGCTACGACTACCTGCAAGAAATTTGTGGGATGAATGGAGTCTTTGAGACTGTGTTCATAAGACACCCACTAGAATGTAACAGAGATCGGTGCGTCAAGGCTATTGTCCAGTAGTTCCCACTTCCTTTGGGTATTTTGCCATTGTTTACGGTTCATTCGAGGCTTTGGATTTTATTCCAAGGTGGTTAATTAGGAAAGTGAATACTAATTATTCTAGTCACTCATGTTTCTTTTGATGCAGCTTTACTAATCGGATGAACTGCAGCTAGTGTAGAGCATACACAACAGAGCCTTGATAAGTTTTTTAAGGATTTTAAGTTGTGTTCTTTGATAAGAAAGGAAAAACTCCATGAATCTCTTTCGGTCCAAGTGGAACTCAATTGGGAAATTAATTAGGGGTTAATTTTATATGATAACAAATAAAAATAAAAATAAACATCAAACACAACTCATATGTTATCTAATTAGTCCTACCATGCATCTCTTTCCCCTTTTGGGTCAATCGGGAAGTCATGGGATAAGTAGTATGATTACTTTAAATTTGTGAAATATATTGAAATGATTATAATTCAAAGTATACAATGCTTCAATACAAAACAAAACTATAAAAAAAACAAAAAAAAGTTCAAAAAACACAAAACGCAGGATCCCCCCGGGGGGGGATTCGGAGTGGGCTCGAAAGAGCCTAGTTGAAGTAATTATTTTATTATTAAGGGTTACAAATATGAGGAAATTAATTGAAAAAATTATTCTTGTTTCATACACCAAACAAACCCAAGGGCTTACAAAGTACAACAATAATGATTACGGAAGATGGGGAGACCCCTAGGAGGTTTTGAATGGCCCAAAAATCGCTCTTTGGACAACACCCCCTCCTATTTTCAGATTGAACTACTAAAAACTAGAAATATATATGCATGCAGCTCCTATATTTTCATATCTATAAATATATCAGCTTTGAAACAACATATCTAAAATATAAAATCTAAGTAATCAAGGAAGTCTTGATAAAAAAGGAGAAAGAGGGAAGAGGTGGCTTTGTGCCCGAATGATCAACCGTGGAGCTTTTCGGTGGAATGTCAAGGGACTGTGCCTTTGAGAAATTTTAGAGAAAGTGAGGAAGAAATCTAGATAAGCACCCTCTCTAAGCTAGGAACCTGCAACTAATCCAAAGGCTTTCCAAGATGCTTATGAGATCCGGTTAATACATAAACAAAGGTATTAGAATAACATGCATATAATCTTATAAAGCATGTTAAATCTAGATCTCTAGACATGAATAAAAGAAAAATAGATATCCAGTAAACTTATTAACAAATTCCTTTCTTATCAAGATCATAATAAACTTATTATCAATCTTTTACCACTCGATCCACAATATCAAAATAAGCAAGTTATGAACACAGATACAGGTTACCTCAGTGAAACATGGAAATTCTCATCCACACATAATAAAATGACACCATATTGACTCCAATAATTTTCTTTATTTTAACAAAAAGGATGATCAATACAATATTATGCAATAGAAATCCTTTGTTCCCAGCTCTAACTAGCTTGGAAGAAGAAAACGTTGCTTTATTTATAGCCATATTGGCCAAAAGGGGCGCATGCTTGACTAAAAGAGAGACTGAAGCTAACAGAGAGTCAAGCCGAGCATGATCTGCTAATGAGCTGAGTCTGATATGATGATGAACTGAGTCTAACTAGACTAGAACTGCAAATTAGAGTGACACCTCACTCAGTAAACTGAACCACCCATCAAACAAATCCCAATTTGATCCACACGTGTGGAGGAGAGAGAAAGGAGGGCGCAACACCTAGATCTGCATGAGCCTGTTAAGCTCTAGTTCAGCCTTGATCAATACCTTCAGTCAAGGAATTAGAACTCCTAGTCAATTTGGAGATGATGAGACTGATTTCAGTCAAAACAGAGCAAAATCCATTGATTTAGGAATATGGATTTGCTCCATTATTGAATTAATTTTTAATTAAATTAATTAATATTTTATTTGTTTAGATTTTCTCACCTAAGTGATCGAAAAATAACTCAAAACTTAGGAAAAGTGGGTTTATGGGTTTATCGAGTGCTCTGAGTAAGAAAATGAGCATCCTTGTGACTGAATATGACTTTTAAACCCACTTTTATTACAAGACCAATTTTTCCAATTATACTATTAAAAAATAGCCTAAGTTTTGTGGAAAAATTAAAATTAAAAATTAAAAAAAACCTATGGGGACTTAACACATGTTCATATGACTCGACCATAATGCCTAACATGTTTATACATTGCCACACATATTTTAATAACCTCCAGAGGCCTAAATGTCAAGCCGGCCACCCCAACTTTGGAGGTATTGAGTGAAAAACTCAGAAATTATCAGTCATTTATGCAACAACCAATAATAACCAAGGGAAAAAACACTCTGGGCTGATCGGATTGAAAAATAAATTACAAGAGACTGAGTGTTTTACATACACTACCATGCTAGAACATTTTATTACAACTCTACCAAGGGGGTATGAACATGTGGTAGATAAAAAAAACACTTCCTAGAAGCAAGTTTGAAGTTCTTCTGAAGTCTGAACAAATCATATTTGTCTAGTTCACCAGACTCACTTGATAACACCGACTAAGTACAACTTAGGTGGTAATAGTACCCAAAACAATTATTATATAAATATTATTTTGAGTCTTCCTAGAGAAGTCGGCCTTGTAAGAAAGAGAAGCCTTCCGAGTTGGGGTAAAAGGTCACTCACACATTGACTATAAATAGAGGAGAGACTCCTCTCATTTGGACACACAAGTTTGCTCGAGGAAGTGTACAAGAGAGAGAATAATAATTTCATTGGGAAGAAGATGAAGTTGCTCTTATATTTTGGGATTATCTTATCTTGGTTTGGAATTGCACTTTTTAATGGAATCTATACTAAATAATTTGTTGGGTTTTCACCATTGTGGTTTCTAAGAGGAAAAATATTTGTTTCTTTTGTGTTGATGTGCTTGTCTTTATTTTAGTGATCCTATTGTTGATGTTTGAGAAAAATTGGACATGGTTGAACTTTAAAATTATTTTCAAACGATTTTAGGACTTATGAATTTCATAAATTAGCCACATATGAATCTTTATATTAGCCACATATAAATATTTATATCAAGCACATATGAATCTCATAAATAAATCAAAGACATAAATGAGCTCCATAATAGCCATATAAATCAATCAACTATGAGAGACAAGATATACCTTGGGAAAACCCTCCAAACATGGACAATGAAAAACCCACCAATTCTTTGAGTATGATAGATAGATTTGCAAAGAATAGTTTACAACAAATAAGAGTATTTCCTGATAAGAGATATCAGCTCAGTAGTAGAGAAGATAGAGCTAATGTAACCTTGTAAAAATAAGTGTATTGAACATTTTGATGCCTAGCATATTAAAAACAAACCAAAACCCCTAAAATGTCGAAGGTAGCACATAGGAGGCTCAATAAACACACTGAGAGAACCATATAGTGCATTCACAAGGTGGATATAAATATAACTCCCTCCATGCAAACATCAACACCCTTATTTTCCTCAATTAGATTTAACTAAATTTTTATTGTCTTCAACTGAAATTGAAGTGACTTGAACTAAATGTTAACTGACTTGAACTGAATGTTAACATAATTGAAATTTGTGTTAACTAACTTTAACTTAATTGAACTGAATATGAAATCAACTCAGTATTTAACTGATTATTTATTACTTAGTTAATAGTCTAACTTAGGTGTCATCAGTGGTTAATTCTTAGTGCCATCCATGCACAATTTATATTATTAACTTTTGCATGAACCTCTTTAGTTAAATGATGCATGCTGATTGATGAACATTAAGCTATTATTTTCTTATTTTACTACATTCATTAATAGTTCAATTGATTCTTTGACTTATACATTCATATTTTTTTGAATATTTCTAACTTGATCTCACTCAAACATTTTCATGGTAAATTCAAGTTCTCTTTCTCTATTCTTTATCTAATTATCATTAAGTAATAAATTAGTGCATGGTCCATAAGTGTATTATTTATCCATCTTATCAAATGATACTTAGAAGAATTATTCCATACATACTAATGATCACATATATTACCTTGGCCCATATAGTCCTATTCTAAAGTAATTCACTATAAGGGTAGCTAATCCCTAAAGGAGACTTATAAGACTCAGTGGCCATGACTATAAATATATCACATAGTATAGCCACCTCAAAAAATGGAGGTCCATAGTATTCATACAACAAAAGACTTCAATAATGATACAAAAAATATCATATCCATAATTGGAGATCTGTTCTCATAGAGTACCTTCGATGAGAATACTTGACTTGATATTACTCACAAGTCTCAGCTTGATATTATTGACAAGATTTACAATACAACATCACCACCTCAATCATATGAGGATACATAGGACTTGATATGAATCACAAGCTTGACTTGATATTTGTCACAAGTCTGGAGAATGACTCCTGATGTTGTATAATCAACACTCCCTCTAATCGAGGGATACATTCTTTACTTTACCAAGAATTTCCTACAATACTATTATTATCTCATAATTATCTCAACTTCATTACTGACATTGACTTGTTCACAAATTTGCAATCTTCTCATCAGTAGATATGTACAGAAATTTTATTTTACATCACCATGACTTCGATGAAGTAAAAATTCATCTAAATGTGTTCTATCATAACACATAGGGTTTTTCAGAAAGATTGACTATTAGGACCTTATAACTGTAGGCTCAAGTCTTTCACCCTACTAGGTAATTTCCCAAGCTACACTACTCCTCAACATGTAATACTAATTGCAATATACATAGCTTATCTAACGCTAAAAAAGTAGTTGGATACCAAGATAGGTCTACGATGTATCAAAATATAATAAAGAGAATTTTGTAACGTATCTAAAAAGGTACTCAAACATATGCGTATCCAGAAGCATAAAAATACAAAAGGTCTTCGAGGAACCTTAAGACACTAACCAACTACTTAATCAAAGAATCATCATCTAGATCTGATCCAAAATAAATTTTATATAAAATATAAACTATGAATTTCATATCCATCATAAATGACACATTAAATGTGTAATTATCATGCAAAAAGAAAATCTTTTCTTTTCTTTCAATTTTAAACATTTTTTACTTCAAGAATATTCTACTATTTGTAGAACTTCTTAGTGAGCTTGTTATTCTCTATGATATTCTTCAAGGACTGATCTCTTTCATAATGATTTCAAATCACCGTACCCAAAATATCGAACTATATGGATATCTAACAGCTCCAAGAGGCTTTAACTATTCTTTGATAGTTCAAACTATAACTCTCCTTGAGTATCCAATAGTCTCCGAGACTTTGACAATGTCTCTTCTCATGTATATTTTATCCACGGTGTATCACATCCCATGGATTCCTAACTCATGTACCATTTCTGACTATTTTGGGGATTTTTAACTGTTGTTTCCTATGAAGATGCATCAATACTCCCTCTTCAACTAGAGGAATTTTTTATATTATACCAATATTGTTTTAGATAGAGGCTTGGTAGATATGATGGAAATTATGCTCATATGTGGATATGTACAAGAGTTACACAAATATTTTTTGCACTGTAATTTCCTAAGTCTGGTGTACAGACCTGAACACTTTAATTCTATATTTTTTCTTAAATAATTCTGAAATTTAAGGGGTCCACACACAGTCTTCTCAGATTGGCAAAAACAAGTATTTATTTTGGAAGCTTTTGCAGAGGACAAGAGTGATATGTGGGAAGAAAAAAAAGAAATGTTAGACATTGAATTTCCTCTCCCCTAACACGTTATATCCGGTTCCATTTAGGTTTTAGAATCTGCACTGCGAAAACCTACTACCGTGCTTCTAGGAAGCCAAACCGTGCAACTAAGGAGAGTAGTTATACCTGTTTCAACCAGAGGATTTGGGAAACTTGATGAGGTTTGTAAAATAATTAATTTAATACATAAAATTGTATTTATACAACTTTTTCAGGTTCTAGAAATTCTGAGGTTTTTTGGGTGAATTTGGGGATTTCTAGCAATTTTGGTCAAGTGTAAAACTACGCAAAGGAGAATGCAAAAGTGTGGTAAAAACTAGAAAAAAAGGGTTCTGGATATTTTTATGTGAATTTAGGCCTGTTAATAACATACAATAATTGACAGAGCTTAGTTTGAGTTTACAGAGCCTATTTTGCATCAATTTCAGTAAAACTAGTTATCAAAAACATGTAATCTAGCTAGGGCCTTAAAAAAACTATTAAATCAGCTTAAATCTAATTCTGTGAAACATGATATTTATAAAAGAGATATGTAGGATCTCTCTGAACATGAATACTTATTTCATTCCCTTCTCCATCATGAAATATTCATTACAATACTCATATTCACTCAATCCCCCCATACACTGATAAAACCAGAGGCTTCGGGAAAATTGATGAGGGTTTTAAAAGAGTTAATTTAATATATAAAAATGTATTTATACATATTTTTCAGGTTCTAGAAAGTCTGAGGTGTTTTGGGTGAATTTGGGGATTTCTGGCAATTTTGGTCAAGTGTAAAACTGCGCAAAGGAGCATGCAAAAGTGTGGTACAAACTAGAAAAAAAGGGTTCTGGATATTTTTATGGGAACATAGGCCTGTTACTAACATACAAGAATTGAGAGATCTTAGTTTGATTTCACAGAGCCTATTTTGCATCAATTTCAGTAAAACTAGTTATCAAAAACATGTAATCTAGCTAGGGCCTTAAAAAAACTATTAAATCAGCTTAAATCTAATTCTGTGAAACATGATATTTATAAAAGAGATAAATAGGATCTCTCTGAAAATGAATACTTATTTCATTCCCTTCTCCATCATGAAATATTCATTACAATACTCATATTCACTCAATCCCCCCATACACTAATAAAATATGATCTTTTTATGAAACTGAGATAATATTCTTCAGGGTCTGATATATATCAACCTAATAAATATAATTTTCAGAATATATTAACATTAAAAAATATAAATAACATTATTGACTGACCATTACAAAGAGGCTTCCAAAATTAAGGGGTAGGAGGCCCGAATCATGAGCAACAAGGGGCTGTGAGCATAAGTGAAGCATGGGCTTCAATGGAGCTCTACCTGAACTTGATGGAGGATGTAATATAATTCTAGAATAAGTTTCATTGGCTGGAATTAGTGCTCCACAGACCTACAATATATATAAATGGAAATGGAAGAGAAGGGAGGAGGGGTTTGGGGATCATCACCCAATGTTCTGAGGCACAACACTCAGAGAATATGCTTACATATCATAAACACAATATAAAATTATCAAAACTGAATCAATGGGATAGAATTAACCTTTTATAGAATTCTAGATGACTTGGTTAGTAATTTTAGGCCAATGGTGACCTATGAGAGCAAATCAACCACATGGATGACCTAACCCTAGCCACAAAAATTCCCACTTTATGTAATTAGGCAAGTAGGACCATGTGGAATTGTTTCCAAGTCCAAATCATCCTTCGCAATTAGAAATTGTTCCCACCATTAGTCAAAAGATGTCTCTTTTGAGTTATGATAGCTTTTTGCTTTTCTTGGGACATAAGGAAACTTTTTATTTCCTTCAAAAACTTTTTTTCTTTTCTCTTACAACTTTTATGAGATCCATAAGAGGAAACTATGCCCTCCCCTTTGAAATACTTTCCTTCTTTTACCTCTGTGTGCTTTTTACTGCTTTTAGGAAACTTCCATTTATTCTCCTATTTTCTTTTGTCATGGACTTTCTTATTTTTACCAAGGCAAGTTGACTAGCTTTTGTTGATGTATTTGTAACTTCGGTATGTATTCACCTATGTATCATATGTCTTGTACCCCGATGTTTATTCTGGGATGTGTCTGTAATTTAATTGAGTCATGATGTCATGCCCCAATGTTTCTATTAGGAGAATCTATAATATAAACAAGTCATGTCAAGTCATTGTGGGTAACCCTCCTATTGTGTAAGGGTTAAATTCCCTGCAGTTTTGGGGCACTAGGGTTATTAGACTTACCTAGGGCACTAGGGTTATTAGACTCACCTAGGGTTATTAGACTCATTAAGGAAAAAAGCTGTGTTCATTGTCTCTTGTGTTTGATTGTTGTGCTTGTTATTCTATCCGTTAAAAGATCCTAATAATGCTAGCTTAATTTTAAAAATCTAACATGGTATCAGAGCTAACCTGAGAAGAAGACACTGTGCAGTTGCGGGAACTAGGGCTTCCTAATTTGTGGAGCTTCCTCCATATATTTTCAGCAAAATAAGGTTGGATTAACTCTCCTCCTTAGGGCACATCTTTCTATCGAGGTAGAATCTAATTCTAAGGTTTTTCAGTTTTGGACTCAACACTGCTGCTGGAAATTAGGGATTTTCATAGAAGAGGATTTTTTTAGTGAATCGAGGCCTGGATTGATCTCCTCCCATAAATATAAGTTAGGGATCAATTTCAAAGCATTTGGTTGTATAGAACTTTGGAAAAACAAAACCCTACTCTGCTCCTAAACGAGCATTGCAGGATTTCAGCTCCAAATCTAGATCCAACATCTTGACCTGGTAAGATCTAAATATTTTGTATTTCTATTTGAGGTTCTCGGTTAAGATGTCTCATCATACCAAGCTTGATGAAAATCTTGAGGGATCTGATAACTTTTGAGCCTGGAAGTATATGATCTCCCTGGTTCTAGAAGAGAATGAGTTGGACTCCTACATCAATGAGGAGGTTCTAGTTCCAGAGGGAGATGAGGCTAAGGCCTTACATAAGAAGAAGTTGGTTATGGTAAAGAGGATCATTATTGATTCTATCAAGGATCACCTTATACCACAGGTGTCCTCCCTCAAGACACCTAAAGCTATGTTTGATGCCCTAACCAAATTTTTTGAAGGAAAGAACATAAATCGAAAGATGACCTTGAGGAACCAATTGAAGAATGTGAAGATCTAGAATGCAGAAACCATCTAGTCTTACTTCACAGGGATTTTTTAGATCAAGGAACAATTGGAAGCAGTAGATGAAGAAGTGGAGAATGCATAGATTGTGATGACCACCTTGAATGGTCTCCCTAGGACATGGGACTCCTTCATTCAAGGGATCTGTGCCAGGAATAAGTTAGTCAAGTTCAGTAGACTGTGGGAAGAATGTTCTCAAGAAGAAGCTTGGATAGCAGCTAGAGAAGAGAAGATGGGAATTGAAGATCAAGCTCTCATAGTATAATGTAATAAACCTAGATCCAACCATCACATAAGTAAGTATTCTACTCAAAGGAATAACTTCAAAAATCCTAGAGATAAGTCTAAGTTTATTTGCTATACATGTGATGAGAGAGGACACTTTGCTAGAGATTTTCCTAAGAACAAAAGTAGCTCTCACAAGAAGAAGGGAAACAAGAAAATACATCATGCTCATACTGTAGAGGATGATGAACCTTCATCAAAGAGAACCAGATATGAAAATGAAGATTATTCAAGTGAGGAAGAATATGTTTTGATTTCCACTCTCATGGGAAACATTACTCATGGAAGCAATGATTGACTTATAGAAAATGGTGCTTCCAAGCACATGAATGGATTCAAGGATTCCTTTGTGCAACTTTCAGAATAGGAATCACCTCACAAGGTGAAACTAGGAGATGACTACCAGTATCCAATAAAAGGTAGTGGGGAATCCTCCTATAAGCTAGGCTCTAGAAAGTATATGACAATGAAGGAAGTATTGTTTGTACCAGGACTCAAGAAGAACCTTATATCCATATCTACATTCGATTCATAGATGGTCAAGTCATCATGTGGCCAAAAGGAAAGGCTATTGATGATGCAATAGTGATTGGGGAACAAGAAAGAGGTTTGTACAAATTGAAGGGAAATCCAGAACAAGCCTTGCTCCATGACACAATAGAGCCAAATGAACTTTGGCATAGAAGGCTTGCACATGTGCATTATAGAGCACTACCTCTTCCAAGCAAAGATGTTGAAGGTCTTCTAGAAATACAAGCAAAACATGATGCGGTCCGCAAAGGATGTGTGAAAGGAAAGAACACAAAGAAGACATTTCCAAGTAGAGAGAGCAAAGAAATAGGAATCTTAGAAATCATCCACTCCGATGTGTGCGGTCCAATGTCATCAATTTCACTAAGCAAGTATGTATACTATCGTTCTTTCATTGATGAATTTTATGGGAAGACATGGATCTACTCCATGAAGAACAATGATGAAGTATTCAACAAATTCAAGGAATTCAAATCCTTGATTGAGAATCACACTGAAAATAAGATTAAGACCTTTTGATCAAATAATGGCAGAGAATTCACATGAAATGAATTCAAAGAGTTATGCAAAGACTTAGGGATTAAGAGGGAGTTTTCCACTCCTTATAATCCACAACAGAATGGGATTGTAGAATGGAAGAACAGAACTATCATGGAAGCTGCAAGAGTTATGCTTCATGATCAAGATATTCCTATGCATCTTTGGGCAGAAGCTGCCGAAACAGCGGGGTATGTACAAAACCGTACTCCACATAGAGTACTTCAAAACAAGACTCTTGAAGAAGTCTTCTTTGGCAAGAAACCATAAGTCATCCATCTCAGAATATTTGGTTGTCCTGTGAACATACACATTCCAAAAGAGAAGAGGACAAAATCAGATCCTTTAGGAAAGAAGGGTATATTTGTTGGATACTCTGAAAGCTTGAAGGATTACAAAATCTATTTCCCAAGATACAAGAATATTGACATAAAAAAGGATGTGACATTTGATGAAGACACAGCTTACAACAAATCCAGAAAGAAACATGCTGAAGAACTTGAAGAAGTAGAAGCACCCATAATTCATGATACAACCATGGACAAAGAAAATCAAGAGAATTTGAAGAACCACAAAGACCTGTAGATCCACCTCTGGAGAAGAATCCTCATAAGAGGAAACCTGCTTGGGTACATGAAATTATCCAAGGTGTAGAAATATATGGGGCTCCAAAAGAGAATCATAGAGAAATAAAGAGGACCAAGTCATGTTCCAGGAATGTAGCATTACTATGTGATTTCATCGATAAAGAACCTTCCAATTATGAAGAAGCGACAGAATAGAAAGAATGGAAGGCTACTATGATCAAAGAGTATCAATCGATCATGAAGAATGATGTTTGGGATGTTGTCCCAAGACCAGAAGGGAAGTCAGTTGTAACTTCCAAATCGATCTACAAGATCAAGCATGCTGTAGATGATAGCATTGAAAAATATAAGGCAAGATTTGTGGCTCATGGTTTCTCCCAAAAAGAAGGAACAGATTATGAAGAAACCTTTTCACTTGTATCCATATACACTTCCATTAAATTAGTACTTTCCTTGGCTATAGTAATGAAATGGAAGATACACCAAATGGATTTCAATACTGCTTTCTTTATTTGTGTAGTGGAAGAGGAAGTGTATGTAGAACAACCACTCGGTTTTGAGACACATGACAGGGAGTCTCATGTGTGTAGATTGAAGAAAGCCTTGTATGGTTTGAAATAGGCACCCAGGACATGGTATGGTAGAATTGACAACTTTCTATCTAGTTTGGGATTTACCAAGAGTAAAGTAGATTCCAACCTTTACTACAAGGTTGAAATGGCAACCTAGTGATGCTTCTACTATATGTAGATGATCTGTTTGTAACAGGTATGGATGGGTTTATTGTTGATACAAAGAGAAAGCTTGTTGTTGAATTCAAAATGAAGGACTTTGGTATGATGCATTAATTTTAGGCATGGAGGTGTGGCAAAGTACAGATGGAGTCTCCCTTGGACAAGGGAAGTATGTAGTAGATATCCTGAAGAGATTTGGGACGATGGACTGCAAGGCTATGGCCACACCTACGGCATCAAACCTGAATCTATTGAGTGATGCTTCATCAGATTCAATTGATTCTATGATGTATCATCAGATGATTGGATCCTTGATGTACCTGACAAAAACAAGACCAGAAATTTGCTTTGCTATGAACAACTTGAGCCATTTCTTAACAGATCCGAGAAATGTTCACTTGATTGCTGCAAAGCATATTTTGAGGTACCTGAGGGGTACATTTGATTATGGGCTCAAGTATGAGTTGAATCAGATGATTAACCTAAAGGGTTATGCTGATTCTGATTGGGCAGGCAGTGCCATCGATAGGAAGATCACTTCAGGGTGTTGCTTCGGTATGGGATCAGGTGTGATCTCTTAGTTTAGCAAGAAGCAATCCTGTGTGGCACTAAGTACAGCTGAAGCAGAGTATGTCGCAACTTGTTCAACTAGTTGTGAGGCAGTATGGCTAAGGAATCTACTATCTGATTTATTTGATCTCCAGTTGGATGCTACTTGTATACATTGTGACAACCAGAGTTGTGTGAAGTTGTCTAAGAACATGGTGTTCCATGACAAGTCGAAGCATATCGATATTAAGTATCACTATATCATGTATATGGTGCAGAGGGGAGTAGTGAAGCTCCATTATGTTGCAATGGATAATCAGATAGATGATGTGTTGATGAAGCCATTGTCTAGGGTGAAGTTTGAGTACTTTAGGGAGAAGCTTGGTGTTCTCTAGATCAAGGTTCCCTCCAAAGGGAAGTGATGAGTCCATGACCCATTCTAACATGGGAGAGGATTAAGTTCTTTCCATGGTCAGATGTAAGGGTTGAGCCATTCTGTCATGGTGAGAGGATTTAGGATCCTTCCATGTCAGATATGAGTGTTGACCCATTCTGATATTACTGTAGGATTGGTTACTACATGATTATATATAAGGGATATTTCCATTCTTGGAATGGAGGTTCCTGGTCAGTTACCAAGAAAACTCAGTATAGGACTGAGAGCCATTCTGATGTGATAGAGAGATGTGTTCCTACTTGATCAGATGTAAGGGCTGAGCCATTTCGTCATGGTTAAAGGATTAGGTTCCTCCCATGTCAAATGTGAGTGTTGGCCATTCTGATAAGTAGGTCATATGTAAGGGCAACTTCCATTCTCTAGGAGAATGGAGGCACCTAGTCAATTACCAAGAATCCTCAGTCTGAGACAGAGAGCCCATTTGATGCGATGTGTTTACACATGGTCAAATGTAAGTGTAGAGCCTTTCTGATTGGATGAGGTCGGATATAAGTGTTGATCCATTCTGGTGTGATGTGTTTACACATGATCAGATGTGAGTGCCATGCCTTTATAACAATATGGGGTTGGATGTAAGTGTAGAACTATTCCGATGTGATGTGCTTGCACATGATCAGATATAAGTGCTGAGCCATTCTGGCGCGATGTGTTTACACATGGTCAGATATGAGTGATGGTCCTTTCTGACAAGATGAGGTCAGATGCGAGTGCTGGGCATTCCTTTCTAATAAGATGAGGTCATATGTAAGAGTTGGGTGAGCTATTCTGACTTAACTATTAGATATAAGCACTGATGAAGACCTACATGAAGGGTGGGCCTACAGGGCTAACCCTGTAGAACTTCCTGTGAAAATAAGAATTGAGATAACATCATTATGAAATAGCATGTGATGATGATCCACACTTGATGATGGTCCAGATCAAGTGATGATCCAGATGTGATGATGATCCAAACTTGATGACGATCCAGATCAAGTGATGATCCAGATGTGATGATGATCCAGTAATGATGATCAAGTAGTCGTGATGAAGTAGTTTCCATGATGAAGAATACTTGAAGAAGAAGATGACTTAGAAGATGACTTGAGGTTGAATAAGATGAAGAAGACGAAGAAGAAGACTTGAAGACTAAGAATAGTTGAAGATGAAGATAACAAGATGAACCAGATGATACAGAGAAGAAGACCGGTGCTGAAAATTGTGTCGAAAGAACACCTTCCTAGTTAAGAGGGAGTGTTGATGTATTTGTAGCTTCAGAATGTATTCACCTATGTATCTTATGTCTTGTACCTCGATGTTTATTTCAGGATGTGTCTATAATGTAATTAATTCATGATGTCATGCCTCGATGTTTCGATTGGGAGAATCTATAATGTAAACAAGTCATGTCAAGTCATTGTGGGTAGCCCTCCTATTGTCTAAGGGTTAAAGTCCCCACATTTCTAGGGCACTAGGGTTATTAGACTCACCTAGTGAAGTCGGCCCTACTAGGGTTTTAGTCATGTCGAGAATCAATATAAATAGAAAGGTGATCTCTTTGTTTATCACACACTCACTCACACTCAGTTGTAGCACATAGCTAAGGAAGAAGAAGACATTGGGGCTAGGAAAAAATAGGTTACTGCTATTGGGAGATCATCTTACTATTTTGGTATTTTCTATTTGGTGTTGATTCTATCTCTGAGGAAGTTGTGGGGTTTTCTCCATTTATGGTTTCCCTGAGGAAAAACACTATGTTCATTGCCTCTTGTGTTTGATTGCTATTCTTGTTATTCTCTCAATTAAAAGATCCTAATAACTCAAGCTTAATGTTAAAAATCTAACATCTTTCCCCATTGTTCCCTCCTGACATGGCATCCTTAATTCCACATTATTATTGTGCAAAATAAATAAAATTGATGACATAAAATTAAATACATGCCCTAAAAAATTTATTAGCAAAATTTATCCTATGAGGAATAATTAGTATCAATTTCGAGTCCCTCGGAACTTAGCATGACCAACACTTTTTAATGGTCAATTTGAGGGGACATGACAGTCCTCCCCTCTCAAATCTATTTGTCCTCAAGCAGAAGCACTCCAAAGTGCTGCAAATTTGTTTTTCATGTAGGAGAAATGGAGCATGAATCCATTTTTCAAAAATTTTGACGTTCTCCATCAATCCTGTAATACCCCAGTTTTAACCCCACTTACATTAAAAATACATGATACGAATATTGTAAATAATCTTGGTGCAGAGCTAAAGGCCAAGGCCCCACCATTGATTTGGTTATGCTATGTTTTGGATTGAAATGGTCACCGATGGTATATCAGCACATGCAGCATAGATATTAAGTTGTGGCACTATGTAACTATGCATTTTTAATTCAACAAACCAACCAGCTATGTTCACGGCAACTAAATTGAGAAGGCACATGATTTCCTAAGGATAAGGAAAGGAGAATGTTGAGCATTGATTCATGGGGGGAAAAACCATGTGTCACCTCTCTCTTCACTCACCTTCCCTTGTCTCATCCAACCACCACCCTTCATTTTTCTATTGTTAGTGGGGCGTCCTATTCGCTAACAGAAAGACCACTGCACTAGGATGGCCGTTCTCCCCACACACCTACACTCTCCACAATGCATCTTTTGGCTTTCCCACTAACCAGCTTGGGAGGATTCTCACGCACCTTCACATGAGAGAGCTAAAAGAATGAACATTCTGTTGTTGTGGGGTTCATCATTCCTCACACATCGCCTTGCTAATCGGAGGATCACTAGTCCTTGAATTGTTTTTCCCCTATTCACACAGAGTGTTTATTTCCTTCACGCATTATCGATTGACTTTTCTTGTGCAATGTGGATTTTTCTATAGATTGACATGATTTTTCTCTATGGTTCGTTGTCCTATTATATCCCATCGTTGAATTGTGGTCGAGATTTTCTGAATAGTTCTGTGGGCCGCGTTGCTTTCCTTCATGCATAGAATGAGAGTCGATCTCTTTCCATTTTATGGTATGTATATCTTTCTTCAAAAATTACAGTGAATATTTTGTGTTGTTCGATTAGATTTTCTTGTGGGGTGTCAATGTCCATGATTGATGGACTGTGTTTTCCCATGTAAAAGCTTGAATAGCTCTGTTGGGCTGCTTGCATGCAGTGGATTTGTCCTTAGACTGCTCTGGAGTGGTGAATGAGGGCCTGAGGTGCTTGATAAACCTGGTGGGTTGAGAACCACACAGATAGAGCTACTGAGCTGACATTATTCTCCAGAACCCCTGAAGAGCACTGCAGGGAAGATCAGGGTCTGAGGGACTGCGTTGTAAATAAGGGAGTGACTTCCTTGTGTTGGGTGTGTGTGGATGTTCTAGAATCCATGATGGCTCTTTTGTTGGTGTATGTAGCTCTTCAATGAGCTCACCATCTTAGCATTAGCCTTTACTATATTTTGGATGGCCTGATAAACCCAACTTTGTTGGCTTGGCTGATTTGTTGTTCGCCTAATAAACCCAACTGTGCTGGCTTGGATGAACTATGTAGCCTTGTGGTGTTGATGTCCATGGCTATGTGTAAGTATCTTTAAGTTCCTTATTCCTTGGGGAATCACGCCTGACTTGGGGGTGGCAACGTTGCTAAGAGATTAAGGATCATGCAGGCCTATGGTTGGGTGGAATGTTGCAGCGACGTAGCTAGTTGCGGAACAAGTTCTCTGTAAAGATAAGTACTCTTACCTAACTTATGTCTGCAATTATATATTTACCATTGATGAATGAGGATATACATGTTAAATGCTGATCTATATATGCATGAATGTTGGTTGATATGTTTTTCTTCCATTGTGTATATGAGTGATTATGCTTCATAAAATGTTTTATGTTTTTAGCATCATGCTTCAGCACTATATGTATGTATCTTCATGTTCATGGGGCTATATGCCCAGATGATTTGATGTATGGTAGCATCCTCTTCACCGATTGGAGAGTCGGGGATGTTACAGTGTGGTATCAGAGCTATGATTGTAGCATGGTTCTGAATGGGCCATGATAGTTCAGTTAACAGAGCCAGGTTGCCTACTTCCCATAAAAAAACTGCATGACAAGAGAATTTTTTTCTAAGTATTGGGATCATCATATCATCAGAGGCCTTACTCTAAAGTCCCACTGATGCATCAAATAATCTAGTCCAAATACCACCCAACGAGGGACTCATGACAAGGAAATCCATGAATTCACCTAAGTGTTAAAAATCGTCCGTGATCGGCGCCACTATGATGAAGTAATCACCGAAATTTCGATGGAGGTTAGCAGATGATGCATCCATTATTGTGGCTACTTAAAGGACTATCCACCCAACGAATAGTTGATCCGACCGCCAATGGCGCAGAAGTTACGAAATATTCTAAGTGTTGACTTTGTTGTCCATCGAAGCATGTTAGTGATATTCATCGCCGATGAACAGCGGAAGGGATGAAGGGATTGTAGACTCATAGTTGCGGATGGCTAGAGAACTATCCTTCTGATGGATAGAGCCTCTGACCACCGATGCAGTAAAGGAAAGTTCAAAATTTTTCTAAGTGATGAAAACATTGGTCATCAAAAGAAGATGGTGGTTTGTGCACCCGTTGTTGTGGAAGCCTAGAACACTAGTCTTCCGATGAGAAGAGTTCCGACTTTCGATGCCGATCGGGTTATGCTTCAGTTCGCTGATGCCACAACTTCTAGAAGCTCTGACCACTGATAGAACCATAGCTGTGGAAGATGTAGTTCGATTATGGTCCACCATTGTGAAGCTGAAGGGACTAACAGTCCGATGCGTAGGACACCCGACCGCTAATGCAACGTGGTTAGTCTATGCTATAACCGATGAAGTTTGGAATGATAGATGATAGTAGACCCGGTACTGTGAATGAAAATAGACCAGCGAATAGTCGATCAGACATGGGATAATAGACCACTATAGGCCCGATGCGGTGGATGGAATCAGATGAGTAACTCGTTGATTTAGCAGACGAATTTAGAAGTTTCAACCATCGAAACGCCTAATGAGTAGTATTTTACATCGCTGAATTGGAATCCTAAGAGGTTTCCACAGAAACTGAAGTAAGAACACTTTCTACCATTGCAGCTACTAAAGAGACTGTGCACCCGATCAACAAATGGTTTTCTCAATGATACAGAGCAGGAGTTTAGTCATTTTACCCGTTGATGAACAAACAATTTCATCGCCATTGTAGATTCAGAGGGTTAGATTGCTCTAGACTTGAAATGTCGGAGAGAAATAAACCAAGATATTGTCGATGCATAGCGGGGAATTAGTGGTTTGACCGCCAAAACACTGGAAGAGATTAAGTGAACAGACCATTGATGAATAGTCGATCTGCTTGCCGATGCAGATCGGAAGTGTAGTTGTTTTGACTACCGCATTGTCGGCATAATAGTTGGAAGAGGGTTTGATTGGGCCTAAAAATATTTGGGTTTTTCAAAGGCATTTCTTAGTGATTTTGAAGCAGTGTTCAAATGTCTTTCAGTCGGTTTTCAACATATTTCAGCAGACTGTCTGTGGTCACAAAGCTGAATATGAAATAGGGAAAATTCTATGTTTTAGTGAAATTGTTGTTTTATGAGTTTCCATAAGAAAAATTAAGTAGTTTTGATTTATATTAATGTATGCATCTAACAGTTTGCTACTAACACATTTGCAGAACTATAGATAATTCCCAAGAGAAGTACTCTAGAAAGAACAGTGTGGTAAAGCCAGAGGTGGTTCAGTCATGAGAACCCATGATGGGTATGATGCTTAGGATTCTTACGAGTGAGCAGAAGATACTATGGGAGAAAATGTCTGTAATGGAAATGAGGACATAGAGTCTAATGGAAGGAGATTCCATGGGACACCGTCTAAGGCTATAGCCACCATGAGAAGCTTGGTTAAAGCCCAGGAAGAGTAGCATCAATTGAATGCTGCCATATTGTAGATTTTGATAGATTTACAAAAAAAAAAGATTCTGGACAAGGTACATCAAGACCAGAAGGTAGTAAGAGAAGCACTAAGAGAAGAATAAGGACTTCTAGTGGATCATCTGACTCTAAAGGCTCCAGTGGAGATACAATTTCATCTTCTCATAAAAGGAAAAGAAGAAGGCACCATAGGGATCACTCTCGAGACGAATTTAGGAAAGTTGAACTTCCTACATTTGATGTTGAGATAAAGACGGGACAAGAAGATGAGGCTTGGCTTCTTGGGATAAAGAAGTACTTTCAGGTGCAGGATTATTCAGGAAACATGAAGGCATGAGTTTCCATATTCAATATGAATGGAAGGGAATCCATTTGGTGGGAACATGTCAAGAAGGTAAAGAAGATCAGTGAAAGGAAACTAAAGTGGAAATAGTTCAAGAAGTATTTTAGGAAAAAATACCTTTCTGACAGGTATTATGATGACAAGATCAAGGAGTTCCATGAGTTGAGATTGGGACAATAGACCATGGATGAATATGCAAATAAGTTTTTGGAATTGTTGAGGTATGTCCAGTACATCAGAGATGAAAAAGTGAAGAGCCGGGGGTTTCTAAGTGGATTTCCTCAAGCTTACAAAGATAGAATTGAGTTCTATGAACCGAGAACTCTCAAAGAAGCAATAAGAAAGGCTATATATTGCTATGAGCAAAGCAAAGGTAAACCTAATTACCATAAAGCATGGGAGGACAAGAATAATGAGTAGTTTGACCAAAGAAATAAAGGTTCTGAACCTTATAGATTTAGGAATCAACAAAAGCAACCATCCCAAGCTATGAGTAATCTAGTTGGAGTGACACGTGGAAAGCCTAAAGAACCACTTCATAATAAAGGTCCATTGAAATGTTGGAAATGTGAAGCACCCCAATTGCGTAGATATTGTCCACTTGAGAATGAAAGTGCAAGGCTAGCTTATAACATTCTGGGAGCAAAAACAGTGGGTCAAGTAGTAAGGGAATTCCCTAGAATTTATGCAGCACTGGAGGATCTCCAGGAAGATCATCACTCAACTATGGTTGAGGTTACAGGTAAGATTGTTGAACAATATATTTCTATTTTGACTGACCCTAGTTCTACTCATAGTTACATTACTCCTAGGGTAGTGTAGATTTTATCTTTTAAGAAGGTAAAGCATGGAAAATCTTGGTTAGTCCAGCTAGCCACTGGGACCAAGAGAAAAGTTAGTGAATTGGTAGAGAAGTGCCCATTGGTCATGAATGGATTGAACACTTGTGTAGATCTGAATGTTCTACCACTCGGTTTCTATGATGTTCTCATTGGAATGGATTGGTTGGAATCCCACCAAGTGAATCTTGACTATTATAACAAGAATTTGGAATGCATGGATGAAGAAGGAAACCCAGTAGTTGTGAAAGGTATTCCGAAGTTAATTTCAGTAAGGCAGGTTTCATCAATGCAATTGAAGAAGTTCTGTAGGAAAGGCTTCCAGTTGTATGCAACTCATATTCTAGAACCAATAGGAGATGAAACTCCTAGGTTGGAGGACAATTAGGTGTTACAGGAATTCAAGGATGTATTCCCTGATGAGATTCCAGGACTTCCTCCAAAAAGGGACATTGATTTCACCATTGAACTTGTGCTAGGAGTAGCACCAGTGTCCAAGACACCCTACAATATGAGTACACCAGAGATTCTAGAATTGAAGATGCAGCTACAAGAGTTGTTGGAAAATAAGTATATCCGACCCAGTGTGTCTCCTTGGGGAGCACCATTTTTGTTTGTGACAAAGAAAGATGGTACACTTAGGTTATGTATTGATTACATATAGTTTAACAAGGTTACTATGAAGAATAAATATCCTTTGCCCAGGATTGATGACCTATTTGATCAAATGAGAGGAGAAAAGGTATTTTCAAAGATTGACTTGAGGTCTAGTTACCATCAGGTGAGAATCAAGGATGAAGACATTCATTAGAAAAAATTCAGGATAAAGTATGGACATTATGAATTTGTAGTTGTACTGGTCTCACAAATGCAGCAGCCACATTTATGTTCCTTATGAAGAGTGTCTTCAGTAAGTATTTAGACAAGTTTTTTCTTGTTTTTTTTTATGACATTCTTGTTTATTATAAGAATGAGGAAGAGCATGAAGAGCATTTGAGACTGACATTGCAAGTGCTGAGGGAACATCAGTTGTATGCAAATTTGATTAAGTGTGACTTCTATAGGGATAGAATTTAGTATTTCGGTCACATTATCTCAAAAGAGGGTATATCAGTAGACCCTAAAAGGATTGAAGCCATTATGAATTGGCCTACTCCAAGAAATGTGACGGATGTAAGATCTTTTATGGGACTTGCAGGATACTATAGGAGATTCATTGAAGAATTTTCCAAGGTTGCACATGCCATCACTTCTTTGAAAAAGAAGGGGATGAAGTTCAAATGGACTTTGAAGTGTGAAGAAAGCTTCCAGCTGTTGAAGAACCTTCTCACCAGTGCACCAATATTGAAAGTTGCAGAACCAGAGAAATATTTTGTGGTATGTACCAATCCATGCGGACTAGGGCTTGGAGGATTCCTTATGCAGGACAACCATGTGATATGTTATGAGTCAAGAAAATTGAAGGAGCACGAGAAGAACTATTCCACTCATGATCTAGAGCTTGTAGCCATAGTACATGCTCTCAAGATGTGGAGACATTACTTGATGGGAAGAATATTTGAGCTCGGAACAGATCACTGTGGACTGAAGTATTTGTTTGATCAACCTAATCTGAATGCTAGGCAAGTGAGATGGTTGGAATTTTTATGTGAGTTTGATTTCGAAATCAAGCACATAAAAGGAAAAGAGAACAAGGTATCTGATGCACTCAGCAGGAAGGTACATGAAATGCATGTGGCATCTCTTAGTATTTGCCAATCAGATTTGAATTGTTTGAGCAGGTAAAAGACAAATTGTAGTAGAAAAGTATTGAGAAGAGGTATGAGGGATATAAATTGGAAGAAGATGGACTTATCACTTTTAAAGGCATAATTTATACTCCTAAAGTAGCATATTTGAGGAGAATTGTTATGGATGAAATCCATCAAGCTCCGTATTCTGGTCACCTAGGATATCAGAAGAAAATTGCTACAGCTAGAGGGCAGTACTTTTTTCCAAGTATGAAAAGGACATGGCTGAATACATTTCAAGGTGCACGAAATGTCAATAGGTAAAGGTTGAGCATCAACATCTAGCAGGTTTGTTGCAGCCTTTGCCAGTTCTGAAATGGAAATGGGAAGTTATTTCCATGGATTTTATTACAGGATTGCCAATGACTTGGAGACATCATGATTTCATCATGGTTGTAGTAGACAAGTTGACAAAGGTAGCACATTTTATACCAGTGAAGTCTACGCATAAAACTAATGACATTTCAAATATCTTCATGAAGGATATTTTCAAATTACATGGATTGCCGAAGGCAATAATTTCGGACAGAGATGTCAAGTCCACTTCCAATTTTTGGAAGGGGTTGTTTGCATATTTGGGTACAAAGTTAAACTTCAGCACTGCATACCATCCACAGACAGATGGACAGACAGAAAGAGTTAATCAGGTTCTTAAAGATATGCTTCGCATATATGTGATGGACAAACCAACCAAGTGGGAAGATTACTTGCACTTGGTAGAGTTTGCTTATAAAAATGGACATCAAGCATCGTTGGGGATGAGTCTGTATGAATATTTGTATGGAAGAAGGTTTAGGACACCAATGACTTGGGATAAACTAGTGAACATAGTTGTTCTTGGACCAGAATTGCTCAAGGAAATGGAGCAAGAGGTTGTAAATATTAGGCAGAATCTGAAAGTAGCACATGACAGATAGAAAAGCTATGCAGATAAACATAGGATGAACAGAGAGTTCAGTGTTGGGGATCATGTTTACCTTAGAGTGAAGGCAAAGAAAAGTTCCTTGAAGTTTTGAAGTTGTGCCAAGCTGTCACCTAGATATTATGGGCCATTTGAAGTGCTTGAAAGAATAGGGCTTGTTGCATATAGACTTGCATTTCCTGCCAGTACTAGAGCTCATAATGTTTTTCATGTCTCTTTGCTTAAGAAATATCTACATGATCCTAAACATGTTATAAATTGGGATGTGATTCAGGTGGAACCCAAAGGAGAGTTCCAAATTGAGCCAATGTGCATCCTTGACAGGAAGGTCACACTACTCCAGAACCGAGCCATAGGGAAGGTAAAGGTGCAATGGGAGCATTATGGACCTAAAGAGGCTACGTGGGAGCTGGAGGATGCCATGCGATTGGAAAATCCATTTTTGTTCAATCCTGCAAAACACTGAGGAGGTATCAGTGTAGAATTTTGTTCAAATTTTGTAAAGCACTGAGAACAGTGCTATTGAAGGGGGAGGGGAATGTAATACCTAGGTTTTAACCCAACTTACATTAAAAATACATGATATGAATATTGTAAATAATCTTGGTGCAGAGCTAAAGGCCAATGCCCCACCATTGATTTGGTTATGCTATGTTTTGGATTGAAATAGTCACCGATGGTATATCGGGACATGCAGCATACATATTAAGTTGTGGCACCATGTAACTATGCATTTTTAATTCAACCAAAAAAACAACTATGTTCACGAAAACTAAATTGAGAAGGGGCATGATTTCCTAAGGATAAAGAAAGGGGAATGTTGAGGATTGAGTCATGGGGGTCAAATCCATGTGTCACCTCTCTCTTCACTCACCCTCCCTTGTCTCATCCAACCACCACCCTTCATTGTTCTGTTGTTAGTGAGGTGTCCTATTCATTGATAGCAAGACCAATACGCCAGGATGGCCATTCTCCCCATGCGCCTACACTCTCCACGGCACATGTTTTTTTCTTCCCAATAACCATCTCAGGAGGCTTCTCACTCACCTTCACATGAGAGAGAAAAATGAATGAACATTCCATTGTTGTGGGGTTTTCCATTCCTCACACACCACCTTGCTAATCGGAGGATCGCTAGTCTATGAATTTTTTTTCCCCTGTTCACGTAGAGAGTTGTTTTCCTTCACGCATTGTCGACTATGTTTACTTGTGCAATGTGGATTTTGTTGTAGACTATCATGGTTTTCCTCTATGGCTCATTGTCCTGTTATATCCCATCGTTGAATTGTGGCTGGGATTTTTTGAATAGTTATGTGGGCTGCGTTCCTTTCCTTCATGCACAGATTGAGAGCTAGTATCTTTCCATTTTCTGGTCTGTATATCTTTCTTCAGCGATTGCAGTGAATATTTTTTGCTATGGGCTCAGAGTTTCTCATGGCCTATCAATGTCCACAATTGCTGGACTATTTTTTCCCCTGTAAAAGCTTGAATAGCTCTGTTGGGATGCTTGCATGCAGTGGATTTGTCCTTGGACTGCTTTGGAGTGGTGAATGAGGACCTGAGGTGCTTAATAAACCTAGTGGGTTGAGAACCACATAGATAGAGCTACTGATCTGGCTTTCCTCTCCATAACCCCTGAAGAGCACTGGAGGGAAGATCAGGGTCTAAGGGACTATGTTGTAGAGAAGGGACTGACTTCCTTGTGTTGGGTGTGTGTGGATGTTCTAGAAGCCAGGATGGCTCTGGTGTTGGTGTCTGTAGCTCTTCAGTGAGCTCACCATCTTAGCATTATCCTTTCCCAGCTCCTAGATGGCTTGATAAACTCAACTTTGTTGGCTTGGCTGATCTGTTGTTCGCTTGATAAACCCAACTATGTTGGCTTGGCTGAACTATATACCCTTGTGGTGTTGATATCCCTAGCTATGTGTAAGTCTTTTTAAGTTCCTTATTCCTTGGGGAATCATGCTCGACTCGAAGGTGGCAGCGTTGCTGAGAGATTAAGGAGCATGCAGACCTATGGTTGGGTGGAACATTGCAATGACGTAGCTGCCTGCGGAACAAGTTCTCTATAAAGATAAGTTCTCTTTCCTAACTTGTGTCTGCAATTATATATTTACCATTGATGAATGAGGATATACATGTTAAATGTTGATCTGTATATGCATGAATTATGATTGATATGTTTTGCTTCCGTTGTGTATATGAGTGATTATGCTTCATAAAATGTTTTATTTTTTTAGTATCATGATTCAAACTATATGTATGTATCTTCATGTTCATGGGGCTAGATTCCTAGATGATTTGATGTATGGTAGCATCCTCTTCACCGGTCGAAGGGTCGGGGACATTACAAAACCATCGTATAAAGTTTGTCCAAAACAAGCAATGCCAAGGTCCCATTTCTTGCAATGGTCCCCCTTTAGTGAGAATGCCTTCCCAAACAACTTATCAGGCAAATTTATTCCTGAATCCCATTTCCTCAACTGTAATTATCCAAACATTAGAATCCACCATGCGTATTTAGCATCATAGGAAATGACATTCATGCTATGGAAATCATACCACTGCACTGAAAACTGGAAATTCTCAATGCAAAATTGGAAATCTGTCAGACTTCCCCACCCAACACAAAGTTCCTTATGTCCTTGATGCACATCAACATTGAATCTCACAATTATGTTGCTGCAAATACATAGGTGTGAGTCCCATGTCCCACCCTAGTGAGTATATGCATCATTCAAGTAACAAGGATGCCCAAACTTCTCACAATAATATGATGCATCACAATTATCTCCACAAATTCAAGCAGGAAAAATAAATAAGTGTCCCATCATCCAATCTGAGAGGGTACTGACACTCCAACCAAAATTTCCATGTGAACACTTCCAATGGATCAACTTTATACCATTGGTCATAGGGTACAACAATCCATCCAACTGTGTGTATTTCCTCCACCAAGACCACTTGATGCAATATGTTTTTCTCATCAATTCCTCTTGACAGTTTGATTGCACAGCTACCTTCCACTGCTTATGAGCAAAAATTGTTATGCAAGAAGACTCTATGTGTGACATGTAATATTCCACCCAATCCACATGTGGTTGAATGGAAGCAAGTGACAGAAATATGTTCCTATGTAGCTGATGTGAGGGTGATGGTGCATTCCACAAGTCATCACCAACACCTAGGAAAGCCTCTATCTCTTCCTGTTGCATCACCAAGGAAAATTCCTTCTACCAAATTTCATTCTCTCTTGATGAGGCTGAAATAGAAGTACGGGTAGTTTTATGAATCATATATATACAATAATTATCCACCCAACTTATGGCTGCCGCATCTTCATCCTCATATGAATCTCCCATGGGGAAGAGATAATTTTTAGGAAACAATTCCAATTTTTCTGGAAAAGACCAAGTGCTTGGTTCTAATCAAAATTGTATGTATAGTCCTCAAGCACAAAAAAATTAGAACGCACCTCATGTGCATTTGTATGGAATGTATCCAATTTCTACAAATTAAATCCTTGTGGTTGCCCACATTCCAAGGCAATTCCAGTCACAACAAAAAAATTATTGCAGAAATTAAATTCTTTATCTCCCGCCTTCTTCACTTTAAAGGTGTCTCTATCCACCCAATCAATGGATGAATAAGGAATTTTATTTTATGATCCATAAGTAATGTCATTATCCATATTTATGGTAGATAAGAACAGTTCATCTTTCCTCTCAACCTCAATGAGTGCTTGGCTAATATTCTCTTCCTCGTAGCTTTTTACAAGCACCTGCAAATCTAAGTGGATCTCATGATCCACCATCTCATGAGATTCCTTCCTATGTTCAAGAATGCAATCATCCTTGTGAATATGGATTAATGGTGTGTAGGAGGGTAGGTAATAACTTTTCAACTTCTCATGAAGTTTCTCTATCGCCATCTTGGATTCTTGGAGTGCACATTGAGTGCTCTTCAAGGAATCTTGGGTGGTCAATAAATCTTGTGTGAGCTTGCAAATTTATTCTCCATCCTTCAAGGATTCTCCATGCAACACATCATCACACTCAATCAAATAATATCTATCAGAAAGCAATTTTAAGAATTCTCCTTGTATTGTAGACAATGCCTTTTGCATCTCCTCCTTGTATTCAAGTGAATATTGATCTTCCAATGAAGCAGCTATCCAACACTGGTGTGCCACTGAAGAATGTGTGTCTTGGAGAAGGTGTAAATAATTTTGAATATTCTTTTCATCCATTTTCAAAGGCCAAGGAAATGAGTGGGGCTCTTTAGGAAAATCACCCCCTTCTTCTTTCCTGCAATTTTCTTGATGTGACTTGTACTTCTCTTTATGAATCTTTCTTTTTGCTTTCCCACTTGCAAGACTAGATGGCTCATAGATATCCACAATGGTGATAGTGGGATTGGGATTCTAAATGAGTTCAATCCTCTCCTCTGATGTGGATGAAACTTCATAATGCTGCAAGAGAGTCCAAATTTCATAACTTTTTGCATCCCTTTGCATCAGATTTTTCTCCTTCAGATTTCCTAGTTCACACCTAGCTGGTGGGGGCTTGTATTCCACTTCATTGGGAAATTAAAATAATGAATTATGATCTGATATTTCCTCTTATTTTGTATTTGATCCAAATTATTTCTTCACCATATTATCATCATTGACCATATCACCCTTCTTTGCACTGATTTTGTGATCACTAGCAGGGAAGATAGGACTCAATTTATCTCCCTCACAATTGGCCTTCCTTTTGCAGTCCTCAAATGCAAGTGAATACTTTTTTTCTTTACATGGATCAAATGGTTGCAGGTGTACAAGGATGATACAAAAATCAGAACTTTTATTATCCATGTTCTTAACGTTACTATCTTCCTGTACGGATACTATGGTGGCCCGCTCTTCCACCAAAATATTTGCCTCACACCCAAGCGGTGTGGCCTTGTTTTCATCTTCATTATGTGGCTTAGAAGGTGATTGTAAATTTGATTTATATACCTCTTTTGGATATGATACAAAATATGTCTCACCACCCATACATGAGCCATAACCTTGAGCAGTGATCCGGAGATCACCCACCAAGAAACTTGAATTGCATTCCTCTTCAACCTCTTCTCTTATGCAACCACCTTGTGTTGATTTGTACTTCACCTCTTGGATCTCTATCTCCACTTTATCTCTCTTCTTATTCAAGGAAATTAAAGCTACTTCATCTTTAGTGGTACTCATGTCACAATATTTAGAATATCTATTTGAAGCAAAACCAAACAAACTCTTAAATATTGAACATGCCGATGGCTTGGAGGAATCTTCACCTTTGGTTTTTGTCTTATTCTTCTTTTCTCAAAGAGTTGGAAAAACTTGGTTCCTCTATGGATAGATTTCTACTCTTGAAAGAATTCTCATAATCATGCTTGGTCTAGAGTCCATACTTAAAATAAATATAATCTCTAAAATAAAGGTTTGCACAAATATTCCTGCCCAAATGTGGATAGTCCTTGTAGCAGTGAGACATGTTCTCACATGCTTCAATAATATCTGTCAAGTTTTTATTAAACATTGGGGAATTTTATATGATATCTTACCCTTCTGATGTCCAATATTTTTCATCATATTCATTTTTTGGTAAGCCTCCATCAAGATAGAGGATTTCTTCTTCTTCATATCTTCTGCAACATTCTTCATACTGCTCATTATAGTCATCCCCATTGTATGACATGGCTGCAAATTTATTCAATGAGAGATTTATTTCCATAGGATTATCCAAGGAAATATCTCTGATACCATTGTAATTTCATAAGTATGGTGTATATACTTTATCACTTTAATTCTATATTTTTTCTTAAATAATTCTGAAATTTAAGGAGTCCACACAGAGACTTCTCGGATTGGCAAAAACAAGGGTTTCTTCTGGAATATTTTGTAGAGTAAAAGATCGATATATGGGAAGAAAAAAAATATATGTAAAACATTTAATTTACTCTCCCATAACACATTTATATCGGGTTCCATTTAGGTTTCAGAATTTGTGCAGTGGAAACCTACTACCACGCTTCTAGGCAGCCAAACCGTGCAACTAAGGAGAGTAGTTCTGCCTGTTTCAACCAGAGGCTTCAGGGAAATTTCAGAGGTTTTTTATAGACTTAATTTAATATATAAAATGGTATTTATACATTTTTCTGAGGTTTTGGAAAGTTTGAGGTGTTTTGGGTGAATTTGGCAATTTCTAGCAATTTTGGTCAAGAAAAACCCTGCGCAGAGGAGGATGAAAAAGGGTGGTATGAACAAAAAAAAAGGGTTATAGATATTTTTATGGTAATTTATGCCTTATAGTGACCTACAGGAACTAACGGATCTCATTTTTATTTTACAAAGCCTATTTTGCATCAATTTCAGTAAAACTAGTAATCTAGCTAGGGCCTTAAAAAAACTATTAAATCAACTTAAATCCAATTCTGTGAAACATGAGATTTCTAAAATATATAAATATGATCTCTCTGAACATGAATAATTATTTAAATCCCTTCCCCATCATGAAATATTCATTACAATACTCATATTCTCTCATTCCCCCCATACATTGATAAAATATGATATTTTTATGAAACTGAGGTAATATTCTTCAGGGTATGAGATATATAGACTTTATAAATGTAATTTTAAGAATATATTAACACTATATAATATAAATAAAATTATTTACTGACCACTACAAAGACGCTTCCGAAATTAAGGGGCAGGAGGCCCGAATCATGACCAGCAAGGGGCGGTGAGCATAAGTGAAGCATGGGATTCATTGGATCTCAACCTGAACTTGATGGAGGATGTAGTATAATTCTATAATAAGCTTCATTTTCTGTAATTAGTGGTCCATATACCTGCAATACATAGAAATGGAAATGGAAGAGAAGGGAGGAGGGGTTTGGGGATCATCACCCAATGGTATGAGGCACAACACTTAAAGAATATGCTCACATAGCATAAACACAATATCAAATTATCAAAACTGAATCAATGGGAGTGAATTCACTTTTTGTAGAATTCTGGATGACCTATTTAGTAAGTTGAGGCCAATGGTGACCTGTGAGAGCAAGTCAACCCCATGGGTGACCTAACCCTAGCCACAAAACCACCCCCTTCAGGAAATTATGCAAGTAGGACCATGTGGAATTGTTTCCAAGTCCAAATCTTCCTTCACAATTAGAAATTGTGCCCTCCCTTAGTTAAAAGATGCCTCTTTTGAGTTATGATAACTTTCTGTTTTTCTTGGGTCATAAGGAAACTTTTTCTTTCCTTCAAAAACTTTCCTACTTTTATCTTACAGCTTTTCTGAGATCCATAAGAGGAAAATGTGCCCTCCCCTTTGAAATACTTTTCTTATTTTACCTTTGTCTACTTTTTGCTACCTTTAGGCAACTTCCATTTATTCTCCTGTTTTCTTTTGTCATGGAATTTCTTATTTTTACCAAGGAAAGTTGACTAGATTTCCCCATTGTGCCCTCCTGACATGGCAGCCTTAATTCCACATCATTATTGTGCATAATAAATAAAATTTCTGACATAAAATTAAATACATGCCTTAAAACAATTATTAGTAAAATTTATCTTATGAGGAATAATTAATATCAATTTTGAGCCCCTAGGAACTTATCATGATCAACACTTTTTAATGGTCAATTTGAGGGGACATGACATGCACAATGTATGAGATATAACTAACTAGAAACTTTGTAAAGTTTTATTTCTTTAAAATATTCTCTATTTGAGAAACATATTTGGTGTGATATTTCTCTATCATTGTACTTGTCAGAATCTATGTATTCGTGAAAATTACCTTCACCGACTGAGACATGTCTGAATCCACATACTCTTCTACCAAGTAGGTAACAAAACACATGTTTTGTTGTACATGTATATGTATTGAATGTAATAATATAATTTTTCCTAGCACCTATATAGATATATATAGAATCTATGAGATACTACAAACATGAACAAGAATCAGATTAAACTTTATGTTTGTGATAATGGATTTATAAGCGATTAATCTTGAATCCTTTTAGGAACTCTACCGAACATTTTCTCAATAGAAGAGAATATTATATAATGATTTTTATACATCTAAGGTTAAGAATCATCCAATATTATTAAATATAGATTCCTTATGAATATGAGTACCATACATGGTTTCTACATAGCAGGAGGTTAATTTAACCAGTTCCATTAGTTTTTTAATGATCTACAAATCTAGTTTTTGCCTCTCAAATCTAGGATGTGGGAATCATAAATTTGAGTCCTCCATCATGGAGACTCATACTCATCTATATATAACACATATACTAATATAATTAAGATAAATATATTACATTCAGGATACTTACATTTCTCTGAATATAAATAGGGTTTCTATTATGTCTTCATCCTAATAAACATAGGAATGTCTTGATCTACTCTCTTCCAAAATCAGACATTTGAATGAATCCATGTCATTATGTTTTTATATGTTAGGGAATATGTTTTTCCCTACAGTAAAAATGATTCAAATGATTAACAACATTACATAATCAATAAATGTAATCACATGAAAACTTTCAACATACGAGCAATTGTTCACACAGTTATGTACATAGATTAAATCAATGTTTCAACATAAATCCATTCATATATTTATGTAATTTTTTGAAGCCCTATGTCAATATTAAATTCATATTTATGAAATAAATATACAACCCCATATTCATATCTCATAAGTCAAGCATGTATCCCTCTATCTGATATATTATGGCGAATCATGTAGTCCCATGTTGACAGTTTATGAAGCATGCATGCAACGCTATATATCATGTATTATGAAGGAATATTTCCACCTTATATCAATAATATATAATTATATATCAGTATTACATAATCTTATATCATTCCTATATCATATCACATAATATGGACTAATGATATTGGTAACATGCCAATAAAGATACAAAACAATGTATATGCTCAACACAATTACAAGTCCAGGAATACAGATATATATATTAATGAAACATATTAAGAAAAAAAATTATATCTGACTTATAACAAAATATAAAAAATTAAAATATAAATTACTCATCTTTATTGTTTCTTGTGGGTTCCCTCTTAATTTCTGCACCCTTGTAGACATAGTTGGAGTCCTTTATTCAATTCAACTTTAAGCACTCCAAAAACTTACTGCATGTACTAAAAGGTGATTCTTTACATGGGAATAAGAATCCCATGCAACCAAGAGAGAATTATATTCTCCACTAAAGTAAATATTCATTTCTATCAACCTCTTCCTCAGATGATTTCTTTTGAGAAGGTTCACCTCATTCTACGATAGTGGATGCATGAAGTCATCCTTATTTCTTATTTCTTGCATAAAGCTATTTCGCAAAGTATCCATTCTTTCCATAATAAAAGTATTCAGCCTTTGATTTATCGAATTCCTTCTTGAACTTCTTCTTCATTCCATGAAATAATTTCTTGGGAGTGAATGGATTCGCCACCCTTTTTAGTCTTGTCATGAGGGAAAGATTCCCCTCTTTAGTGCACACACCCTTTCTTTGGATGCACTCTTCTTCTTGGATGGAATAATGCCATATTATTTTGAATTTAAGATTCTCTTCTCTTCCATTTACTATTTCTAAGAAATACTCCCATGAGGAAGGGATTCCACCAATGGAGGTTTGAAGTAGGTCATTCTCATTCATCACCACATTGATTCTTACAAGCTAATATTTCACTTGTGAAATATTTGTGAAGAATGATTCTACACTCTGATCCTTCTCCATCTTTAGGTTGCACAATTTTTTCTTCAATGCACCTTTTTGAGTGGGATATTTCTTCTCATACAAGTTTGTAAGTGTTTTAAAACACTCATTTCTCATTTTTAGTGGTGTGATCACCGACATGAGATTATCTTTCATGGAGTCATATATGATCTTATTTTCCTTTGGGTAATTATTCTTGTAATTTATTCTTTTTACATTAGTGATAGGATCCTCTACCATGAAGGTAACGAGTGAATCAATATCATGCTCCTCGAGAAGATTCAACACTCTTTTCTTCCATGTGTTGAATTTGGAAGTACCTTCAAGGTGGTATTTTGATTGAATGGAGATCAATTTCATGGCTGAAATATTTTTCTCAAGTCTTAAACATATACATAGTCTTATCTTATTTAACAAAACCAATCTCCTTCACTCCCTATGCTCTAATACCATGTTGTTTGAGAAAAATCGAAGATGATTGAACTTTACAAATTTTATCAAAAAATTTTAGAACTTATGAATTTCATAAATTAGCCACATGTGAATCTTTATATCAAGCACATATGAATTTTATAAATAAATCAGCCACATAAATCAACTCCATAAATCAACCATATAAATCAATCAACAGCGAGAGACGATATATACCCAGGAAAACCACCCAATCACAGAGGATGGAAAACCAAACAATTCTTTTAGAATGATAGATATTTTTGTAGAGAATGGTTTACAACACATAAGCATATTTATTGATAAGAGATATCACCTCAAAATTAGAGAAGAGATATCCAATGTAACCCTACAAAAACAATTGTATTCAACTATATTAAACTTTCCATATGCCAAACATATTAATAACAATCCAAAGACCCTAACATGCATAAGGTAGAAAATAGAAGGATCATTAAAAAAACTGAGAGTGCCACATAGTGCATTCAAAAGGAGGATCTAACTAGAGTGCCCTTCGTTTCCTCAATTAGATTTAACTGGATGTTCGTTGTATTGAACTAAAAGTGAACTTACTTGAACCGAATGTTAACTCATTTGAACTTAATGTTAACTTTACATAAACTAAATGTTAACTGAATTGAACTTAATGTGAACTAAACTCAATCTTTAATTGATTGATGATCACTTAGTTATTATGATAACTTAAGTGTCATCGGTGCTTCACTCTCTGTGTCATCCATGCACAATTTATGTTATTAACTTTTGCATTGATCTCTTTAGTTAATTGATGGATGCTTATTGATGAACAATAATATCTTCTTTACTTAATTGATTATATTCATTAGTAGTTCAACTGATGCTTTAATTGAGGCATTGATTGAGACATTTGTATTTTACTGAAGATTTATAACTTGATATCACTTAGACGTTGGCATGGGAAATTCAAATTCTCTTTATCTATGCTTTATCTTATTATCATTAGATAAATAATGCATGGCCCGTATGTGAATTATTTATCCATATTATCATATGATACTCAGAATAATTATTCCATACATATTGATGATCATATATATTACCCTACAACATATAGTCATATGCTGAAGTGATTCAATCTAGGGATAGAAAATCTATAAAAGATACTTATATCACTCAATGAACATGAATAGAAATATATCACATAGTATAACAACCTCAAAAAATGGAGGTCCACTGTCTTAATACAACACAAGACTTTAATGTTAATACAACAAAATATCATCTCCACAATTGGAGATCGATTCTCATAGGGTACATTTTATGAGAATACTTCTCTGGATATTACTCACAACTCTAGTGTTGATATTACTCACAAGAATCAACTTGATATTACTCACAATATTTACAATACAAAATCACCACCTCAATCATATAAGGATACATACGACTTGATATGACTCATGACAAGTTCAAATTTATATTACTCACAAGTCCAGAGAATGACTCTTGATGATGTACAATATGCACCTATTGCATATGTTTATTGTAATATAATGTAAATTGTTTGAATATCTAACATAATCAGATTGGAAGCATTAAAATTTTAACATGGTATTAGATCCATCCTGAAATAAGTCATTGTGCAGCTATAATTGAGTAAAGTTAGAAACTAGGGTTTTGTATTCCAGACACTTCCCTCCATAGATTAGTTGAAAAATGGGGTATATTAAAATCACCTTATGATGGTGACCTTCATGTGGAGGAATATTCTAGTTTTGTGTATTTTCAATTTTTTCCCTAACATTGCTTCTAAGAAAACTATGACATCAAATATTTTGTAGTTATGTCCATTGATTAGGAAAAAGAATACCATTGCTCACATCTCCTTGAGGAGGAGTATCTCTCTCTCCAATCGGTTTTCCAATATTCCAAAGTTTAAAAATTAGGGTTTCACTATCAAACCTTAGGTCATGCATATTAAATTGAGCACATAGATCTATGGATAAACACACAACTCACAAAATAGATCACACAATTTACTCAACAATTGAAAAATGAAACAGTACAAAAATGGCTTGCAGTTGTGAATGCTTTCATTAATCAAAAAGTAATTGGATAATAATTAAAATGAACTACAATAACTTTAATAGACACATGAAATTCGAATCCACATGAGGAAATTCAAATTGATAGACTCTACTTGACTGTAGATAACCAAGACCTTGTCTAAATCACTATCAGAGGACTCAGTAGTTAACTGACCTTGTCTAAACCATAACTGGAGTTCATCAGAGCTCTAAAACACAAATCAAGTGTTACATTCAGTAATGACTAAGGCTAACTCATTGTGGTAGGTGAGAAATTCACCCCACAGGAGTGCAATCAAGTAAACCTAGTGCTAACTAAATGTAGAGGAATAGAACTGAATGTAACTAACTCCTAACTTAGCTTGACTAGTCATTAACTAAACTTAACTAACCTTGGTTGGTTTCGGCACTCCTAGTGGCTTCCTAAATTATATGAATTGGTCTAGGAGGCTCCTAAACTGATGCAATTAAGTGCAATCAGTGGCAGTAAGCCTCAATTAGTGTTCCCCACACTTTATTAACTGAAACATGTGTCCCAATTAGGCCAAGTGGACCCAATGGTGCTAATGACTATAAATAGACTGGATGGATTCCCGATTTAGACATGACTCCTTATTTAGAAATTTGACCAAAGTTGGACAACAGAGTATTAATAATCCTAACACCCCCCCTGAATGCTAACTTGGAAAATATGTGGGCCCTGGTAACTAAGACCATAGGTCACCCATTACATCAAGGAAAAATAAAGTAACTTCTTAATACAAGGATTTGGGGAAAAGACCACATGGGAAAAGAGCGACCCCTCTATATAAGTAGGTAGAATCAAGTCTCAAGTTTGAAAAACTTGAAAATATGTTGATGCAATATCCATCTCTGTTAGGTAGTGAAGCAGCATGCATGGTGTGCTGTGCACATGTTTTCTGGGACCTAGCATGTAGACTTCTCCTTTTTCTCCAAAAATGATGATGGAAGGAAGGAGGAATGTAACCTTTGTATCTTTTTGAATGAAGAGGTGTATGATCATATCCATTCTTATGAATTTAGTGAGTCTGATCCCTTTCCATATAGCATCTTATAGGGAGTCTATTGCATCTCCCTGAAAGAGGTAAGATAACATGACATAGCGCAATGGTATTTCCTTTTTTACTGTCAGGTGAGTCTCCAGTCATCTTCCTAGCTTTTAGTTTGGAAGTAGGGACTGAATCTAGATATGATTCACCCTAAATATCAAGGTCATAAACCGATAAATATGGATCTACAATACTAGTAGAAACTGTAAAAGAAGTAGATGAAATGATTTTACCTTCCCTTGCAAGTGGCTGCTGAGAGTGCACTGGTTCTGAAGGAGGCATGAAATGTGAGAACTCATATGTTTTTGAAGCATGATTTGCAATACCATTTTCTATGATGCTCCCAGTAGAGATATTTGTTATCTCCATTGATTCAGGACTAAACATCACTTGCTTTGGAGATCTAGTATGGTTCATCTGATAGATAGATAACAGGTTTGAAGCTAGGGAGGGAACAAATAGAACATCTTTGAACCTTCCATGTTCAAGTTTGACAGAGCCCTTCCCCTTTGTTTTGATGTTACTGTTATTTCCTATATGAATACTAGGACCATCGAAGGACTGAAAAGAAGAGAATGATTCTCTGGATGCAGCCATATGGTTGGAAGCTCCAGAATTAATGAGGAAGACATGTGATGGTGTGCAACAAGCCTTCAATGCATGGCATTTCCTTTGGTATTCTTCATCTTCTTCTTCTTCAGATTCATCCCTCCTTGCACTAGCAGGTAGAGAAATGTTATGTTTATTCAAAAGAAGAGCCATTTCATCAAGTTGTCTTCTCATACAAGAGATTTCTGAATGAAGGCCCCTTCCACAGTAAGAGAAGAGGACCTTGCCTTTTCCATTCTTATTACTTCTCTTCAAACCTAAAGGTTCTTTTGACTTATCTTTATTCACAAGAGACTCGTCCCTTTTCTTCCCTTTGTCATTCGCTACCTTATCTCCTCTTGCAACCAGAGCTAGATCTTTGGAGAGCAAGTGTCCATGTGCTTCATCATGCCTATTCATGTACTTAGCTTTTTATTTATCCGATTCTTTCTCTTCCTTTGCTTCTTCTATGAGTCTGAAGAGATGCTTGGTGAAGAGCATTACCACCATGTCATCCTTCCACTAGTGATAGTTGAAGGGAGTGAGAGGCTCCACTGGATGAGCCATTTTGAATGTAGTAAGAAGGAATGAGCTTCTGTAACGAATGCAGTGAGAAGAAGAGGTTGCTTGTAGCAAATTTTGTAAGAAAAGATGATAACATGTCACAAAATCAAACATACAAAGTAAGGTCGATAGTATACACTTTTGGAATTTCCTTCACACCCAACATGGTTGATCAAGCAAGGTTGATAAACCATTTCCTAACTTGGGATATTAAGTGGTAAATTCTTCGCTTTTGGTGCAGTACTGGAAGGAAAAATTTGCTTAAAAAAATGATCTAGCTGGAGATCTGAGGAGGAGAGATGGCTTGTCCGCTAAGGCTCTTATACCATATTAAATTGAGCACATAGATCTATGGAAAAACACACAAATCACAAAATATATCACACAATTTACTCAGCAATTAAAGAATGAAACAATGCAAAAATGGCTTGCAGCTATGAATGCTTTCATTAATCAAAAAGTAATTGGATAATAATTACAATGAAGTACAATATATTTAATAGCCGCATGAAATTTGAATCCACATGAGGAAATTCGAATTGATAGACTCTACTTGACTATAGATAACCAAGACGTTGTCTAAATCACTATCGGAGGACTCAGTAGTTAACTGACCTTGTCTAAACCATAACCGGATTTCATCGAAGCTCTAAAAAAAACTCAAGTGTTACATTCAGTGTTGACTAAGGTTAACTAACTATTGTAGGTGAGAAATGTGCCCCACATGAATGCAGTCAAGTAAACCTAGCGCTAACTGAATGTAGAGGAATAGAACTGAATGTAACCGACTCCTAACTTAGCTTGACTAGTCATTAACTGAACTAAACTGGCCTTGGTTGGTTTCGGCACTCCCAGTAACTTCCTAAATTGTAGGGATTGTTCTAGGAGGCTCCTAAATTGATGCAATTAAGTGCAATCAGTGGTATTAAGCCTCAATTAGTGTTCCCCACACTTTAGTAACTGAAACATGTGCCCCAATTAGGCCAAGTGGACCCAATGGTGCTAATGACTATAAATAGACTGGANCCATTTAGACATGACTTCAGATTTAGACATATGACCAAATTTGGACAAGGGAGGATTAATAATCCTAACAATCTAGGAAGTAATTTACAAAAATACCTTGAAGCAAGCACTTGGTTGCAACACTCTTATTCTTAAGAACTATTACTCTTATTTCCATTTTAGGTTCTCATTTTATCAATATGAAAAACAATACCAAGTGTGAGGACAAGCTTGAAGGAGCTATGAACTTTCGAGCATGGAAGTATAGAGTGCTTCTTATACTAGAAGAATATGATTTGGAAAACGATGTTAAAGGAAAAGTTGCAGAGCCAAATGAAAATGAATAAAAATATAAACATAAGAAGAGTATGGTCAATGCCAAGAGGATCATTTTTTATTCCATCAATGATCACTTGATCCCACATGTATCCTCCTTGAAAAATTCCAAGTATATGTTTGATGCTTTGACTAGATTGTCTGAAGAAAATAACATCAATATGAAGATAATATTGAGAACTCAACTCAAGGGTGTGAAGATGAAGAATTCAAAAAGAATACAATCATATTTCACAAGGGTCTCCAATATCAAGGAACAAATAGGATCCATTAAAGACAATGTTGAAGAAGAAGAAGTAGTGTTGTCTACCTTGAATGGTCTCCCAATATCATGGGAAACATTTATTCAAGGCATTTGTTCTAGAAGAAATATCACTAAATTTAGTAGCCTATGGTAATAATGCACACAAGAAAAATAATTATTGATAGAAATAGAAGATAATATGGGTGAATATGACATAGCATCACATGCCAAAAAGGGAAAGACCAAGAAAGAAAAACACACTTAGAAGAATCCTAGAAGATCCCAAAACAAGGACTACTCGAATTTTAGATGTTACACTTGTGATGAGAAAGGACATACTGCAAGAAATTTCCCCAAGAATAAATGAAATAATAAGAGGTATCATGAGCATGCTACAAATATGATGAACCAATCAAGAAGAGACCTAGAGAAGATTCATCTGGTGATGAAGAACATGTATTTATTTCATCGCTCATATGTATAGTTACCCATGGTAGAAATATTTGGATTGTATATATTGGTTCTTCCAAGAAAATGAATGGGTTAAAGCACTCCTTCACCCACATTATAGAATAAGACTCACCCCACAAGGTCAAACTTGGATATGACTAAAAATATCCCATAAAGGGTGTAGGTGAAGCATCCTACAATATAGTCTAGGGAAAATATATCAAGATGAAATATGTTCTCTCTATACCAAGAATAAGAATATACTTTCCATATTAAGGCTATATTTGAAATGATTTAGAGTTTTATTTGTTGATGGAAAATTACTCATGTGGCCAAGTGGTAATAATTTTGATGATGCAATAGTAATTGGAGAGGAAAAGGGAGGCCTTTACAAATTAAAAGGCCATCCAGAACAAGCATTGGTTCAAAAAAAATGGAACCAAGTGATATGTGGAATAGATGGCTTGCACATATAGAATACAAGGAAATACATATTTTAAACAAAGCGGTTACAAGTCTACCAAAGCTCTAGACAAAGCATGAAGGTATGTGCAAAGGATGTGCACAAGTGAAGAATGTGAAGAAACCATTTCCAAGTAGTGATATAAAAGTGAAGGATATGTTTGATATTTTACACTCATATGTATGTAGACCCATTTCGTACAAATCTCTAAGCGGGTATGCATATTATTTTCCTATTATATATGATTATTCCTGCAAAACCTGGATTTACTTTTTGAAGACAAAAGATGAAGTGTGTAGTGAATTCAAATAACTTAAATCTCTTGTAGAGAATAATAGTGAAAAGAAAATAAATACTTTAAGATCATATAATAGTGGTGAATTTACTTCATAAAGTTTCAAAAATTTATGTAATGAATTAGGGATTAAGAGGGAATTGAGAAATCCTTACAATCCATAACAAAATGGTGTTATGGAAAGAAAAAACAAGACAATAATGGAAGCAATAAAATCCATGATCTGTGATCAATATCTTCTGATGCACTTATAAGTTGAAGAAGAAAGACCAACAATTTATGTCTAGAATAGAACACCACACTGTTTATTAGAGACTCTAGAAGAAGTATTCTCAGGACAGAAACCATAAGTCAATCATATCAAAATATTTGGTTTCCTAGTTTACATACATGTTCCTAAAGAAAAGATAAATAAGTTAGATTCTTCAGGAAATAAAGGCATATTCATCAGATACAGTGATACTTCAAATGCTTATAGAATATATATACTCAACTTCAAGAAGATACATACTAGAAGATATGTTACCTTTGATGAGGATACATCCTTTATTACATCAAGGTAGATTCACTCTGATGAAGTACATGAAGAAGAATTTGAATCCCCCAGAGTTAGAGACATGATTATGGAAGAGAGTACTTCAAAATAAAATTAACACCATGATATGACTAAGCCAAAGGTACATGTAGATCCTATCCGAGAAGTAAACACACATAAGATAATACTTGCATGGTAACGAGAGATAATCCAATATGCAGAGAAATATGGTTCTAGAGATGAGACTTAAAAAGAAAGAAATAAACCTAAAACATACTCCAACTATGTAGCACTATTGTGTGGCATCATCAATGCAAATACTTCTATCAATGAAGAATTAGATAATAAGAAATGCGGGAAGGATGTTATGATCAAAGAGTACCATTCAATCATGAAGGATGATGTTTGGGATTTGGTTATGATACCTAAAGGGAATTTAGTAGTGTCTTGAAAATTGATCTACAAGATAAAGAATTCCACATATGGTATCGTTGAGAAATATAAGGAAAGATTCATGGCTTGTGTCTTCTCCCAGAAATAAGGCACTGACTATAAGACCTTTTCTCTTCTGGATAGATATAGTTCGATTAGAGCTATACTCATGATAGTAGTAATGATGAATTTGAAGGTACAACATATGTGCATGAATACGATCTTCCTAAATGGTGTTGTAGAAGAAGAAATGTATGTGGAGTAACCAACAGGATTTGAGACACATGAAAGAGAGAAACATGTGTGTAAATTGAATAAGGCCTTGGATAGTTTGAAACATGAACCTAGCACATGGTATGACATGATAGATGGATTTCTGATGAGCTTGGTATTTACCAAGAGTGAAGAGGATTCCAACCTCTACTTCAAGGTTTAGGATGGAAAACCAGTAATAATATTATTGTATGTATATGACTTGTTTCTAATAGGTGATGAGCATCTCATTGTAGAAACAGAGAAGAAATTTTCTGCAGAGTTTGAGATGAAATACCTAGTTATGATGCACTATTTCATAGGTATTGAGGTGTGGTAGATATATTAATGATATTCAGGAGGATGGATTGCAAGTCCATGACCACATCGATGCCATCAAACTTGAATTTGTTATGTGATGCTACTTCAGAGACAGTGTATGCCATAATATACAAGAATATGATTGGTTCATTGATGTACTTAATGAACACGAGGCCATATATATTATTTTCTATTGTAATATCCTGAATTTTGACCTAACACTTATGGTAATAATCCCCATTGATTATGATGTTACTTTGATGATTTACTTTGGTATATTGGGTCTAGAACCTCACTACATATGAAAATGATGATTTGTTTGATATATTGGGTGTAAGCCAATTACATATGTTTTATGTATGATTTTATGTGTTGGGCGTGGACCCTGAAGCAAATGATTGATGAGATATTTTGTGTTGAGCGAGGAGATATGGAGCACATGATTATTTGAATGTTGTGTTGAGCGAGAATATCTAGATCACATGAGTGTTTATGTTGTGTTGAGGGAGAAGCTCTGGAGCACATGAGTATTTAAATGTTTGTGTTGAGCGATAAGGTCTAGAGAACCTGAGTGTTTATGTTGTGTTGAGAGAGAATCTCTGAAGCACATGATTGTTTATGTTGTGTTGAGAGAGAAGATCTGAAACGCACGAGTTATGAAAAACTTTGTGTTGAGTAGGAAGCTCTGAAGCACATGGAAATATAAATTGGAAGTGCTGGGCATAATCCATGGATCCTTCCAAGTTGATGTTGAGCGTAAGCTATGGAACATCAAATCCTTGGCCATTGTATCCCTAGGTGTATCCTACAAGTACATCCTATCATTAGTGTTGAGCGAGGAGCTATGGAATTGCACTAAGTTTGTAACTCCCTATTTTTAGCGTTGAGTATGGTCTCTGGATAAGCACTAGGAGTTACTAAAGAATTAATTATCTTGAGTGAAAAAAAATTGAGTAAAATATTGATCTCATCTAACTTATTTCAAGTGATTGAAAGAAATTTCAAATTTATGTATCTCATTATAAATAAAAACTACCATTTTATATGAGGGAATACAACATGGAAGGATGTTTAGATTTTCCTATCCTAGTAGACCTAACCACCTACTTGACGACCTTAATGAAGAAAGTGTCCTATGTTTAGGGATCATGTTATATGATACCCAAAGACAAATTTTAACAACTAATATATATAATTATATTTCTTATACATCACATGTATAAATAGTAAGCATAGTAATAATATTAAAAATATAATAAATAAGGAAAGGCTCCATCTATTATTATTATTATTATTATTACTAAAATATAATTAAATAATATAATACCTACAAGAGTCCAAATATGAACTAGTTAAAAGTTACTAAGTTAAATATTAAAAGTGCCTATATTAAATAAAAGGGTTAAATCAAAAAATCAAATGATTCTTGATTTAGTTTCCCCTTTGAGTGAAAATTTTTCCTATAAAGACCTAAGCCAAAGAGAGGCTTGGGGATTTTCCATCATTTTGGTGTTTGATTTTGTGCTTGATTATTCTCAAGAGAGTTCTTGGAGAAAATTTTCCTAAGAGGTAAAAGGAGAACTTATTCATAACCTGATATCCCATTTACGAAAGACTTAACTTAGGATTTCTAAGCTACTTCCATGTTGGAACCAACTCGGGGGGATCCAAATTGAAGCCAAGAACGGTTTTGGGTCATGGTTGGGTGGAATGTGGTAGTTTCCAAGTGATTTGGTTATCTATAGAACGGTCATATATGTTTTTGATTTGTTAATGTTGGGTATTTGAGTGTGTAGGTTTTTATCCATTGAAATAGCTTCACCTTGCAGGTATGAGGTTCTTTATTTTTCCCTGTATACCATACAAGTTTTACAATTTGAAGTAGGTTAAACAATTAATGATTATGTAGGAGCTATCTGCTATAAAATAGGTCATCTTTTCTACAGGTCTTAACCTATATATTAGTGTAAAAGTTTTTTCTATAGTTTATTTATAAAACTCATTTTCCTAACAAAGTATTTAAGGGTTTTTTTTTTGGTTTATTTCTACAATTCATTTCCTATTTTATAATTTAAGGGTTTATGTTTTATTTCTAAGTTCTTGTCTGCAATTTACTTCCTATTATAAAATTTATTTTTCAAGACTTAGAACTACTTAAAATAGAGCATGTATATGTGTGTGTGTGTGTGTGTGTGTGTGTGGATTCTATTGGCATATTTCATATTGCCAACAAACCTATATTTAAAGTCAATAGACCAACTAGTATATAAATATTAAGTATAAGCTCTAAACAAAACACTAGAACATAATTATAAAAATATTTAAAATTAGAATTTATTAAAACAGAACCTAAAAATAATCATTCCCATTGTTTATTATAAACAGAACCATAATCAAAATAATAAATGAAATGACAAAATAAATCCATCGAGGCCTCTAATGATCTATAGTTACAATATATAAATAAACAATACTAAACACAAATAATTATCATTCACAATAACCAAGCTATACATTTAAAACCATAAAATACAATATCCAAAGTTTATACCATATAAATGAAAAGAAGTCACGGGATGGAATCATGTGGGCATGAATTCCCAAACAAGTCATTTAATTAATCATCGTTTACAACCATTGTAACTGAGGATTGAATCCTATGGAGTTCACCCATAATACATTTAAAAATTACCACATTGAATCCTGTAGGATTTTCTATCATCCTTACCAAACTCTCTAATGTTTCAGTTATCAACTACACACACCACACTAATAAAATCAATCACCATAAGAATAAAACATAGCCTGAAACGGTTGCTTTGTCAACATTTCCAAAATTCTTTAAATTAAATCATACAGACTGTAACAAAATATAACCACTTACAACAATAATAAACCCAAGTTAAAATTACACGCTACATCTATGACATGGCTCACGACCAGTTATGCAAAATGATAAACCCTATCATAAACCCATTAAAGCCTTGTCAATGCTAAGAAATATGAACGAGATTCATTCATAGGGTAAAACCAATATTCATGGCCTCTTTTATAAAGGCACAGGTAAGAATTGCAAACCACCACTTAAACTATACTCGACATTTCAATTAATCTATTACACGGTCACTACTCTAATGCAGGGAACACCATTTCCATCTATGCCAAGGCTCCAAATTCCAAATTAATGGTGTTAATAATCTATATAAATAAATTAAACAAGAATTACAAATCTACATAGAATCAAACTAGCGCCAAACTAAAAATTATAACCACGATACAAACAATATGTAAATGCTATACAAATAACCATTATAAACTAATATAATAATTTACACTGTCATGTATCCAATGATTTGCACCATTGCAAGAAATGGTGCTATCACCATTACCAAAACTTAAACATATTAACAAAAAACAAAGCTTGTAAGTATTCACCATGGCCATCAATATTGATAGAGTATTCATTTACAAAACCGAAATACATTTAGTCTCGGTCTGAAGGAGCTAAGCCCCAAATAAAAACCCCAAGTCATAAATGCATCTCTAGATTCTTTACATAATTTTTACAGACAGTCCCTTTCCAAATCGAAACCATTAAAACCTAAACTAAGCATTCATCCAACAACAAGCTTAAATATTTGTCACAATACCCACACAAGAGAAGGAGCGAATTTCAACTCGTTGAGCAGGGCTTACCCATAATGGGTAACGTGTTGACCACCGAGGAAGACCCATAACCCACATTGTCCAAACTCTACAACCTGCAATAAACCAAATCCACAATGAGAAGTATTCTAAAATACCAAACTGAAAAACAACAAAAATGTTGCTAAACCATATTAGAAGACATACCTTCCAATGCAACCAACCTCCAAAGCTCCACGCCATAGTACAAACTAGAGATAGAGCTCACGTAACCATTTTTGTAAATGAACCAAACCACTGTGCTAGTCCAAGAAATAAGCTTGGGACCCATGTTTTCCAATGCACATTAAATTCGCCACCCTGGACTCCATTACTAAAAATCAAAACCCAAAGTATATAGTTCATGTCACCCCATAACATAGTGCAATGTTTAATCACCATACAACTTATAAACCCCAACATGTGTATTGTATACTTAGGGTTTAGCCAGCATTCATGGCATATGTAATATGACATGAACAACTCATGTTAGGTTTTCAAACTTATACACAAAGACTGTAATAAACGAAGGACCATGTTATAATATGATAAGACCTATACATTGTATACCATGTAAATGTTAAAGTACAGGAGTAATTAAATCAATGTCATAAGACCATCAAACCATAATGATAACCAATGCAAACATACACCTAGGTGAAACCCAACCTTGCATAAATAACAACTAACAACTGTAATAATAACCACTAGCATAGGATTGTAAGTCTGTTCATCTTCCAAAATGCGTGCTAGTGACATAGGGGAAATATGTCTTTGTTTTTCTTTTATATTCAGTTTCTATCGTCAAGTGCACATGCATGCGACGAGGAAAGAAATGCATTCATTCAATAAGAACTAAGTAATCCCTGTAGCGGAAAGTAAAAAAAGTTACCTTTTAGGTGTGTTTACAAGGAAAACAAGTGCTGACACTCCACCCCTTTACAATACAAGTTAAGTCAATATTATTCATAAAATAGTAATCAAACTTTATAACCAATGAGTAAGAAATCGAAATAACATACATACATTTACATACATAACCATCAAACTCAGATATTAAGCAACATAATGACAATATAGCATTACACTAATAACCACATTGAGAAAACATAGAGAAGGAAGTAAGAACAACTCAAGACAATACATAGCCGCTGAAACAAAGTATGACACATTCTCCAAGCAGACTTGCATAGTTTCATAGATGATAATCTTAATGAAATAAGGGAACAACAAGCAATTAATGAAGCATTGCTGCGAAACATGATGGGAGGAAGCCCGTAGGGAAAACCCACTCATTCCACAAATAGGTTCAAGAAATAATTTTATCATAAAGGGGACAGCAGCCCGAGAGAAGAAGGAAAAGAAGAACATACCCCTAAGCCTCCAGAAGCAAACTATCACAGTATTTCTAGTGATGATTCTCTTTCTCCTTGCAAAAAAAACTGAGAAATGATGACAATTTCCAGGGAGAGTTTCAAAAAATAAAAGCCCCAACCTATGAAGGAGAGATGAACACATGGGATAAATCTGATGAATTTATTTTAGGTATGAGAAAATATTTTTGAGTTCATAGCTACTATAGCGAAATGAAAGCCCATCCAGCCATCTATAACTTAAATGGAAAAGTAGCTAGATGGTGGAGAGACTTGAAGCATACCGAGAAAGATGAGGTAAGAGAAATAAGGTTGAGTAAGATTCACAATATTTTTCAAGAGAAATACATGTCAGAAAGGTTCTTTTATTATGGGATCCATGACTATGGATGATTTTATTAAACATATTTTTGGATCTGTTGCATTATGTACCATACATCAAGGACGAGAAAGAAAAAATATAACAGCTTTTTGGATGTCTTCCTCCCGACTTTTGGGAAAGGATTTAATTTGACATTCCTAAAACATTTGAAACCACCTTACACAAATTTAGGCTTTCTTATGAGCATGGAAAACTCAAGCAAGAGAACATTAATAGAAGACGAGACAGGTCTAGGATCTTCTCAGACAACTACAAACCGGGTTTTAACCCACCATCATACAGAAAACATAACAACAATTTTCCATCCAACAAGAACATCAACAAAATGGGTACAAATCCATATGTACCGGCTCAGAATGCTAACAATCTAGCAGCAAATGGGGAAGCCAATGTTGCCCCATTGCAAATTAAATATTTGAAATTCCAAGGGCCTAATTATGCCCAAGACTATAAGAAAAAAACCAATGGGGTATTGCACAACTTACAACAAGAACCAATGGTAGATGACATAGTTGGAACATCACAGATTTATGCAGCCTTAGATGGTCGACAAGTATACCATCAAGCTACCATGGTTGACATAGAAGGTAATATCTTAAACAATTCTTTTTCAATACTGATTCATCCCGGCGCTTGCCGGATCTATGTATCGACTAAAATTGTTGATGTATCTAAACTAGGGAAATTTAAACATGATAAACTTTGGATGGTCCAATTATCCACGAGTACTAAATGGAAAGTTTTGTAAATAGTTAAATATTATGAGATAAACGTGAATGGTTTTCCTACTAAAGTAAACCTGAACATCCTACCCTTAGGATCATATGATGTACTTATCAGCATGGACTAGTTGGAACAACAACATGTCATGCTCGAATTCTTAAACAAGTCAATCTTGGAAAATATCTCCCTTGTTGAAACCATATGTCTGGAAGCTCCATAATCAATGATGAAGCTAGGTGAGATTGAGGTGCCAGCAACCAAGACATGTACTCTCTCCTTGTCTTTTGAATTTGATCCTCCTTCCCTCTTCTTTGATCAATAAACATGTCTTTTTTATTTCGTTTTGAATCCACCTTCGAATATCCTACAACCAAATCTTGGTATTTGGAAGGTTTGATGGTGCCCATCATCACCAATTTATCTTGCTCCTGGGTGAGGGATTCCATCAACTCAACAAGATTAGGCATATTTCATGTTTGAGCTGTCAATTTAGTGATATATAAGCTAAAAAAAACACTGAACATTTGGGACCAAGCTTTCAGATAATGTTCAAAACTAGTTTCTCCTCCTTCTTTTCAATCCCACATTGTTTTAACTTCAAAAAAGGGCCTTAAACTTGGTAAAATAGAGTTGCAATGATTTAAAGCTACTGGAACTCAATCATATCAATTCGTTCTTGATTTGATGTCCTCTAATCTCATCTATATTTTAAAAAAATATCTTCAAGCTTCTCCCACACCTCATTAGGAGTTGTCAATGAATCAAGATGAAAGAGGAGGTCTCTTGAAATATTCAGACACAAAAGACCATAGGCCTCATCCCTCCTGTTGCGCCATTTTATTTTCTCTGCAGCTGCATTGGGCTCTACCTCAGTATCCATGGTAACCCTATAGATACCTTTATCTCTTAACAATATCTCCATCTTAGCTTTCCATTCAAATAAATTGAATGTAGTCAAGATGATCCTTTGAGATTGGTCCATATATCAACTCCTGTGCTCTTCAGTCAGCAAAATGCACTCCCATTATGTGATGTTGAACCTACAAAAACAATTTGGAAGGAGATAAATTGATCTAAAAATTCTGTAATACCATGTGGAAATTGAACCCAGGTGATATATCAATTACACTCACAAAATTTCTAATCAAACATGCAAAATTCACACAAAAGGAGACTGAAATCAGAGCATAACATAATCCTGTATTGAATAAGTGTACATAATCCAACCATATGAATTAATATTATTATCAAATATATAATTACATGAGATATTTGAAAGCACTAGGTTTCTATTCAAATTGGTCAAAAGGCAGGCTTACTAAATGAAGTCAGATCCCCCATGGGTTGAAAAAGGACTTTCCAAATCTATGAATATCCTCACGAATTGGAAAAAGAAAGTGGGAAAGATAATAAGTGATGGAAATAAAACTCATTCATGTTTTTTTTTGGATAAAAGGAAGGAGGATGATGTGGTCAAAAAACCAGGCAAGTTCCCCTAGACTAGCTTTTCCTTTATGCCTTAAAACTGTTGTAAAGCAAGGAATATTTAAAAGAAAGAAGAAATCTATTTTTAGGAACCATGAATAAAATAATACTTGCTAAATATGTTTCCAGGAAGATTCCAAAGTGCTCCATGACCCATTTTAGCAAGTATTGACTTCTAGGAACATGTGAAAGTCAACTAGGATACAGAGGGAATATAGGAATCTACCAATGAGACAAAAATGATTAATTAATGTCAAATATGGGTAAATATAGTTTTATTATTATAAAATTAATTGATAAAGGATATATCTGAACTATTGTGTCCCCTTGGGGAGCACCGATGATTTTCTTAAAGAAAAAGTATGGTACGATGCATATATGCATTGATTACCATCAGCTTAACAAGATGACTATCAAGAACGGATACCAACTCCCTAGGATCAATGAATTGTTAGATAAAGTAAGAGGAGAAAATATATTTTCAAATACAGACCTATCATCCAGGTACCATTAGGTATGGATTCGCGACGAGGATATTCACAAAACCACCTTTCGTACAAGGTACGACCACTACGATTTTGTAGTAATTCTATTTGAGTTGACCAATGCACCCATGAACATTATGTGTATCATGAACAATATTTTTAGTAAATACCTAGATAAAAAAAAATTGGTATTTATAGATGACATTGTATTTTACTCTAATATTAAAGAGGAGCATGAGGAACACCTTCGCATAGTGCTACAGGTGTTACGAGAACACCAGCTCTATGCCAAGTTTAGTAAATGTGATTTTTACAAACCATAGATACATTACTTGCATCAAATCATCTCCAAGATGGGGATAGCTATGGACCTGGAAAATATTAAAGCCATAGAAGACCGCCCTACCCCTACTAGTATCACCAACATTAGATCCTTTCGGGGATTAGTGGGTTATTACCGAAAGTTCATTCACAACTTCTTGAGGATAGCATGTACCATGACCACTTTGAAAAATAAGGAAAATAAGTTCTTATGGAAGATGAAAGTTTTCAAAATCTTAAGCATATTTTGATGAGCACACGGTTACTATGAATTACGTATCTTGATAGGGATTTCGTTGTTTGCATGGATGCAATCAAGGAATGCTATAAAATAGGACCGTAGAGCAATAAAAAATATACAGTTAAATCAATAAACAAGATGAAAAACACATTAAAACATTACAGAGAGACACAAATATAACGTGGTTCACCCAAATGATGGGATACATCCACAAAGAAATTGCCAGTCCTTTTATTACTATCCAAAAAGATGAAGGGATACACCTTGCAGCAAAACCATTGCACTTCCTCTTCACACTCTCTCTTCCAATACAATACAATACCATAGTTATTCATTTTACAATGCTTTCTTTTATAGGGGAAATACAATGAGAAAATTCTAGGGTTAACCCAATACCATGGATCTGTAATATTGTTGGCCAACACACATCCCAAATTTTTTTTATCGAGGGCTCTACCCCCAAACCCCCGTTTCTCAGTGGTGCTACCCAAACCCCAAGGAAAGGGGAATGACTGTACAGTACTCCTCGGTTACACTCACAACTGAATAATATCTCTGGTTTTGGAAGATTAGGCTCCACAACCAACAATATCCCACTTGGAGACTGATCACAACAGCTGCACTGCTACTGCACTTACTAGACTATACTCTGGACCTTGGACTTGGATAATTTCTTATTTTCACCTTCATTCTTGAAGGCCAATAGAAATCAAGCAAGAACTCATTTTATCTCTGGTTACTCGCTTTGTCAACATGTGTATAGGATTCTGTTTAGTGTGTATCTTTTACAGTCTTAACAGTTCTTCATCTAGAACAAATCTTATGAAGTGGTACTTGAGTTATATATGTTTAGTCCTCAAATGAAAGGCTGAGTTCTTTGCAAGATGGATGGCACTCTAGCTGTCACTGTATAGCCTACTATTCTCCTACTTCTTACCCAATTCTTTCATGAACCTCTGCAACCAAAGCATCTCCTTACTAGCCTTTGTAGCAGCAATATACTCTACTTCTATTGTTGAAAGTGCAACAACTTGTTGCAGTTTTGAAACCCAACTTACTGATGTTCCACCTACAGTAAACACATACCTTGTCATGCTCCTCTTGTTGTATTTATCACTAGCCATATCTGCATCAACATATCCCTGTAGAATAATGTCTGAACCTCCAAAACATAATGCATGAGAAGTGGTTTCTCTCAAATACCTAAGAATCCACTGTACTGCCTTCCAATGCTCTTTACTTGGATTATTCATATACCTGCTCACAACTCCCACTGCATGTGCAATATCTGGTCTTGTGCACACCATGGCATACATCAAGCTCCCAATCGATGATGAATAGGGAATCTTGGACATGTAATCTATCTCTTCCTGTGTCTCTAGACACATATCCTTGCTTAGTTTGAAATGTCTGGCCAAATGTGTACTAACTGGTTTTTCATTTTGCATTCTAAACCTTTGCAACACCTTTTCTATGTACTCACCTTCAGAAAATGTCAATTTGCAATTTTTCTTGCCTCTTGTTATTCTCATACCAAGGATTTTCTTTGCAACACCCAAATCCTTCATCGCAAATGATTTATCTAGTTATCTTTTGAGCACATTTATATCCTGCATGTTAGACCCTGCAATAAGCATGTCATCCACATACAATAACAAGATAAGATATCTTCCATTATCTAGCCTCTTGAAATAAACACAGTGGTCAGAATGAAATCTATCATAACCTTGTTTTGTCATAAACTTATCAAATTTTAAATACCACAGCCTTGGAGCTTGCTTCAGTCCATAGAAGCTCTTCTTCAACCTGCAAACCAAATTATCCTTCCCTTTGACCTCATACTCTTGTGGTTTCTGCATATAAATCTCTTCCTCCAAATCCCCACGGAGAAAGGCCATTTTTACATCTAATTGCTTAAGATGCAAATATTCTACCGCCACTATACTTAAAATAGTTCTAACTGAAGTCATTTTAACAACAGGAGAAAATATTTCATCAAATTCTGTACCTTTCTTTAGTGCAAACCCCTTTACAACAAGTCTATCCTTGTACCGTTTCTTGCCTCCATATTCTTCCTTCAACCTGTAAACCCATTTATTCTGTAATGCCCTTTTTTCTGCAGGCAACTTAACAAGATCCCAAGTCTGGTTTCTTACCAATGAGTCCATCTCCTCATCCATGCCTTGCTCCCACTTCTTTCTAGTTTATACTTGCATTGCTTCTTCAAAACATTCTAGTTCACCAGAATGAGTCATCAATAAATAATACAATGAAGGAGAGAATCGTTCAAGGGGTCTACTTAACCTAGTATACTTTCTTACAGTTGCAAGAGTTTTAGGTACCTGCTACTGCTCTTGATTTTCTGGGGCTTTTGGAACTTCATTTTCTTTGATTTCATCAAGCATTGTGTACTCTGTGTTTTCCTTTTTTTATTTCTTTCCCTGTAGTTGATCTTTGTACATGACCTTTATATTGAATACTACATCTCTACTCCTAATTATTTTGCAATTTTTAAGATCCCATAAGCAATAACCAAAATCATCAACCCCGTATCCAATAAAGGTACATTTCTTGGATTTAGCCTCAAGATTTGTTCTATCATATTTATCAATATGGACAACTACTTCACAACCAAAAGTTATCAGAAATGAGTATTTTACCTATTTACCTTTCCATGCCTCCTTTGGAATGCCACCATCCAAAGCACTTGAAGGCCCTCTGTTTATTAAATAAACAACAGTGTTTATAGCATCAGCCCAAAACTATAAGGGCAGCCTTGCACGCAATCTCATACACCTTGCACGCTCCATGATTGTTCTGTTCATCCTTTCTGACACACCATTTTCTTGGGGTGTTCCAGGGACTTTCTTCTCTCTGCGAATCCCATTGTGTGAACAATAACTGTCAAACTCCTTATTGTAGTACTCGCCTTCATTATCATATCTAAGACATTTCAACCTTTTTCCTGTCTCATTCTCATCCAAATCTTTCCACTTCTTTAAAGTATCAAACACATCGGATTTTTTTCTAATGCAATAAACCCAAGTTTTTCTAGTTGCATCATCAATAAAAGTAACATAATAATGAGAACCACCAAGAGATTGTACCTGAGTTGCTACCCATACATCTGTATGGCCAAGCTCTAACTTTCACTCTTCTTTTGTTTCCCAACACTAAGAAATCTAACTCTCTTATGTTTTCCATAAACATAGTTCTCATAGAATTCCAAACTTACCTGCTTTAGATCAGGAAGCAGTTTCCTTGAGTGGAGAATCTGCATCCCCTTCTCACTCGTGGCCAAGCCTATGATTTCACAACACCACACATATTTTTGTGGAAGCTACAAAGATATAATAATTAGTATTATGAGGACATAAATATAACGTACCTATCCTATCTCCTTTTGCAATTACCATTGATCCTTTAGTGATCTTCCACCACATTTCTCCAAATGTAGACAAATAGCCACTATCTCCCAACTTCCCTGTTGAGATCATATTTATTTTCATAGCAGGAATGTGCCTCACATCCTTTAGCAGCCATTCACTTCCATTATGTAACTTAATTTGTACCTTACCCATTCCAACAATTTTACATGGTTCATCATCCCCCAATAGCACATGCCCAAAATCACCTTGAACATAATCATGAAAGAATTTCCTATGGGGTGTAGCATGACATGAAGTCCCTGAATCTACTACCTAGTAATCACTAGTATTATCTAATGCAAGAATCAAAGCATCTTGTAACACATCACCTGCTACATTTGCTTCCTGAGTAGTCTCTTGCTATCTGTCTCCTTTTTTCTTTGGAGCTCTGCAGTCTTTCTTCAGATGTCCTTTCTTACCTCAGTTCCAACACTTTATTTTTCCAAATCTAGACTTGGATCTCCCTTTTTAGACTTGCTGCGATTGCCTGGCCTCCTTTACAGAACTTGGATCTTCCCTTTTTAGACTTACAGTGATTTCTATGTAGTCAAACCAATTTAGATTTACACGAGAGGATTAGAATTGATAACAGAGTTGACGCTTTCTATGTTGAAATCCTCAAGAAGTTCCAAGAGGATAGGTTGTTTCAACAACAAGAAGAGTACAAGGTGGATGAAACAAGACTAATATGGTCCAAAGAGAGATTGTACGTTTCAAAAGGACGATAAATTTGGTATAGCATCCTCACAAAATTTCATTGGACACCCTACTCAGGGCATCCAAGATATCAAAAGATGAAATCCCCAGTTAAGAGACATTTTTTTGGCCTAAGTTAAAGGCTGACATAACGTTTTTTATGCGAAATTTACGGAATGTTAGTTGGCCAAAGATGAGCACCAACATCCTTCGAGGTTGCTGCAGCCATTACCTATTCCAGAATGGAAGTGGTAGATCATCAGTATGGATTTTATCACAGGAATACATACGAGTGAGAAACAAAATGATTCTATATTTGTAGTAGTTGACAAATTGTCAAAATCAGCACACTTCATTTTAGTGAAGTTGACCTATAAGGAAGTACACATTGTCGATGTCTTCTTGAAGGAGATATTTAGATTGCATGGGATAACCAAGGAATTCATATTCGATCAAGATACTAAGTTTACTGAAAACTTTTGGAGATCCTTATTATTTGGATTAGAGACACAATTAAACTTTAGTACTACTTACCACCTGCAGATAGATAGGAAGATAGAAAGGGTAAACCATATTTTAGAGGACATGCTTAGGATGTATGTCATGAACAACCCCACCAAGTGGGAATATTACCTACATCTTGCAAATTTTACATATAGCAATGGATACCGGAATTCTTCCAAGATGAGTCCCTTTGAGGTACTCTATGGACGGAAGTGTAGAACACTAGTTACTTGGGATAGCCTAGTGGATTGGCTCATGTTAGGGCATGACTTATTAAAGGAATTGGAACAATTGGTTACCAAACTATAGGTAAATATTAAATAAGCACAAGACCGCCAGAAAATAAAAGATAAATATTATCAAATAGGTGACCATGTCTACTTGAAAGTAAAAGCAAAACTAATATTATTAATCATGGGAAGGTGCGGTAAGTTAGCACCTAGATTTTGTGGACCCTTTGAGACATTGGAAAAGAGAGGACTAGTGGCATATGAACTAGCATTACCCTCTCACATAAGAGTCCATAGTGTTTTCCATGCATCTTTATTAAAGAAATATGTTTATGATACTAAACATTTTCTTGATTGTTCCTTAATATAGGTGGAACTTGAAGTGGAGTTTTCTTCGGAACCTATTCATATATTGGAAAAGAGAGAGGTACAGATCAAGAAGCGCACCATATTTCAGTTGAAAGTGCAATGGGAGCACTTTGAAGCTAATGAGGCTACTTGGGGGAATGAATCAACCATGAGAAAGGCTTACCCCGCCTTGTTTTATGATTTCATTCCAAGTCCCTAGAACACTAGGGACGATGTTGTTCTAAGCGGGGAGGGATATAATATCTCGAATTTTGACCTAACACTTATGGGAATAATCTCCATTGATTACGATGTTACTTTGATGATTTATTTTGGTATATTGGGTCTACAATCCCACTACATATGAACATGATTATTTGTTTGATATATTGGGAGCAATTCAATTACATATGTTTTATTTATGATTTTATGTGTTGGGCGTGGACCCTGAAGCACATGATTGATGATATGTTTTGTGTTGAGAGAAGAGCTCTAGAGCGCATGAGTATTTGAATGTTGTGCTGAGCGAGAAGCTCTAGAACACATGAGTGTTTATGTTTTGTTGATAGAGAAGCTTTGGAGCACATGAGTGTTTATGTTGTGTTGAGAGAAAATATTTGGAACACATGAGTTATGAAAACATTTTTGTTGTGTAGGAGGATTCTGAAGCACATGAAAAGATAAATTGGAAGTGTTGGGAATAAGCCATAAATCCTTCCAAGTTGATGTTGAGCATAAGCTCTGGAGCATTGGATGTTTTTCCATTGTATCCCTAGGTGTATCCTACAAGTAAATCCTAGCATTAGTGTTGAGTGAGGAGATATAAAATTCCACTAAGTTTGTAACTACCTATTTTTAGTGTTGAGTATGGGCTCTGGATAAATGCTAGGAGTTACTGAAAAGAATTAATTATGTCGAATGAAAATGAATCGAGTAAAATATTGATCTCATATGAATTATTTCAAGTGATTAAATGAAATTTCAAATTTATGTATCTCATCAAGTAATGAAGAACTACCATGTTATACAAGGGAATCTAACATGCAAGGATGTTTAGAGTTTCCTATCCTAGTAAACCTAACAACCTACATGACGGCCTTAATGAAGAAAGTGTCACTAAGTTTAGGGTTCATATTATATGATACCTAAAGACAAATGTTAAAAACTAATATATATACATATATATTTTATACATGAAATGTATAAAGAGTAAGCATAGTAATAATATTAATAGTATAAGAAATAAAGAAAGGCTCCATCTATTATTATCATTATTACTTAAATATAATTAAATAATATAATACCTACAAGAGTCCAAATAGGAACTATTTAAAACTTCCTAACTTAAATATTAAAAGTTCATAAATTAAATAAAAGGGTTAAATCAAGAAATCAAATGATTGTTGATTTAACTACCCCTTTGACTGAAATGTCTACCTATAAAGACTAAATCCAAAGAGAGGCTTGGGAATCTTCCATCTTTTTGGTATTTCATTTTCTGCTTGATTATTCTCAAGAGAGTTCTTGGAAAACATTTTCCTAAGAGCAAAAAGGAGAACTAATACATAACTTGATATCCCATTTAGGGAAGCCTTACCTTAGGAGTTATAAGCTACTTGCATGTTGGAACCAACTCGGGGAGATCCAAATTGAAACCAGGAATGGTTTTGGGTCATGGTTGGGTGGAATGTGGTAGTTCCTAAGTGATTTGGTTATCTATACATAGGTCAGATCTTTCTATGAATTTTTAATGATGGGTATTTGAGTGTGCGAGTTTTCAGCCATTGAAATAGCTTCACCTTACAGGTATGATTTTCTTGATTTGTCTCTGTAAAATATACAAGTTTAACCATTTGAAGTAGGTTAAACTATTAATGATTATGTAGGATCCATCTGCTATAAACTAGGTCATCCTTTATACAGTTCTTAACCTATCTATGAATGTAAAAAAATGTGTTCTATAGTTTATTTATGGAATTCATTTTCCTAACCAAGTATTTAAGGGTTTTGTTTTGTGGTTTGTTTCATAAATTCATTTCCTGCTTTATAATTTAATGGTTTATGTTTTATTTATATGTTCATGTCTACAATTTACTTCTTGTTGTTAAATTTATTTTTCAATACCTATAACTACTTAAAACAGAGACTATATATATATATATGGATTCTAGTGGCATATTTCATTTTGTGAGTAGACCTATATTTAAAGTCAGTAGATCGGCTAGTATATATAAGTATTAATTATAATATCTAAACAGAACACTAGAACATAATTATTAAACACATAAAAACCAGAATATATTAAAACAGAACCTAAAAATAATCATTTCCATTGTTTATTATAAATAGAACCATAATCAAAATAAAAAATTAAATGACAAACTAGAGACATCGATACCTCTAATGGTATGAAGTTACATTATATAAATAAAAAATACTAAACACAAATAATTATCATTCATGATAACTAAGCTATAGATTTAAAACCATAAAATACAATATCCAAATCTTATACCATATAAATGAGAAGAAGGAACATGATCGAATCCTATGGGCATGAATTACCAAACAAGTCATTTCATTAATCATCGTTTACAACCATCATAACCCAATATCGAATCCTATGAAGTTCACCCATAGTACATTTAAAAATTACCACATCGAATCATGTAGGATTTGTTATCATCCTTACCAAATGTTGTAATGTTTCAATTATCAACTACATAGACCACACTAATAAAATCAATTACCATAAGAATAAAACACAGCCTGAAACTATTGGTTTGTCAATGTTTCCCCAATTCTTTACATTATGTAACACAATATAACCACTTACATCAATAATAACCCCAAGTTAAAAGTACACGCTATATCTATTACATGGATCATGGCCAATTATGCTAAACGATAAACACTGTTAGAAACCCATTAAAGCCCTGTCAATTCTAATCAATAGCAATGACATTCATTCATAGGGTAAAACCCACAATAATGACCTCTTTTATAAAGAACAAGTAAGAATTACAACCCACGACTTAAACTATAACTCGACATTTCAATTCATCTATTACACAGTTGCTACTCTAATGAAAGGAACGCCATTTCCATCTATGGAAACACTCCAAAGGCCAAAATAATTTTGTTGACAATCTATATAAATAAACTAAACAAGAATTAAAAATCTACATAGAGTCAAACTAGTGCTAAACTAAGAATCATAGCAACAATACAAACAGTGTGTAAATGTTGTATAAATAACTATTATAAACTAATATAATATTTTACATAGTCATGTATCCAAGGCTTTGCACCATTTCAAGAAATAGTGTTGTCACCATTACCAAAACTTAAACATATTAACAAAACGTAGATCCCGTAAGTACTCACCATGGCCAGCAATACTGACAAAGTATTCATTTACAAAACCAAAATACATTTAATCTCGGCCCGAAGGTGCTAGACCCCAAACAGAAACCCCAAGTCATAAACGCATCTTTGGATGCTTTATATAATTTATATAGGTAGTCCCTTTCAAAATCACAACAATTAAAACCCAAAGTAAGCATTCAACCAATGACAAGCTTCAATCTCTGTCATGACACCCACACAAGAGAAGGAGCGAGTTTCAACTTGTTGCAATAGGGCCTACCCATAATGGGTAACGTGCTAACCACTAAGGAATACCCATGACCCATGCTATCCAAAATATGCAACCTACAATAAAACAAAGGCATGATGAGGAGTATGCCGAAATACCAAACTGAACAACAATACAAATGCCGCTAAACCAGATTGGAAGACATACCTTCCAATGCAATCGACCTCCAATGCTCCACGCCACAATACAAACCAAAGAAAGAGCTCACACAACCATTTTCAAAAATGAAACAAACCATCATCCTAGTCCAAACACTAACCTTGAGACCCACATTTTCCAATGCACATTAAATTTGCCACCCTTTCCTCCATTACTAAAAATCAAAACTCAACGTATATTGTTCATGTCACCCCACAACACAGTGCAACATTTAATCACTGTACAACTTATAAAGCCCAACATGTGTATTATATACTTATGATTTAGCCATAATTCAGGGCATATGTAATATTCCATGAATGGATAATGTTAGGTTTTCAAACCTATACACAAATGCTGTAATAAACCAAGGAACATGTTATAATATGATAAGCCCTATACATTGTATACCATGTAAATGTTGAAGTATATAAATAATTAAATCAATGTCATAAGACCATAAAACCATAATGGTAAGCAGTGAAAACATAGGCCTAGTAAACACCCATCCTTGTGTAAATAACAACTAACAAATGTAATAATAATCACTAGGATAGGACTGTAATTCTATTCATCGTCCAAGCTGTGTGCTAGTGACCCAAGGGAAGTATGTCCTTGTTATGCTTTTATAGTCAGTTTCTGTCGTCAAGTGCACCTGCACGTGAAAAGGAAAGAAATGCATTATCTCAATAATAAATAAGTAAGCCCTATAGCGGGACGTAAAAACAGTTATGTTTAAGGTGTGTTTACAAGGTCAATAAGTACTGCCACTCCACCCCTTTACAATACAATTTAAGTCAGAATTATTCATAAAACAAAAATCAAACGTTATAACCAATGAGTAAGCAATCAAAATAACATACATACATATACATACATAACCATCCAACTCAGATATTAAATAGCATAACAACAACATGGCATTACACTAATAACCAAATTGGGAAAACATAGAGAAGGAAGTAAGAATATCTCACGACAATACAGAGCAGTGAAACAAAGTATGACACATTCCGGATAAGTTAAGCTAATGTCTATTTTATGTAGTAATTGTTTATCCTAATAATTTTTTTCTATTTTATTTTATTTTCAAACTTTGGGGACGTTACATCTATGAACACTTTGAGTTAGTACATTGTAGATCTAAAACATGTTCAACTGATTGTTGCAAAGAATGTGTTGAGGTACTTGAAGGGTACGATTGATTATGGAATTAAATATGTGACAGATCAGAGGATTAGCCTACATGGCTATGTTGACCCATATTGGGTTGTTAGCACCACATATAGGAGTAACACTTTGGGTTGTTGCTTTACTCGAGGGTCTGACATGATTTCCTAGTTAAACAAGAATTAAAAGAGTGTTGAACTTAGTATAACCTATTTAAAGTACAAGTGTGGGAGTCATTCCCATGATAGTTGTGTTGTATCAACTATGGAATCTATGTCGTAATAGTTTCATATCTTCTCCATGGAAATTATGTCATATTAAGTTCACTAACTTATGGTGCATTAAGTTAAAAATACTATGTTGTATTAAGCTAGGACCTTGTGTTGTATCAAGTTCTATCCAAGAGAGATGCTTGTACTGTGATCTTATGTCTTATTGACATCATGATCTTATGTTGTACTAAGGTTCGATACTTGTGTCATATCAAGTAAAATGATTCTCATAGATGTAACCTTATGAGATGGTAATCCTTAACTAGAGATGGATTTTTGTTGTATCAAGATTGAAACTTATGTTGTATTAAGTCTCAAGGATGCACTATGTGATGTATGGTTAGTCATGGTCACCTGTGATACAAGTCTCCTCTAGGGATTAGCTACCCCTAGAGTGATTTACTTTAGTATATGACTATATGATCCGGGGTAATGCATATGATCATAGGCTCGAAACAATTCTTATGAGTATGATATGATAAAGATGTTTATTTAATTAAACACTCATGGACCATGTATAATTAATTAATGATAAATTAGATGAGCATAGAGATATTCACATTCAAATTTCCCATGTATTCCTCCAAGTGAACTCAAATTGATAAGACATCAGTTGAGTCTTGGTTTTGATAAATAAATTTCATTTAATTAAGGAATCAAATCCTTAATTTATATAAAGTGGTTATTGAAGATGACATTGATAGTGAAACTCTAAATACATTTAGTTATGATCAGTTACATTTAGTTCTATTTAGTCCAGTTCAGTTACATTTAGTTTAGTTCAGTTCAGTTCAGTTCATTTAGATTCAGTTACATTAAGTTCTATTCTATTCAGTTCAGTTACATTTAGTTGTATTTATTTTAGTTCAGTTAAATTTAGTTACATTAAGTTCCATTTAGTTCAATCGGTTAAAAACTCAATTAGAGGAAGTTAACACCAGTGAATTAATGGAGGGCGCATATCTTCATTGTGAGAGAAAATTATGAGGTGACAACTTGGAACCAAGTAATAAAGGGTGCAAGGTTGAAGGTGAAACAATGTTCATAGTGTTAACAGTGTTATTAGTGCATACAAGCATGCAACCATTTGCTAACTTCTTTGTATGACTGAATTTGGATTGTTATTAAATTGCTATGCACTTGGAAATACCGATAGAGTGTTTCATATGGTCTCTATTCTCTTGTGCTCTCTTATCAGGAAATCTTCTATTGTGTTGTAATAATTGTTTTCCAATTATATATCATACTCAAAGGATTGTTGGGTTTTTCATCCTTTTTATTTGGAGGGTTTTCCTAGGGCACATCATGTGTCTTATGGATTAAATCATTTGTCTTCTTGAATTGTTTATGAGATCTACATGCATTGGATTTGTTTATCAAAAGTTTTAATGTTCAAGAATATCCATTATTGATCAAATGTTAACATGATATCAGATCAAGGGCATGCAATATCTTATTTTTTACCATGCAAACTAAATCCTACGTGATATTGAAGTATTGAAAAAAATCTTAGAGCCATGGCATCAATCTCCGTCTGACCGAAAGACTGACATGAAGATGACTCCAACTTCCACACATGAAAGGAAAGGGCGTTAAACATTCTTCAAGAGCATTATCTAGATGACAATTTTACCTCAGTGAGTGAAGAGTCTTTATCCAATGTAGGGATAATTAAAGAGAAAGTAAATTTTCACCATTCCCATCACTTTTCAGGAGACAAAGTTTGTGGAGAATTTCTGATCAATCCATTAAGAATCAGACAAAACGCTTGAAAACCCACTTCCAAAATGAGCTTATTTATATTAATCAATAGAATATTTCAAAATTTATCAATTGTTTGAGAGATACGATCAATTATTTGAATATTAAATTATCAAAATTCATGTTATGCTCATTTTCCCAAAGTAGACATATTGATCGAACAACCCTAGGATCTGTGGTTTGGATACTATCATTATTCAAATAGACCTTGTGTATAATGAGAGCCTCATAGATTTTATATCAAATTACAATAAGAGGATGATTTCTGGAATAATTTTTTCTTGAATAAGAGCATTCGCTCCAGGTTTCATGGGATCCAATTTCTTCATGTAGAGATTCGCTACCTCCTACATGCACTCAAACTTGCAAATAGACCAAGACCAAGGGACTCCAGAATATTCACAAGGAATCAAACATCGAGGATGATCATGCAAAACAATAAAATATAAGCACTTGATTTTTTTAGATTTTATTTAGATCTATATTCTTTTGAATGTTTTTGTTACAGTGATATAGAGATTCGTATTCCTGGGATTAAGAATTGTGAACATATATATTGAGTGTCATTTCTTTATTGGAAAATAACAATTTCATAAGATATGAATATAAATCATGCATGATTGTTTCATAATATATGAATATAGAGCTGCATGATTTTTTCATGAGATATTAATATAAAGCTACATGATGGATTCATGAGATATGAATGTCGTGATGCATGATTGTTCGTAAAATTATGAATATAAATTTGTATTATTATTCATGAATGTCAAATTGTATTATTATTTGATTATAATATTTTTTATAAAAACAGATATTGTTTTATTACAATCTGTATTCCTTGGGTTAGTAATGATTTTATGGTATAAACATGATTAAAATCATATGTTACAATCTCTCTATTTATTGGTAAATATAAAACTCACATTAAGAAGAATAAGGAGTTGCATAAATATTCATGAGATCTAAATATAAGACCGATATAGAACTGCAAAACATTACATGAAATATGAATGAGGTTATGTCAACACATTGATTCAATGTGTAGATAACTATATGAACCATTGAAAATACATTGAAGTATTCATGTGATTAAAATTCATGAGGTATGGTTATAATGGAACATTGGTTAAAATGTTTTGCATATCAGTATGTGTTGTTCATCATTTTATTGAAATGAATGGATTATGGAAGGTTGTTAATAACTTGATTGAATTTGAATTGTAGGGAAAAAATATATGTCTTGACCTACAATAAAAATGGCATGTATTGAATCAAGAGAAATTATTATTGCTAATCCTAAAAGAGAGAGGGATGTTGTGAAGCAAGAAGCTTCTAGTAGAAGATCGAGAGGTTCCTATGTATTTGGAAGAAGTCAGAATAGAAGTCCTAATATTATTCTAATATATGTAAATAATATTGAAGATAAATAAATTATCTTATTTACATTCATGTGTCAAGAAGAGCTTCAGAAATGGATGGGTATAAGTCTTTGTGATGGAGGACCCAAATTATAATTCTCACATCCTGATGGTGAGAGGGAGTAGCTAGATTCACAAGCTCTTGAAGAACCAGTAAAACTGGTTGATGTATCTTCTATTAAGAGTAGACATGCATGATGCTCATATTCATAAGGAAACTAATAAATGTATTCAAGAATCTTGTTACGATTCTTATGATTAGTGGCGTGGAAGTCACCAGACAAATATTTTCCTCAGTTAAGGAGAATTTGTTGTAAAAGAGCTTGAAGAGTTTCAAGATGATGGACTATAAATCTATGACCAAACATATGAAGATAAATATGAAAGTTTATAATTATTATTTCATATTTGGAGGATCTCAAGCCAATTTAGATGTATTTGGTTATTCACAGTTCCCAAAATCTATTATATGCTTTAGAGACTATACATAGACATGTACCACAAACCATGTTATGTAGTACCTACTTGGTACAAGTGTATGTGGACTCAAATATTTCTTGGTCAGTGGAATATAGTTTCAAATATATATGAAATCTGACTAGTATAGTGATTGTTGAAACATCACATGTGTTTCTCTAGATAGAGCATGTTAAAAAGAAATAAATATTTATGAGGTTCCTATTTAGTTATATTTGAGACATGATACATATCCACATATGAGCATCATTTCCAGCATTCTGATTAACCCTTTGTCTATGACAAGATTGGTATAGTACAAAAAAACTCCTTCAAGTGAAGAGGGAGTATTGACGTGTATTTACAAGTGGCAACGGATAAAATGCCAACTAGTTAGCCATGGTACATGAATCAGTAATCCATGGGCTATGATACCTTGTGGAGAGAATCCACATGAGGAAATACATGGTGAAAGTATTAGATACTATTGATACTAAAGAAGAGTTATAGTCTAGAATGTCAGAGAAAAATTACACCTCTTGAAGAGGTAGTTCATGTACTACAATATAAAGAGAGGAATCATTGAGAAAGTGATCATGTCTTGAAGAACATGACAGAGAATGGAAAGATAATAAAGAACTTCTCTAGATAGAAGAATATTCAAGAAGTCAATAGATTCTGAAGAGAAAACGAAAAGATGAGAATTTATTTGTGCATAATATTACACATTTGTTGTATAATGTTGTATATGATGGATTTAAAATCCATGGTTTCTAGTTTAGAGAATATTTATTCTGGATTGGATCCAGATGATGCTACTATGTGTAAGTACCTAGTTGGTCTTTGAGTAGACCTATTGTATATTATGCTTACTACTAAGCATATGTTTGAGTACATTTGAGGTACATTATAATAGGATATTTATTGTATTTGATACATGGTAAACTTATTATGTGATTGTGTTATCTAGATATTGTTTTAGCATGAGATAAGCGATGTAAATTGTGGCCAATACTACAAAAGCTAAGTGTATTGTAGCTAGTACTAGATAAGCAAGATGTATGCCAGAGAGTACTTTAGAAACAAAATGTATTTTTTAAGGAATAATAATACATGCTGAAGAGTAGTTTAGGTTGGGAAGCTACCTGATAGGGTGAAATTATTGAGCCTATAGTTATTAGGTGTTAACAGTCAATAATTCTGATAAACCCTATGTGTGTTATGATAAAACACATTGAGATGAATTTTTAATTCATTGAAGTCATGGTCATGTAAACTGAAATCCAGTACATAGATACTAATGAGTATATTTCAAATTTGTGACAAGTAGTTATCAGTGATGAAGTTGAGTTACTCTTGAGATAATATTGGTATGGCAAGAAAGTCGTAGTATGGTGGAGAATGTCTCCCTTGTTGAGAGGTAGTTTTGAAATTAAAACTTGAGGAGTCATTCCAATGATACTTATGGTGTATCAAGTCTAGAATCTATGTCATATTAGGTTTATATCTTCTCCATGTAAATTATGTTGTATTAAGTTAAATAGATTATGCTGTATTAAGTTAGGACCTTGTGTTGTATCAAGTCCTATTTAGGGGATATGCTTGTAATTGGATATTATGTCATATTAATATCATGGAATTATGTTGTATTAAGCTTGGATACTTGTGTCATGTCAAGTAAAATGATTCTCATAGACAGTAACCTATGAGATAGTTCTTCTTAACTAGATATGGACTTGTGTTGTAGCAAGTCTAAAACTTATGTTGTATTAAGTCTCGAGGATATACTATGTGATGTATGGATAGTCATGGTCACCATGTGCTACAAGTCTCCTTTAGCGATTAGCGACCCCTAGATTGATTTACTTTAGCATATGACTATATGACCCAGGGTAATACATATGATCGTAGGTTTGGAAAAATTCTTATGAGCATGATATGATAAATATGATTAATTAATTAAACTTTCATGGACCATGTAGGATTAATTAATGATAAATGAAATGAGCATAGAGATAGAGTAAAATTCGAATTTCCCATGTATGCATCCAAGTGAACTCAAATTAATAAGACATCAGTTGAGTCTTAGTTGTGATAAATAAAGTTTAGTTAATTAAGGAATCAAATCCTTAATTTATGCAAAGTGGTTGTTGAAGATGAAACTAATGGGGAAGCACTAAAGACATTTATTTCTATTTAGTTACATTTAGTTCATTTCAGATACATTCAATTTTGTTCATTTTAGTTACATTTAGTTCTATTTAGTTCAGTTTAGTTACATTAAATTTTGTTCAGTTACATTCAGGTGCATTCAATTCCATTCAGTTCAGTTCAGTTCAATTAGTTAACAACTCAGTTAAAGGCAATTAACACCACAGAATTAATGGAGGGCACATATCTTCAGTGTGAGATAAAATTATGAGGTGAAAACTTGGAATCAAGTAATAAATGGTGCAAGGTTGAATTTGAAATAGTGTTCACAATGCTAATAGTGTTACTTGTGCACAAAAGCATGCAACCATTCACTACCTTATTTGTATGACTAAATTTGCTATGTTATTAAAGTGTTATGCACTTACAAAGATTGGTATAGTGTTCCATATGATGTATATTCTCTTGTGCTCTCTTATCAGGAAATATGTTGATGTGTTGTAATCATTCTCTGCCAATTATCTATAATACTAACATGATTGGTAGGTTTTCCATCCTTGAGATTTTTAGGGTTTTCCCAGGGTGCATCATGTGTCTTATGTATTACAATTTATGTGCTTGAATTGTTTATGATATTTACATGCATTTTATTTTTTTATCAAAAGTTATAAAGTTCAAGAATTCCAATTATTTCTCAAACATTAACACAGTCAAGAAAGAGTATATTTCAGCTTGTCTAGCTAGCAATGAGGCAGTGTGGCTTTGAATTATACCTGTGGGATTGTTTGATCTCAATTTTTATGTGACTTGTGTATTCTACGACAACCAGAGTCATGTGAAGTTGTTCAAGCACCATGTGTTTCATCACAAGTCAAAGAACATCACGATTAGGTACCACTATATTAGGGATATGGTGTATAGAGAAGAAGAGAATATTTAGTATATTGCAATAGACAAGCAAATAACCAATGTATCGATCAAGCCTCTATCAATAGTGAAATTTGAGTACTTCACGAAAAATATTGGAGTTGTCTAAATTGATGTACATTGCAAGAGGCAATTATGAGTCCCAGATGAATACATGTGGTTTTCACATCCAACATGAAATAGGGATGGATATTTGGAATATGTATGGTCTTCACATACAACATAATTTTTTTTTTCTTTGTTGGATATGTATGGACTTCAAATCTAACATGAGAAAAGGTTGGCAATGTGGACTACATATGATCTTTAATTCCAACATGAAAAGGGGATATCAGTGTAAAGTTATCCATCCAATATAAAAAAAGATTGGCACTAAAAATATAGGAATCCATTATGAAAAAGGATTGGAACTGAATAGATATGAATCTAGTATGAAAATGGACTGATGTTTTAGATATAGGCATCCAATATGAAAAAGGACTAGCATTGTGGAGATGTGCATCTAGTATGAAAATGGATTGGTACTACAGAGATATGAATCTGATATGAAAAAGGAATAGCACCACAGGGATGTGCATATAACATGAAAACATTATGGAACTGTATGGATATATATATATATATATA